>CM041777.1:334845408-335174702 GCA_023374045.1 Limonium bicolor | reverse complement strand
GACAACTTTGAAAAAAAATTATTTTTAGATGTATACAATGATTTTTTACTGTGAGAATGTATGTACATATTTTAATGTGAGAATGTACATGTTTGAATGTGACGATGTACATGTTCAAATATACATGTTTTTTAATGAATATCTGTACATGTTTGTACGACCATTTGTACAAGTTTTATCCCTTATATGTACAGATTTTAATCTAAGGATGTACATATTTAATGATTCGTACAGGTTTATGTGATCATCTGTATGTTTTTAATGTGATGATGTACATGTTTTTACGTATGGATGTACATGTTTTAATGAACATTTGTACATGTTTGTATGACCATCTATATAAGTTTTTTTAATGCTCTGTACACTATACATATAAAAAAGTTTTTTTTAAGTTGTCAAAACATATTCATGACTGGTTTTGTTTTAAAGAGCTTGAATTTAGGTGAACAATGATAATTTTTTTTATTTTGGACTTATATATTAAAAGTTACAACAATTTAAAGTTTTTGTGATAAACAAGAAAACAAAATCTAAAAAAAACATGCGCGCGTCAATACCTTTAGCCAAGATAGATTGGTGAGAGTTTGCTATGTCAGCAGATGTAGCCATCCCTAGGTACATCGGGATGTAGCTAAGACCAATTGTTCCAAAATCAAGTGAAAGCCCTGTTAGAAAGAACTCGATTCACAATAATGATTAGATACGAAATAAAACTGCTCAATTAATGACAATTCATTGCTGTTGAACCAACTAGCACTAAATATATAGAGCATAAAAAGAGTACTGATATTGCTATCCCTGGAAGTGATTTCGAACGCGTATTTCAGGTCTCCTCCTCTCTACTGTTCAGAAAGAAGGTCAAAGGTCGGTGGGTGGCTTAAGCTTGACTGCACCTAGTCCTTTCCCCTCATATAACTGTCTTGGCTCACCTCTCTCTCTCCCACTCACTCTTCTCCCAAATTGGATACGTGTTCTTGCAACCAACAATACTCGCATATAGCCAGAAAGCCAATACCATAATCTAATAGATTTTATAGAAATTTGAGAGATTGTAAAGGAAAATAATAGATTGAAGTTGATTTTCAAGACTCTAAAGAGTCAAACAGCTTTTATGTTCTTCGGCGAGAAGACTCGTATGTTAAATCTTAAAGAAAAACAAAACAGTGTATAAAAAGAATATAGCCGGCCGCAACAAACTAACAGCGTCCGGGCGAGACTTTGTTACGTCCGGATCCGGATGTTACTAAGGACAACGTTATTTAGCTCGTTCGTCCGATCCAAACTGTTCATACATTAGGAACCGTCAGATCTTCTGTCCGGGCGAGATGTAGGTGTCCGGATTCGGACGTTGCTGAGAGGAATGTTATTTAACTCATCCATCCAATCCGAGTGTTCACACATATGGCCGTTAGATCTCACGTCCGGGCGAGACTCAACTCTGTCCGGGTCCGGACACGCGCCAGGGACGCCCACATTATCAGGAACTGGTATATTTTAACACCCCCGCAAGCCGTACACGATCAGGATCGAGTAGGCTTGGAGAATCAGCATGCCCCATACCCATGTGAGGAAGCTGCTCACAATAACGAGAGCCGGGTAAAACCTTTGTCATCATGCCAACTAATTGAGTGGAAGTAGTTGTATACACGATATCCACAAGTCCTTGTTGTATTTTATCCCAAACAAAGTGGCAATCAATCTCAATGTGCTTGGTACACTTATGAAAAACCGGATTCCGAGCAATATAAATAGCAGATTGATTGTCACACTTCACTAGTACGGGAAAAATATTTTCCACTTCTAGCTCATGGAGAAGGCGAGTAAGCCTTGTAAGCTCAGTAGTAACACGAAGTGAACGGTACTTCGCTTCTGCACTAGATAAAGATACTGTCCCTTGTTTCTTCGTCTTCCAAGAAATAGGACTGTCCATTGTTTCTGTCATTTTTAGTTAATATAGTTTGTACATTATCGATAGACTCAATCTAGGGTGTTCCTAGGCTCACTACACTCATCAAAGAGCTGATCAGATAATGTGTAGGGTGAGTGAGTGAGTTCCTGTAACACCCCTATAAATAAAACAACAGCGGAAAATAAAGTAAAGGTGCTACAGACCATCGGGCTCCAAACCCGGTACCAACCTCACCAATTACAACCTTTACAATTAACTAAGTTACGGTCTGAACTTCGAGAAAACTTAACAAAACATAACAATAAAACACATTCGCTCTCCACAAAACCTAGTCCCATCCCAAACGCTCATTCTCTTCGTGGCCACCTGTAAATCAATTCGTACCTGCAAGATGAAACCAAGCAGCCCACCCCAAAAGGGGCGGGTCAGTTCCCTGGAATGGAACTGGTACAATTCTCCAAAAGCAAACTTATAAAACATAACTCTTCAAATAAATAGTAACGTGAAAACAAACTCTTAAAAGTAAAACAGAGATAAAGCACTTCAAAACAATCAAGTTAAAGAGAAAGAAAACGACAAAGATAGAGATAGAGAACTTCCAAAACAAGTCATCCACTTAAGTAGTCACACCACATAGTTAGTAAGCATCCATTGTTGATGTTAGAACCAATTCCCAATAGGAGTAGAAAACCCAGATAGCCACAAAGGACTAGGAATGAATGAGAGAAAACCAAAACCAGCAACTCAAGAATGGAATGAAACCAACTGGGAGAGATGGCCCCCACCGCCAAGAACGTCCATTAAGGACAGGGGATATACAGCCCCTTACTGTTAACTACGTCCTCTCAGGACAAGGGATATACAGCCCTTTACTGTTAAATATCAATGCCCCTATGGGCGAGGGATATACAGCCCCCTACTGTTCACATTAAAGACGCGTGCACGTCGAAAGAAAGATTTCCAAGATTGACCTTTTCCAAAAATCCCGCTAGATCATCAACTACCCAGAGCAATACCAAAACACTCAGTCCTACAGAGTGCAGAAGCGTAAACCCTAAGCAGCCAATGTCTAACAGGCAACCAAGTAGAAGAAACCAATACCCAAGTGAGTTCCACATCCAAGGCTCAGTTAGTCACACAAGCTGAGTTAGTCACACAACCATTTTTTTCTTAGAAAATCCTCTTAAAGCCAGTAAGCGTTTTCCAAAACATTCCACAAGTCAACCATTAAAAATATCGGAGTACGAGAAATCGTACAACACATTCCATAAAGTCCAAACACATCAAGCTGAGTACGAGAAATCGTACAAAACATTTCAGAAAGTCCAAAACAACAAGCTGAGTACGAGACATCGTACCTGGATAACGTTGTAGCAGTTCTAATCAACTTGCGCAAACAATCAACAGTACTCTGAAGAATATTAAAGATAATCTACCATCAATCACTTGTAGCCTATGTTACGCTTAAATAAACTCCTTACTCTTATTCCAAAGTCTCAATTATCTTTTAAGCCCTCACTTAAATGTTATGTATAATCTTTGTGTTATCTGAGAACGTTGTATAGCCCAAGGTGGTAAGATCAAGGTATTCGATCAACATTGGCTAATTGTCCACTCCTATCCCTTTATTCATACTTAACCACAATCCTCACATTCAAGACTTTTGAGACCTCTATATCATAAATGTGTTTATGTTATAATTAAATCTAAGAATTTCGACAATAATCTTAAGCTCAATACCTCTATTCTTAATTTAAAAAAACATTGTATTATGACCTATGATAGACTCATCTCAGAATACTATATATTATCTCACAATGTAAAGATTATGTATTTAAACAATTTCTACTAGACAACCCATTATGATTACTCTTCCCTTAACTTAATTAAGACCTACATCTTGTATATTGGAATCATAGTGTTGTAGACGCATTTTATTATAACTTAATCGAATTACTAAACTCATTTATCTTATCTTTAGTTCAGAATAACTTTAATTACAACCATCTAAAAATCTTGTCATAAGTTGTTAAATTACTTTTCATCTTGAAATAACCATATTATAGTTAACCAAACTTATCGAACCCTCACATTTAGTATCCACAAGGTATATTATTTACTTAACCATATCTTTATAATAAGGTGTTTAAGATAACCTTTTTTTGTATCCTTACTTACATTTAATTCCCTAACTGTTATACCTTTATACACATTCTCTCTATAGACCATGTATAATCCTTTTGTATTAAACTTTGTTACACTCAAGTCTTAAATACATTTTATATTGTTTTACAAAACCTAAGGTTTCAAAAGAATAACTTAATAATTAATTTCCTTTATTGGTATTTAGGATGGACATTATATCTTAGCATAAGGTAGAATTTATCAAAGAATTAAATTCTAGTTCGTAAGTGAAATTGTTAATTATTAATAAGATAATCTATTATGAAAAATCCCATACCTTATATTCAAATGACACATTAATATTTCCCGCGTCAAAAGGTAAATCCTTATAGCCTCTTATGTAACTTAGTTCCTCTAACTAAAGGTTCAAAGGTTTATCTAATTTCTATTTACAAACCTTTTAGTAAATCTTAACTATTATGTACAACACTTATTTATAACTCACATCTTGAATATTAGTAATAAATGTATTTTATATGGCTAACTAATTCTAAGAAACTTAAGGATTATTATTTAGAGTAATTTCCTAATCATAGTTTACTATAGTCTTATACCATAATCCCTTTTAATGATTTTATCTCAAAATATTAAGTTATTACTCAATACTATAAATATTAAGAAATGATTAAATCTAGACTTATTATCATCTTCACATTTAGATGTAAAAGTAACTCATTTACTTTATTATTGTTTATATAATAAGAACATTTAAATGTAAAAGTATTTCATTCCTTTTATTATTAATTAATAATAAGATCTATTTGTGTAACACTTTATGTAACTAATTCCAAATATTCCTAAATTTCAACTTATTAATTTCTTAACCAAATTATAGATTTACATTGTGGTCATTGACTAAATATATACGTATATTTAAATACTGTTTATATAAATTTTAGAAATTCAAAGATAACTAAAAACTCAACCTATAACCATAATTAATACCACCTCATATAGTATTCTTTTATTAGTATCATGTAAAGGTTTAGTTTCTCATTAATTCCTTCATATCCCATTTTCTATAAGGTATTTTATTTCTTTTATTTATTTATTTATCGTATATATATATCCTTCCTATTATATTTCTCACAGGAATGTTATTACCTTTATCTATTTTTATTGTATTTATATATAATATACATATACCTACACATATTAAGATTTATCGAGAACATTCTTTAAGAAATTCTATTATATTTAATTATATCTAATATCTCTTAGACATATCCAAAACTGATTTATGGTTTACAAAATAAAGTATTTCCCTTAGTTTTAGTTAAACATATTAGCTTCCATATTATATATAATACAAAATGTAGTTTAGTTAAATTCCTTGATAAGTTTCTATTATTTCTCTCATATAAATATATACATAAATATATGTAACAATTTTACTTCACTTAAAGTTAATACCCAAAATATTTATAAACATACTGTATTAAATGTTAATTAGTCTTATTATATTTTCCCCAACCTATAAAGTTCATTAATCAACTATACTTTAATTTTGATTACATTAAAAACTATATATTATAAGTTATCCTTATGAAAAACTCACAAACACAATTTTTAAAACCTTTTCCCTTGCCCAAAATTCCCAAACTTAATATACAGTAACTATAACATTTTAGACATATTATAAAATTTTTGTTTCATAAAAATATTTTTTAATTTAGCCAAATAATTCCAGAAAACCCGTAACTTGTAAAATCATAACTTACGTTTAAAAACTCCAAACCCTTAATAATTTATATCAAAACAAACTACATAAAATAAGGAATCTATGGTTAAAATTTCAAGTCAAAATACATTCGGGAAGATATTTAAATTAACCAAACAAGTTACGACTATTTACTGAATTTTATAGAGACATTAACAACTTAAAATCACCAGATCTAATCTTGGCCGTCCAATCTCTTAGAACGAGATCGGACGGCAGCTGTACCGCGAGTTCATCAGCGAACCTCTCAAACAGATCGAGTACTAAATCGACGATTCCTCACAATCTACAGAACGAAATCGCGTGATTCTTGTTTCTATGGATTCGTAATCAAATTTCGGTTCCAATGATGCTAATTTCCCCAATTTTAATACAGTATACACCATGATTCGAATTCGAATTCGAGAGTTAGGGTTCTTAAGGTTACCGAATCGATTTCGAATACAAATCGTACCAATTCTCCTAATCTAACACGTAATTGATGAAATTGAGACATGGGTTAGGTCGACAACGAAGTATAGATTAGTAACAACGGAAGAATTTGAGGAAAAACTCACCAGATTGAGCGAATTTGGTGAATTCCAAATCGGAAACTGGAAAAAACTCGAACTTTAATCAGTTCGGGGTGCCGACTTTGCGGATCTATAACTAGCAGTATAAAACGAGTTAGATAATGAGTAAGGGCTCATTGGAAAGAATAATTGTAGATCTACACATGATAGCGCACTAATCCTAACTCGCACCATACAGAAAGATATTGAAGCTAGAAGTTGCGAGTTTACCTTACGTTTTCTGGAAAGAAACTGTGATTTTATGCTGTGATGAATTCGAAACTTTAGACACCTCTCTCTTACGAACGGTTTGGAATTGGCTTTGGTCATCAACATGAAAGTTATAGAGGGATTAGAGCTCTTCAAAACGAGCTAAAGAACATGGAATTTGGCTGAGAAACGAAGAAGTTATGGCTAGTCTAAGTTACCTGGATTCGAAGAGAAACTGGAAAACTGCAGTTTCGGTTTTGCAAGATGGCTACTTTGGATCGAATTTCCGGCTGATGTATAATGAATTAGGGTATGTGTGAGTAATGGTTGGAAAGAGGAATTGTAGGAGAAGAATGGTGAAGACGGCATGGAAAATATTGAGGGATGTGAAAGTTACAGCCGTCTAAAGTTAGGGCAAAGTAAGGGAATTCGGTTACGAAAATCAGGGAAGAAATCGGCTAAGTGTGGGCGATCTACTACAGAGTGACACGTGGCACTTTTTAAAATTTTGATTCAAAACTTCAATCTAGCATAACTTTGGCTAGGATGATCCGTTTTGACGTTCTTTTTATCGATCTTCATGGTTTTTCATAACCTATTTATTGGTATAGGTTTCATGGCCTGGTTTGACCATTCCAAAAAGTCAACTCTAGCAAGGCTTAATAAGCTTTAAGGTTTCTAGAATTTTATATTGACTTTTATGTTTCAAAACAATGTTCCAACACTTCCCAAAATCTTTATAATATATATGGAGTGTTTAATAATTTTCCCAAGATTTATCGACTTATAAATCTTATTTAAATTCATAATACTATCATAATAATAATAATTAGGAGAAACCCCTAAATAAATTTCACAACCCCCTTATATTAATTTAATATTCATAATTCCGTATAATAATGTATATTCATATTTCCATATAATAATTTAATACTTAATAGTATTATTAAAGGTTTAACAAAAGAAATCCCCTAAATTAATTTAAATTAATTTAGGGGTATTTCAGTTCCACTGAGTAGATACTTCTACTTAGTGGGCAATGTAAGTTGTTTTGTTTTACAAAGAAATAAAATAACTTATATTGTGTATCTGTTTAAGTTCGAATGAGTGTTTCCACATCTTTAGTGCTTCCGCATACTTAGTTCGATTGAGTCAAACCATCTCACAGACTAACATCTTGAGTTGGTTCGAGTCAGCCGTACGATCCTACAAATTTGCATGTACTTCAACGTACAACTCATAAAATACCGCTCGTGGCCCTTCACCACGACAGTAGACCATAACACTTTTTACATCATCATCATCTTTAATGGGTATCACCATCCAACTTATAGAGCCATCATTCACTAACCGACCCATCCTTTGTGATACTTTCACTCCGTGGGTGCACATGTTGATACTGAAATGACTATCAATATGAGCAATAAGCTGCTCATAACTGACGTCGAAGTTCACTAATACGACCTTCTTCTTTCCACCCTTATAATCTGCCTCGTTTACACTGTGCACAATTTTGCCATTAACATGTCATAAAAATTGAATGCAATCACACATACCCACCTATTCAAAAGCACCAATACACCAAAAGCTGATTAACATCTAATAACTCAAGGTTTCTATTCGAAAACATTAAGGCTCTGTTCGGTATGTTTGTGTTGCAACTATTTTGGTCTGGCTGTTTTATATGTGGCAGTATGTTATTGGAGGAGAGCGCATGACCCACGCGAGGACCACCCTTTATACTGCATTTATGCCATCAAACATGCCACATTTATGCCAAGACCGAACGGAGCCTAAGCCTCATTTGGGAAATCATATAATCCAAACCCATAATTTTCCAACAAAATGAGTACAAGAATGTATAAATATACATATTAATTCATTTGAGATCAATAATCTTCCAATTTATACTATAACTTTACTTAACACTTAGAATATTGAATAATTTTATAACATTCATAAATCATAAATTCAAAATCTAAATATAATGGCTACCCATCTTTATACATTTCAGCATGTCATAAAAGACTAATATACACAATGCACTAGTAATTAGGGATGTCAATTTTGACACGAACCCGAAATCCGACCCGAAATCCGACACGCTAAAACGCGGGTTTGGGTTGCTAATTCAACCCGAAAACCTTTTTGGGTCGGGTTCGGGTTGGGTTGCTAAAAACCCTGGTCGGTTTTGGGTTTGAGCTACCGATCCGATTTCAAACCGCAAACCCGAAAACATTTTTAAAAAAGAAAATAAAATATACATTCTTATAGTTATACGACATAACTCTTAATATATCAATCATGTAACCATTTATGTTTGATGGTTTTATATGTTATGTTATATGGTCTTGGTGATTTTGTGTACAATTTGTATTGATCGTACAATATTTCTAACTTTGGGTTGATTTCGGGTCGATTTCGGAGAGTGCAAAGTGGAGAGTGCATGAGGATATTCATAGGTCATCGCAGCATGGTATTGTCCTTGGCGATGTCTTCCCTGAGAGGCAGGCACATGGCGTCAGGTGACGAGGATGGTACCATAATGTTGTGGGATCTGGCTAGTGGTCGTTGTATATCTCCTTTGACGGGTCACACTTCTTGCGTTTGGACCCTAGATTTCAGGTGGTGTGAAATACAAATTTGGTTAACTACAAACAAAAACACCCCACCCCACAACCCTCCACCCACCCCCCCCCCCCCCCCCCCCCCCCCCCCCCCCCCTCTTTTGTTCTGGCATTAGTGTCCTTTGTTGTGATAAAATGGGTATGGTATGTGCAGTGGAGAAGGATCGCTTCTTGCTTCTGGATCAGCGGATTGCAGTGTCAAATTGTGGGATATAAATGCCAGTACTAAAGGATCTACCAGGGTAGATGATAAGTAAGTCAAAAAATGATGAAATTTGTAGCCGTCAATTTGTTTCTTTTTTCTTACTGCATCACGATTGGGTTGTTCATTAAGTTGATCTTATGTGTTGATAAACAGAAGTGGGAGTACAAACCGGTTGAGGTCACTGAAGGTTCTCCCCACAAAATCTACCCCTGTTTACTCTCTTAAGGTAAGCTGTACATATCAGCTTGCGTTTCTTATGGCACAACCCTAGTACTTCTGGGAATAACTGGACAGTAAGTTACCATTGATGGGTTTTTGTTCAATCTTGCTTTTTATTGGATGCATTTCAACTTTGCAGTTTTCAAGAAGGAACCTTCTATTTGGAGCCGGAGCTCTCTCCAAGAGTGGCTAGCAATTTGTTTTCAATATCCTAGTTGATTAAAGTTAATTTGGTGGTGAGGTGGCGCCGCATTAACCCCCTCTTCGCTTTTCCCAAGTCCTGCGTGTTGTGTTCAAATGCCAAACGTCTCCACGTCCCGTAATATGGTTTCTGAAATGAAGAGTTCACGAATGCTGATAGTTTGTGTAATAATCTAAAGGTTGATCGCCAATGAAAAGGAACTGAGGAGAGGTACTGAGGTAGTATGCAATCAAGAACATCATATTGTACTTTCAAGTTGGGCTATCCTGTAAGGATGAAAACTTGCATGTGGCTGGCATGTAAAGGGAAGCTCTTTACCCAATTCTATGAGATTTTTAATGGCCTAGCTAGCCTTGTTTGTAATCAGTCAGTATGTGACGGCTCCCGAAAGCTAGAAAGGTGTGGACAGGCTAGTTTGGTCTAGCATTGTATGAAGGTGCTGAATGTAACAGGCAAATTTGAGATAATGGTTCAACGAGATCAATCTCTGTTCATGTCTAAAAGAAGATTCGAGGGTTGGTGTTGTCCTCAACAAAAGAAGGCAGGGGTGTCATTTGGACTGAAAAATCCAAAAAAATTTCTAAAAATTGAACCCAATTGTTAATTTTAAATTTTTGAAAAGAAAAATTAAGATTTTTATAAATCATTATGTTTTTAAACAAAAAAAAATATTTTTTAAAATTTTAGTTATTTGGTGAATCGAAATACTTTTTTGTAACTAAACTGAAATAAAATTAAATTAGCTGAATAATTGAAATAAAAAAACAGTTCAGCACAATATCGTACAAGTCAATTGTTTTATACTCTTATTTACTTTTATAAAATCCACTAGTTGGCTAGCTATATGATATCGCCTACAGACATTAGTCCCCATAATTTATTGGGTTATATTATGCCATTTGTCTATTTTTATTGGAACAATTAATATCATTATTAATGGACTATTCATGATGGGGCTAAGTTAGGCCACTTTTTCACTTTTAGCTAGGAGGAAAGGAAAAAATGGAATGTAGGCGGGAAAGTAAAGATATTGGCGGTATGGATAAATATGGCTCTAATGGGATTGGTTTTTTTTACAACGTCACTCACAAAACCCCTCGATGGTGGGCATTAAATGTTGGCGGGGCAATCACATTCCATCTCAAGTTGAGGCTTTGGCGATTGAGTATGCAATTTCAGCTTCAGCACGAGCGCTCCTCAGAAACGTACGGATCTCGACGGATTGCAAAGCTGTATATGATTATCTGGAGGGCAGCTATCAGGCCATCACCGACTTACCACAAGGAACATCCTTGATAGGGTTACTAGGTTTAGCTCTTTTATTGAAGTACAAGTCTTTTATATCCCAAGGGAGTGGAATATGGCTGCTCACCTTCTAGCAAATATCGGAAGGCGCAATTACCAAAATAGAATTTGGTCCTCCGATATTCCATGTTGTATCCAAACGTTATGTTATTAATGAGATAGTCCTCTTTCGAAAAAAAGTCTGCTGGTTCTAACTCGAAATTGAATAAAATTCCCAATGCGTTCTGTTGTTGTTGTTTGGTTTTAAGAAAAAACATGAAATTAATTGCGACTATTGACTGTGATGGTTGTCGCCCACTATTGGTCGCCGGATTCGTCATCCGTTGGGTTGATCTCCCTTATTGTAATGAGAGAGGGGAAACTAAGGAAACTTGGACATATGTTGGGGGTCGCCTTGCTTGTTGTGGTCATCGGCAAATAAATTTAAAGTATATTAAATTAATTTTATATAGAATATATTCTAATATTTTAAAATATTATATTAATAGTTATATGAGATATATAAAATATATGTTACTATTTATTTGAATTAATAATATATATATACATATGCATATACATATTCATTTTTATTTAAATTATATAACATATTTCTAATATTTATATATATCATATATAATATATATTAATATTTATATAATTATATATATATTAATTTTCATAAACTTTATAATATATTTAGATAAATTATATATAATATATATTCATTTATTAGAGTTAAAAAATATATTTACTATGTTAATCTCTCTTCTGCTCTCTTCTCTCATCCCTCCCCTTCCTCTTCCTCTTTTTTCCTTCCCCTCTCTTCTTTGTTTTTTTTCATCCCTTCCTTTTCCGCCACACAATTCTGTTACTATTTATTTAAATTGTATATAATATAAATTAATAACGAGTACGAGAATGGAACTAGAAAGCTGAAAAAAGAAAATACAGGTTTAGGTGGAGAATCATCAACGAGGAATATGAGGGTTTTCAAGCCCCTTTATCTCTTCAAGTTAGGTTCGTAATATTCCAAAGCGTAAATGATTACCTACAGCTGGATGTAGCCATCCTAGCTACATACAAGGGTATTTTAGCCAATTTAAAACAGAAAAGATGACAGAGAGAGAGCATGGATTGATAGACGAAACGACGAACGGAGGTGAACTCCTTTTGTTTTTTCTTTTTTTTAAATAATTTTTTCCTTTATATTTATCAAAACATAATAACTTTAAATTGTTGTAATTTTAATATACAAGTCCAAAATGAAAAAATTTATATCATTGTTCACCTAAATTCAAGCTCTTCAAAACAAGACAAATCATGGATATATTTGAAAACTTTTAAAAAAATTATTTTTAGATGTATACAATAATTTTTTACTGTGAGAATGTATGTACATATTTTAATGTGAGAATGTACATGTTTGAATGTGACGATGTACATGTTCAAATATACATGTTTTTTAATGAATATCTGTACATGTTTGTATGACCATTTGTACAAGTTTTATCCCTTATATGCACAGATTTTAATCTAAGGATGTACATATTTAATGATTCGTACAGGTTTATGTGATCATCTGTATGTTTTTAATGTGAGGATGTACATGTTTTTACGTATGGATGTACATGTTTTAATGAACATTTGTACATTTTATGACCATCTATATAAGTTTTTTTAATGTCTGTACACTATACATATAAAAAGTTTTTTTTAAGTTGTCAAAACATATTCATGACTGGTTTGTTTTAAAGAGCTTGAATTTAGGTGAACAATGATATTTTTTTTATTTTGGACTTATATATTAAAAGTTACAACAATTTAAAGTTTTTGTGATAAAAGAAAACAAAATCTAAAAAAAATGCGCGCGTCAATACCTTTAGCCAAGATAGATTGGTGAGAGTTTGCTTCAGCTGATGTAGCCATCCCTAGGTACATCGGGATGTAGCTAAGACCAATTGTTCCAAAATCAAGTGAAAGCCCTGTTAGAAAGAACTCGATTCACAATAATGATTAGATACGAAATAAAACTGCTCAATTAATGACAATTCATTGCTGTTGAACCAACTAGCACTAAATATATAGAGCATAAAAAGAGTGATATTGCTATCCCTGGAAGTGATTTCGAACGCGTATTTCAGGTCTCCTCCTCTCTACTGTTCAGAAAGAAGGTCAAAGGTCGGTGGGTGGCTTAAGCTTGACTGCACCTAGTCCTTTCCCCTCATATAACTGTCTTGGCTCACCTCTCTCTCTCCCACTCACTCTTCTCCCAAATTGGATACGTGTTCTTGCAACCAACAATACTCGCATATAGCCAGAAAGCCAATACCATAATCTAATAGATTTTATAGAAATTTGAGAGATTGTAAAGGAAAATAATAGATTGAAGTTGATTTTCAAGACTCTAAAGAGTCAAACAGCTTTTATGTTCTTCGGCGAGAAGACTCGTATGTTAAATCTTAAAGAAAAACAAAACAGTGTATAAAAAGAATATAGCCGGCCGCAACAAACTAACAGCGTCCGGGCGAGACTTTGTTACGTCCGGATCCGGATGTTACTAAGGACAACGTTATTTAGCTCGTTCGTCCGATCCAAACTGTTCATACATTGGGAACCGTCAGATCTTCTGTCCGGGCGAGATGTAGGTGTCCGGATTCGGACGTTGCTGAGAGGAATGTTATTTAACTCTCATCCAACCATCCGAGTGTTCACACATATGGCCGTTAGATCTCACGTCCGGGCGAGACTCAACTCTGTCCGGGTCCGGACACGCGCCAGGGACGCCCACATTATCAGGAACTGGTATATTTTAACACCCCCGCAAGCCGTACACGATCAGGATCGAGTAGGCTTGGAGAATCAGCATGCCCCATACCCATGTGAGGAAGCTGCTCACAATAACGAGAGCCGGGTAAAACCTTTGTCATCATGCCAACTAATTGAGTGGAAGTAGTTGTATACACGATATCCACAAGTCCTTGTTGTATTTTATCCCAAACAAAGTGGCAATCAATCTCAATGTGCTTGGTACACTTATGAAAAACCGGATTCCGAGCAATATAAATAGCAGATTGATTGTCACACTTCACTAGTACGGGAAAAATATTTTCCACTTCTAGCTCATGGAGAAGGCGAGTAAGCCTTGTAAGCTCAGTAGTAACACGACGAAGTGAACGGTACTTCGCTTCTGCACTAGATAAAGATACTGTCCCTTGTTTCTTCGTCTTCCAAGAAATAGGACTGTCCATTGTTTCTGTCATTTTTAGTTAATATAGTTTGTACATTATCGATAGACTCAATCTAGGGTGTTCCTAGGCTCACTACACTCATCAAAGAGCTGATCAGATAATGTGTAGGGTGAGTGAGTGAGTTCCACTGAGTAGATACTTTCTACTTAGTGGGCAATGTAAGTTGTTTTGTTTTACAAAGAAATAAAATAACTTATATTGTGTATCTGTTTAAGTTCGAATGAGTGTTTCCACATCTTTAGTGCTTCCGCATACTTAGTTCGATTGAGTCAAACCATCTCACAGACTAACATCTTGAGTTGGTTCGAGTCAGCCGTACGATCCTACAAATTTGCATGTACTTCAACGTACAACTCATAAAATACCGCTCGTGGCCCTTCACCACGACAGTAGACCATAACTTTTTACATCATCATCATCTTTAATGGGTATCACCATCCAATTATAGAGCATCATTCCACTAACCGACCCATCCTTGTGATACTTTCACTCCGTGGGTGCACATGTTGATACTGAAAGACTATCAATATGAGCAATAAGTGCTCATAACTGACGTCGAAGTTCACTAATACGACCTTCTTCTTTCCACCCTTATAATCTGCCTCGTTTACACTGTGCACAATTTTGCCATTAACATGTCATAAAAATTGAATGCAATCAGACTTACCCACCTATTCAAAAGCACCAATACACCAAAAGCTGATTAACATCTAATAACTCAAGGTTTCTATTCGAAAACATTAAGGCTCTGTTCGGTATGTTTGTGTTGCAACTATTTTGGTCTGGCTGTTTTATATGTGGCAGTATGTTATTGGAGGAGAGCGCATGACCCACGCGAGGACCACCCTTTATACTGCATTTATGCCAAAAGCATGCAACATTTATGCCAAGACCGAACGGAGCCTAAGCCTCATTTGGGAAATCATATAATCCAAACCCATAATTTTCCAACAAAATGAGTACAAGAATGTATAAATATACATATTAATTCATTTGAGATCAATAATCTTCCAATTTATACTATAACTTTACTTAACACTTAGAATATTGAATAATTTTATAACATTCATAAATCATAAATTCAAAATCTAAATATAATGGCTACCCATCTTTATACATTTCAGCATGTCATAAAAGACTAATATACACAATGCACTAGTAATTAGGGATGTCAATTTTGACACGAACCCGAAATCCGACCCGAAATCCGACACGCTAAAACGCGGGTTTGGGTTGCTAATTCAACCCGAAAACCTTTTGGTGGGTCGGGTTCGGGTTGGTTGCTAAAAACCCGGTCGTTTGGGTTTGAGCTACCGATCCGATTTCAACCGCAAACCCGAAAACATTTTTAAAAAAGAAAATAAAATATACATTCTTATAGTTATACGACATAACTCTTAATATATCAATCATGTAACCATTTATGTTTGATGGTTTTATATGTTATGTTATATGGTCTTGGTGATTTTGTGTACAATTTGTATTGATCGTACAATATTTCTAACTTTGGGTTGATTTCGGGTCGATTTCGGAGAGTGCAAAGTGGAGAGTGCATGAGGATATTCATAGGTCATCGCAGCATGGTATTGTCCTTGGCGATGTCTCCTGATGGCAGGCACATGGCGTCAGGTGACGAGGATGGTACCATAATGTTGTGGGATCTGGCTAGTGGTCGTTGTATATCTCCTTTGACGGGTCACACTTCTTGCGTTTGGACCCTAGATTTCAGGTGGTGTGAAATACAAATTTGGTTTAACTACAAACAAAAACTACACCCCCCCCCCCCTCTTTTGTTCTGGCATTAGTGTCCTTTTGTTGTGATAAAATGGGTATGGTATGTGCAGTGGAGAAGGATCGCTTCTTGCTTCTGGATCAGCGGATTGCAGTGTCAAATTGTGGGATATAAATGCCAGTACTAAAGGATCTACCAGGGTAGATGATAAGTAAGTCAAAAAATGATGAAATTTGTAGCCGTCAATTTGTTTCTTTTTTTTTGTTCACTTTTTCTTCATTAAGTTGATCTTATGTGTTGATAAACAGAAGTGGGAGTACAAACCGGTTGAGGTCACTGAAGGTTCTCCCCACAAAATCTACCCCTGTTTACTCTCTTAAGGTAAGCTGTACATATCAGCTTGCGTTTCTTATGGCACAACCCTAGTACTTCTGGGAATAACTGGACAGTAAGTTACCATTGATGGGTTTTTGTTCAATCTTGCTTTTTATTGGATGCATTTCAACTTTGCAGTTTTCAAGAAGGAACCTTCTATTTGGAGCCGGAGCTCTCTCCAAGAGTGGCTAGCAATTTGTTTTCAATATCCTAGTTGATTAAAGTTAATTTTGGCGAGGTGGCGCCGCATTAACCCCCTCTTCGCTTTTCCCAAGTGCTGCGTGTTGTGTTCAAATGCCAAACGTCTCCACGTCCCGTAATATGGTTTCTGAAATGAAGAGTTCACGAATGCTGATAGTTTGTGTAATAATCTAAAGGTTGATCGCCAATGAAAAAGAACTGAGGAGAGGTACTGAGGTAGTATGCAATTAAGAACATCATATTGTACTTTCAAGTTGGGCTATCCTGTAAGGATGAAAACGTGCATGTGGCTGGCATGTAAAGGGAAGCTCTTTACCCAATTCTATGAGATTTTTAATGGCCTAGCTAGCCTTGTTTGTAATCAGTCAGTATGTGACGGCTCCCGAAAGCTAGAAAGGTGTGGACAGGCTAGTTTGGTCTAGCATTGTATGAAGGTGCTGAATGTAACAGGCAAATTTGAGATAATGGTTCAACGAGATCAATCTCTGTTCATGTCTAAAAGAAGATTCGAGGGTTGGTGTTGTCCTCAACAAAAGAAGGCAGGGGTGTCATTTGGACTGAAAAATCCAAAAAAATTTCTAAAAATTGAACCCAAGTGTTAATTTTAAATTTTTGAAAAGAAAAATTAAGACTCTTATAAATCATTATGTTTTTAAACAAAAAAAATATTTTTTAAAATTTTAGTTATTTGGTGAATCGAAATACTTTTTTGTAACTAAACTGAAATAAAATTAAATTAACTGAATAATTGAAATAAAAAAACAGTTCAGCACAATATCGTACAAGTCAATATTGTTTTATACTCTTATTTACTTTTATAAAATCCACTAGTTGGCTAGCTATATGATATCGCCTACAGACATTAGTCCCCATAATTTATTGGGTTATATTATGCCATTTGTCTATTTTTATTGGAACAATTAATATTCAATTATTAATGGACTATTCATGATCGATGGGGCTAAGTTAGGCCACTTTTTCACTTTTAGCTAGGAAAGGAGAAAAATGGAATGTAGGGGGAAAGTAAAGATATTGGCGGCATGGATAAATATGGCTCTAATGGGATTGACTTTTTTTACAACTTCACTCACAAAACCCCTCCATGGTGGGTATTAAATGTTGGCAGGGCAATCACATTCCATCTCAAGTTGAGGCTTTGACGATTGAGTATGCAATTTCAGCTTCAGCACGAGCGTGCTCAGCAACGTACGGATCCTGACGGTTGCAAAGCTGTATATGATTATCTAGAGGACAGCTATTAGGCCATCACCGACTTTACCACAACGAACATCCTTAATAGGGTTCAAACTAAGTTTAGCTCTTTTAATGAAGTACATGTCTTTTATATCCCAAGGGAGTGGAATACGACTGCTCACCTTCTAGCAAATATCGGAAGGCGCAATTACCAAAATAGAATTTGGTCCTCTGATATTCCATGTTGTATCCAAACGTTATGTTATTAATGAAACAGTCCTCTTTCGAAAAAAAGTCTGCTGGTTCTTACTCGAAATTGAATAAAATTTCCAATGTGTTCTGTTGTTGTTGTTGTTTGGTTTTAAGAAAAAAATGAAATTAATTGTGACTATTGACTGTGATGGTCGTCGCTCTATTGGTCGCCATTCGTCATCCGTTGGGTTGATCTCCCTTATTGTAATGAGAGAGAGAGGGGAAACAAAGGAAACTTGGACATATGTTGGGGGTCGCCCTGCTCGTTGTGGTCATCGGCAAATAATTTTTTTAAAGTATATTAAATTCAATTTTTATATAGAATATATTACTAATATTTTAAATTATATTATATTAATAGTTATATGAGGTATATAAAATATATGTTACTATTTATTTGAATTATATAATATACATATGCATATGCATAAACATATTCATTTTTATTTAAATTATATAACATATTTCTAATATTTATATATATCATATATTAATATTTTATATAATTATATAATATATATTAATACTTTTATAAACTTTATAATATATATTTAGATAAATTATATATAATATATATTTGTTTATTTAGAGTTAAAAAATATATTTACTATGTTAATATATATTATGATATATTAATATTTATATAAATAAAATGAAATATTAATATTTATTTAAATTAAAAATAGTATTATTTTGTTTGGAATTAGAATTATATAGGTATACACAATATTACTATTTATTTAAATTATATATAATATAAATTAATAACGAGTACGAGAATGGAACTAGAAAGTTGAAAAAAGAAAATATGGGTTTAGGTGGAGAATCATCAACGAGGAATATGAGGGTTTTGAAGCCCCTTAATCTCTTCAAGTTAGGTTCGTAATATTCCAAAGTCAAGTGGAAGCCCTGTTAGAAAGAACTCGATTCACAATAATGATTAGATACGAAATAAAACTGCTCAATTAATGACAATTCATTACTGTTGAACCAACTAGCACTAAATATCGTTTCTCAAGGTCAGTAAAATTAACACCAACCGGTTCTCGCTTCAGTTTTCCTCTGCAGTGGATATCAAACATATTTTGTCTAATGGTCCCTGGCATTATCAGAACAGATTAATGGTTGTTATGCCTATTGATCCTACGATCCACATCAGTGAACATAATCCCACTAAGATTAAACTGTGGGCTGCGGTTCACAATCTTCCTATGGTCTATTTCAACAAAACTTCCGCAGTAACTTTGGGCAACAAGATAGGGACGTTTGTTTCTTGTGCTGATAAGATCAACCCTCTTGCTTCCAAGGTGCTCAAAATATGTGTAGAAGTAGACATCTATGATCCCTTGTGTAGAATCCTGGTGGTTACAGTTACAGATTGGAAAAAAGATCGATGTTGCAGAGTAACATATGACAACTTACCTAGCTTCTGCTTCAGATGTGGTAGGCTTGATCATATGATGGTGGAATGCAAAATTTTAAAACTGAATGTGAAAGGAGTTGAAAGATATGGACCTTGGCTGAGATCAGAGTTTGCAGGGATTTCGACAAACTTCCCTGAAAAGTTTATGATTGAACAAAATAATACTGTGATTCAAGGAACTGATAAAGCTGCCTTAGCTCCAACTCACGCCCCTCTACAGAATCAGAGACTGGTTTTGGTAGATTCCTCTTCCGTCCCCAAGAAGATTCCTCCTATTATTACTGTCCGTGACCCTTTGCAGCTGAGAGTTGCCACTCCTACTGATCCTTTGTCCCTCTCTAATGATGAAGCCTCTACTTCTATAGTTGCGCAGACCCACTCTGACCAGATCCAACAGATGATTAACAAGTATAAGGCTGAGTCTGAAAACAACAGCCCTATCAAACCCCCAGGCTTTGAGAACTTCTGCCAAGATGCAGATGTGACAGGGAAACGGAAAGTCTTTCATTCTTTTGATTGGAATTTAGCTCTAAAAGATTATCTTCCGAAAGGAGGAAAAAGGGCTAAGGAAGATCTTACCACTCCGAAACCCCTCTACGAGATTGATCAGATAATGGAAGAAGCTGAAAGGAAAAGAAGATGCAAAGCGTCTGGTTCAAGAGGAGAGCAAGTTACTACTGATTTTCAGCAAAGAGAAGGGAAGGAAATGCTGTTTGATTTAGGACTTTCACCTAGTATTTCAAGGGGTAAGAAAGGAAAAAAAAAGGAGAAGTTCGAGGAACAAGTTTCATACGGTGGCTACCCATACTAAGGTTGCTAACCATGATTCTGCTACTTCGGATGGTCCTTTAGATCAGGCAGACCTTGTCTCTGGACAAGGCTGCCAGGAGCAATGAGTTGTATCAGCTACAACTGCCGGGGATTGGGTCGTCCCCAGGCAGTAGCGTGGATGGTGAATCTTGTAAGAAGATTTAATCCTACGCTTCTCTTCATCATGGAGACCTACAGGTCCGTA
Source organism: Limonium bicolor (assembly GCA_023374045.1). NCBI lineage: Eukaryota > Viridiplantae > Streptophyta > Magnoliopsida > Caryophyllales > Plumbaginaceae > Limonium > Limonium bicolor. The sequence goes on along the minus strand of CM041777.1, from coordinate 335,154,148 downwards.
GTTCAAATGGATCTGTTACTTAATAAATTCCCAGAGTATCATGGTATCTCAGTTGGTAGTCAAGGGGGAAGTGGAGGTTTGACACTTCTGTGGAAGAAAGATGTGTTAGTTAACCTTGTTAACTTTTCAAGTCATCATATTTCAGCTAATATCCGGTTCGTGGGAGGAAGTTGGTTCCATTTCACAGGCTTTTATGGATGGGCAGATTGGGAACTGAAGTATTTGTCGTGGAAGCTTCTCAGAGTTCTTCACAAACAAGTCAGTTACCCTTGGTGTTTAGTGGGGGACTTTAATCAGATTCTTTCTAATTTAGAGAAATCTGGAGGGAGAATCAGACATGATAATCTCATCAAACCCTTTAGGGATACGGTCGAAGATTGTGGTCTGATTGACTTGGGCTACTTTGGTAAAATGGAGACCTTCACTAATGGGCAAGAAGACCATCACAATTATCAGGGAAGACTTGACCGAGCCTTCTGTGACAAGAAGGGTATTGACCTTTTTCCTGATATATCTGTTGAACATTTACAGAGATTTAACTCTGATCACTGTCCTATTGTAGTCGGATTCTATGGCAGACACAGAATCCCTTCCAAAGTTTTTAGATTTGAGAACTTTTGGCTGAAGGAAGAAAAGTGCATTCAAATCATTCAGGAAGTTTAGGGCAGAAACAATATAGATCTACTTGGAAAAGTTAACTTGTGTGCCTTAAAGCTGGCTAAGTGGAGAGGCTGGTCAATTGGCAAAATCAGGTGGAAAATAGAAAATAAAAGAAGAGAACTCAAAAGTATGGATAGCAAATTGCCTACGCAAGGAAATCTCTCCAACAGGAAAAGGCTTCTGATGGAAACTGAATTACTCATGCTCAAGGAAGAAGTAGGGTGGAGGCAAAGATCTAGAGAAAAATGGGTGCATGAGGGAGATAAAAATCCAGGATACTTTCACTCTAAAGCTTCAGCTAGATTGAGAAAAAACCAAATCTGTGCTCTGATTAATCCCCAGAAAGAAATATGCTATCAATGGGATCAACTGGAAGTTATTGCCAGGTCTCACTATCAAAGTCTCTTTCAAGGTTCCAATGTTGACATCAGTCCTACTCTCTTGCAAACAGTTAGGGGCATCCTCTGCACAATTCTATCAGAGATCTGAACCTTCCTTATAGCCCTCTTGAAGTGTTCAAGGCGGTCAAACAGCTGAGATCTGATAAGGCTCCGGGCCCTGATGGGTTTAACGGAAAAATTTTCAAGACCTTTTGGAGTATTGTTGGAAATCAAGTGATAGACACAATCTTGTTGGTTTTACACGGTAACCCATTACCTTCTCATTTGAATGATTATTTTATCACACTTATACCGAAACTACAAGGTGCTGTGGAAATTGGTCAATTTTGACCAATAGCTTTGTGTAATTTCGTGTATAAGATCATTTCTAAAGTCCTGGCTAATAGGATTCAAGGTATCTTACCTATGATTATTTCGAATGCCCAATCTGGATTTGTGAAAAACAGAAATATTATAGATAACATGGTTATTACTAGAGAGATCCATCATCATCTGAAAAGGAGTGCTGCTAAGAAAAATGGTTCTTTTGCTTTGAAGGTAGATCTTAGTAAAGCTTATGATAGAATTGAATGGAAATTCATCTATCATATTCTTTATAACATGGGCTTTCCTCCGCAGTGGCTTAACCCCATTATGAATTGTATCTCCTCAACCAGATGCTCTATCTTGATTAATGGAGCTCCAGGTAAAATTTTTACCCCTTCGAGAGGAATTAGTCAGGGAGATCCTCTATCTCCCTTCTTATTTATCCTTGTTCAAGAATCTCTTTCTAGAGTTCTTTCCCAATCTGAGTTGGAGGGCTCCCTCAAGGGCATTAAACTCTCTGCATTTGGGCCTTCTATTACTCATCTTGCTTTTGCAGATGATATTCTGCTGTGCGGTAAAGCAACTCCCTCGAATGCTAGAGTTCTAAAAACCATTCTGGATGAGTTTCTTCTCTCGTCTGGTCATGAAATTAACTTCCATAAGTCGGAGATCATCTTCAACAAGCACCTCAACCAAGATACCAAAAATCAGATCTGCACCATTCTCTCTGTTACTGAAAGTCTCACTTTTTCTAAGTATCTTGGTCTGCCAGTTTATATTGGGAGAAATAAATCTCAAATGTTTTGTTGTGCCCCAATTTTTTTTCTTTTTCTTTTTTTTTCTGATTTAAAAAGGGAATTTATGACAATTCTAATTGTTATTATATTAGCTTCGGGTAGAAGGATCTTCTGTTTGGATTTTATTTATGTTAGTAAAAGATTTACTAACTTCCTTTTTCTTCCCTTCCTTTATTTAAATTAATTATTCTTACTTGTTTCTTTTATCTTATTTATTTTAAGTTAAGGATTGGAGTTTATAGTTTTTATTTTAATTCCTCTTCTTCCTCTTTAACGCATTGGTGACACTTTAAATGTTCATTCTTCCTCTCCTCCTTGTTTCTTCTCTCCAAGTAAAGTTCCTCCCTTTGCATCATTCTCATCCAATCTCTCTCAAGTCTAAATCGTTGGAATTATTTTCTAGTGGATCCGTTCGTCAGTCAATGGTCTTCGAGGTTTGTAGATGTGTATTCCCATTCTATTTCTTGTTGAGTTCTTCTCTCCTTTTCTAATTTTGATTTTGGGAATTCTGGGATTATTCAGTCGAGAGTTCGTTGTTTGAGAAGGGATTCGAAGAGGGCGATGTGTGGAGTCTGTGGAAGAGATTTGCTTTGCGTCGGATGTGAGGTAGGTGGTAGATGGATTCGGTATAGGTGTGTTCACCCATGGGGATTCTGGATCTTGTTTCGTTTCGAAATGTGTTTGCTTTGGTATTTGATTTCGATGTGAATCTGGATTAATTTTGATTTACATTTTCACTCCGCTTAAAACCCCATGGTGTTTTGTTTTATTGCCTACTTTGATATGGAAAGTGATATGTTAACTATAATTTTAACAAATGGGTAATTAAGTGATAACGATTTCAATTTGGTATCATAGTTGTTGACGTGAGTTTGATTTTGAAGTCGGTACCTTTGGTTTTGACCTATTGCGCATTTATTATCTCGTTAAGAGGGGCACTTTAATTATATATATTATATGTACATAAAATCATTGCAAATTTGAGAAGCTATTTTGCCGTATATAGTTCTCACTTATATATCAAAAGCTTTAGTTTTTGGTTTTCGTAACTACGGCGCTACGCTATGCATATCTAACAATATAGTGTTTCATTAATATATACGAATATGATTGTTCCACATGATTACTTTACATCTCTTTTAATAATTAGTATTAATATTTATAAAATAGTGTTTTGTTGATTTTCATTTGTACGCGGATGTTTATGAACTGAATTCTATAATGACCAAAGTTTGTAGATTATGATAGATTCGAAGCGAGATTTCCGATTTAATACTTAGTTTGATTCGATATGTATACATGATTTCTCCGTACTATTATATACAACTGATTCTTTCTCGTGTTCAAAGTGTTGTACGTAGCGGCATCGTGATTAGGTAAACTTATTTTAATAGTGTCTTTTAAATGAAACAACCATTTTTGATTGCTCGTGTATGTATTTATGGATATAATTAAATTACCTATATAAATGTACAATTATAAGTATGCAAATATAATTGACTTCAGATATAAACCTTATGATTTCAGTTTGTGAAAGGATATATATTTTGGGTACGTTCACCGCAACTTATAAGTTTCGTTGGATTCTAATTTCGACAGTCTTGATATTAGTTTGAATTATACGCTTGTCGATATTTAGGATTGCTACAAAATTTAATCAAACTCTGGTTCCTATGCCGATTTGACCTTCATCGTACATACTATTCATAAGCTAGTATTTGATTCTAATATTGACTTCTATAATTACGTTTGATACTTTCGATATGGATTGTTTTTGTTACAACGGTTTCCGTTTTGGTTTTCAGGTTTTTCTGCAATCTATATTAGAATGATTTATATATAGTCTAATTGAATATGTAGATGGTTGGAAGTATGGTTTCCGATTTTCTTATGCTATAACGAAAAGATTTTGCATTATTTATTATAATCAATACTTAGTGATTGCGTTTGTGTCAATGACGAGTGAGGCTTTATCTGATTACAATTTACTGCAATGGTTTGTTTGGCAAATAGTATATATATATTCTTTTCGTATATTATTATTTTCAAACGTATATTTATATGACAAATTTTGCCTCGGTGTTACGCTGAATTAAAGTATATGTATATACATATTTATAAGTATACGATTTAAGTCTAATTTTGGACATGCATTTTGTGATTATGGTTTTGTTAAATAATCTGTTTTGGGACCTAGTTGATTGCTTTCTAAGCCGTGGATGACTGGGTCGAGTTATCCCGTAGCGCGCTGCGTAGGACGTCCTTCTGTATCTGTATCACGGGCATCCCCCGTTCTGTTATCTGGAGTCGACGGACTCATTCTGTATCTGGAGTCGACGGACTCATTCTGTTATCTGGGGTCTTCAGACCCGTTCTGTTATCTGGGGTCTCATGACCTATTCTGTATGCTTTGAACTAGGGTCCCTTAAAAACTTTGTTTTCGATAACGTTCTGATGTGTATAAGATTCTGATTTGCTTTTTTCAGTTTTGAGCGTTGGCAGCTTCTGACATGAGACCCTGCTTTGTGCTTTGTCTCATTCTGTGAGTGTGGTTTCAACTTCGTTCGTCTCCTCTGTTTTGTCAGCCTTGGTTTATGGTTTCCGTTTTGAGAAGATTAGATATGTATTGCAAATGAGCTTTGTAAAGAAACTATGCTTATGTTTTGTTTCCTTCTTCTAATGTTCTATATGTGACTTATGATTTCTAAAAAGCCTTATGGTTTCCGTAAAAGTCTTCCATTGTCAAGCTATACCTTTGTAACCTCTGTTTCGCTCTACTTTACATTTGAATTGTATCGTTTTGAGGTGCTTCTGTTTGATATGATTTTGAATCTGATTTGCTAACTTATACCTATATAAGCTATGTTCGGTAAAAAATGTTTTGAGCATGCTTATGCTGATGAAGTTTATCACTTACTGAGCTGTGGTTTGCTCACCCCTATTCATTTAACATTTTGCAGGTTTTAGCTCTATTTGAAGGCTTTTGCTTCTGTTTCTACTTTTACTTTTGCTTTGTGGGCTCTGTGAGTGTTTGTGGCTTCGTAGCCTTTGTATTTATTTTAGACTTCTGCTTTGTAATTCTTTTGGCTTCTGCTTTGTAATTTGTGAGACAAGTTGTAATCATTATTTATGTGATAGAAGAACATTTGTATCTGTTTGGGATTCGTCAGAGAGTAGCCTTGCATGTTTTAGGTAGTAAGCGTGCGGCGTGTGACGGTCTCAGAACCAGGGTGGTTTTTGGGTCGTTACATGTTTAATTATATCCTAGAAGCTGCTAGGAAAAGAGTGCATGCGTGGTCTAGGCCTATGTCTCAAGCAACCAGGAGTGTTCTCATTACAAGTGTCCTTCAGTCCTTGCCTACTTACTCTATGTCTCTCTTCCTCCTTCCTTCACAGATTATTTCTAAGCTCAACACAATTTTATCTTCCTTCTGGTGGGGCGGGACTGATGATAAAAAAAGAATGCATTGGCTTAGTTGGAAAAAGATTTGTAACAGCAAAGATAAGGGTGGTACTGGTTTTAAAGATATCTCTCTATTCAATAAGGCCCTTCCGTCTAAACAAGTTTGGAATCTCCTCCAAAACCTGGAGTCCCTGATGGCCAAGACTCTCAAAGGATTGTACTTCCCCTACACTAATGTCCTTGAGGCTAACCTGGGATCTCACCCCAGTGCTATTTGGAAATCCTTCCACACTGTCATCCCTCTGATCAGGAAATGAGCTAGAATACAAATAGGGAATGGCAAGAACACAGATTTCTGGATGTCCCCCTGGATTCCTAGGCCTATCTCCTTTAGACTGATCACTCAGACTCCTACTCCCTTGCCCCATGTCTCAGTCAATTACTTTATTGACAGTGGAAGAAATTGCTGGAACTCTGCCAGAATCAATGAAACTGTTTGGAACATTGATACTGAGACTATCCATGACATTAAAGTGAATATCAATGAGGATGATAAATGAATTTGGCACCACTCTAAGGATGGTACTTTCTAAGTCAAATCCATTTATGATTTAGTAAGAGATGAGGACTCCTGTCAGTATTCTTCTACTTCTTTAGAGTACTACAAAGTTATTGACAGATTGAATTCACACAGTTGCAATCCTAGAGTGAGTCTGTTCTTCTGGAAAGTGCTGATTAATATGTGCCTTGCATGGCCAACTTAGCTAGGAGACTTGGAAGTGGGAACTGCCTCCTGTGTGGGAAAACAGACAAGCTAATACACCTCCTTTTTGAGTGTGTCATGATTTCTAATCTTTGGGGCAATATTATCTCTGTTAATCACCTCCCTTCTACCGGAGATAATTGCATCCAAGACTGGATTGTAAAGGAATCAGTCAAATGGGGAAAAGATAAACTTATTGAAATTGTTAATCTGATGTGGTCTATCTATGATGCAAAAAATTTCATAAGACATAACCAGGAGGCTTCCCTCTTAGCAACAGTGGAGGCTAATTTGGCCTTCACTGCAGCTTATTCTTCTGCTATGGAAATTGATCCTAGAATAGCTTTGAATGATAGTGATTGGCTTCCTCCTATGCAGGGATTCTTCAAGATCAATTGCTCTTGGGTTATCAGAAGAGGACAACCTACTATGTTGACAGGTTCAATTAGGAATCACACTGGTAAACCGATAATGTTGTTTAACAAGAAGCTTCCAGGTATGTGTAACATTCAACATGAAGAACTCAAAGGTCTCTGTTATGCTCTCACCTGGGCTTTGGAGGAAGGGATTAGAAGTATCTGTATTGATGTTAGAGCAGAAAAATCGTTTGAGAAGCTGATCAAGCGTGAGCTTGGTGGTCAAGATGAGCTTATAGTGCAATGTATTAGATTTGCTAATCTCTTTAGTGCTGTGCACTAGTATTTTGATAAATCTGTAATGTACTATCCTTCTACCTTAATAGCTAGTCTATATAATAGTACCAATGACTTCAAGTACTGGAGGGAGGAAAACATTCCCCTTAGAATCACTAGCTTTTGTAATATGGATGTTTCCTAAGTTTATATAGTAGTTGCCATAATGTTTATCAAAAAAACTAGCACTAAATATATAGAGCATAAAAAGTGTTATTGCTATCCCTGGAAGTGATTTCGAACGCGTATTTCAGGCCTCCTCCTCTCTACTGTTCAGAAAGAAGGTCAAAGGTCGGTGGGTGGCTGTAAGCGTGAGTGCACCCAGTCCCCCTCATATAACCGTCTCGGCTCACCTCTCTCTCCCACTCACTCTTCTCCCAAATTGGATATGTGTTCTTGCAACCAACAATACTCGCATATAGCCAGAAAGCCAATACCATAATCTAATAGATTTGATAGAAATTTTAGAGATTGTAAAGGAAAATAATAGATTGAAGTTGATTTTCAAGACTCTAAAGAGTCAAACAACTTTTATGTTCTTCGGCGAGAAGACTCGTATGTTAAATCTTAAAGAAAAACAAAACAGTGTATAAAAAGAATATAGCTGGCCGCAACAAACTAATAGCATCCGGGCGAGACTTTGTTACGTCCGGATCCGGATGTTGCTAAGGACAACTTATTTAGCTCGTTCGTCCGATCCAAACTCTTCACACATTGGGAACCATCAGATCTTATGTCCGGGCGAGATGTAGGTGTTCGGATTCGGACATTGCTGAGAAGAATGTTATTTAACGCATACGTCTGATCCGAGTGTTCACACATATGGCCGTTAGGTCTCACGACCGGGCGGGACTCAACTCTGTCCGGGTTCGGACACGCGCAAGGGACGCCCACATGATCAGGAACTGGTATATTCTAACACCCCCGTAAGCCGTACACGATCAAGATCGAGTAGGCTTGGAGAATCAGCATGCCCCATACCCATGTGAGGAAGCTGCTCACGATAACGAGAGCGGATAAAACCTTTGTCATCATGCCAGCTAATTGAGTGCAAGTAGATGTATACACGATATCCACAAGTCCTTGTTGTATTTTATCCCAAACAAAGTGGCAATCAATCTCAATGTGCTTGGTACACTCATGGAAAACCGGATTCCGAGCAATATAAATAGCAGATTGATTGTCACACTTCACTGGTGTGGGAAAATATTTTCCACTTCTAGCTCATGGAGAAGGCGAGTAAGCCATGTGCAAACAGGAAAATGAGATAGGTTGGAACTGGTGTATTTTAAACAATTGAGAAAGAAATTAATGACTCAAATATCCTTCGGGCTGCAAAAAAACCCGGTCGCAGTAGTATAGAAGACAGAAGCGGCCGGGGTCAAACCGTGGGACTTATAGCGAAATAATATAGTACCTGAAATACCCCTAAATTAATTTAAATTAATTTAGGGGATTTCTTTTATTAAACCTTTAATAATACTATTAAGTATTAAATTAGTATAAGGAATTATGAATATTAAATTATCGTATGGAATTATGAGTATTAATATTATATGGAATTATGGAAATTAATTTAGGGGATTCCTCCTATTTAACTCTAAAAAATACAATTTAATACTTAATTATTATATATTATTATGAATTTAATAACATGATTTATAAGTCAATAAATCTTGGAAAAATTCCTAGACACTCCAATTATATTATAAAGATTTTAGAAATATTTAGAGGATTGGTTTGAAACATGAAAGTCAATATTAAATCCTAGAAAACTTAAAGCTTATTAAGCCTTGCTAGGGTTGACTTTTTGAGAATGGTCAAACCAGCCCATGAAACCTATACCAATAAATAGGTTATGGAAAACCATGAAGATCGAAAAAAGAACGTCAAAAACGGATCATCCTAGCCAAAGTTATGCTAGATTGAAGTTTAGAGTCAAAACTTTGAAATATGCCACGTGTCACACTGTCACGGGTCGCCAACACTTAGCCGTTTTATCTCCTATATTTCCGGTAACAGAAATCAGATTTTGCCCTATCTTGTGACCTTCATAACTTTCTCATCTTATGGAATTTTTGAGTTCCGTCTTTTGCATTCTCTTCTCCTTAATCTCCTATTTCCAACCATAAGTCATACATCTTCTAATCTCATATCGAGGAATATTGATCTAAAGTTGCCACCTTGCGAATTCGTAACCCAGAATTCTGGTTTTCTCTGAAATCAGGTAAACTTCGTCTTGCGATAACATCTTCGTTACTCAGCCAAATTTCGTGTTCTTTAGCTCTTTTTGAAGAGCTCTAATCCCTCTACAACTTTCATGTTGATGACCAAGGCTGTTTCGTAATATTTTGGAAGCGCTAGTGGTCTAAAGTTCTCTACTCAATCACGGTGGAATTCCTGCCCAGAATTTTCGGGAAACGAAGTGGTAGACTCAGATCTTTCGGGATCCATAACTTTCTCCCTACTTCTTAGTTTTCAATGATTCTTTCACCAATGTTTAGAGTTACATGTCTACTTTAAAATGACGTAGGTTTCGTGGATTGAATCCTTCTCAGTTAGTGCGAGTTGGTCCGTGAAGTTGTCTACCTGAACAGCGCATAAAATACCAATTTTTCCAGAAAACGAATTCGATTTGCCTCGTTGGCGCATCTTTGGTACGATTCCAACCAAATTGAACCAATAATTCTATTCGTTTTTGTGTTCTTGTTCATACCCCTCTATCAATTTAACATATAACGCATTACATTGAGAGAATTTGGTGAAATTCAATTCGTAACCCATATGAACCCTATTCGAATTACCCAGATTCGAAATCCTTTAGCTTTGCAGTATAGCTAGCGAAATTGGTACCATTGTGACCGCAATTGAATTTCGAATCCAATGAAACAAGAATCAACGAATTTGGTTTTGTGAGTTGAGAGAAATCATGGATTTAGTACTCGGGTTTCGTTTGAAGGTTGAGGATGAACTCGAGTTTCAGCAGCCGCCCGATTGTAGTTATAAGAAACGGACGGCCGAGATTAGATCTGGGGAGTTTAAGTTGGTTATGAGGTTTAATATTTCCAGAATTAAACCCTAACTTGTTGAATTAATTTAAATACCTTCCCGAATGTGTTTTGACTTGCAATTTTAACCATAGATTCCTTATTAACTCTAGTTTGTTTTGATGTAAATTAATATGATTTTGGAGTTTTTAAACATAAGTTATGAGTTTTGCAAGTTACGGGTTTTCTGGAATTATTTGGCTAAATTAAAATGATATTTGTATGAAACAAAAATTTTATAATATGTCTAAAATGTTATAGTTACTGTATATTAAATTTGGGAATTTTGGGCAATGGTAAATGGTTTTAAAAATTGTGTTTATGAGTTTTTCATAGGAATAACTTATAATATATGGTTTTTAATGTAACAAAAAATTAAGGTATGGTTTGTTAATAAACTTTTTAAGCTGGGGAAAATAAAGGAAACTAAATTAACATTTTATAACAGTAAGTTTATAAATGTTTGGGTATTAGTTTTTATGAGAAGTGAAATTATTTACATATATGTATATATATACTTATATGGTAGATTTAAAAATAGGAACTTATGTTAAAACAAGGAATTTAATTATTTTTATGTTTTATTTATTATATTATATGGGAGTTAATATTTTTAATTTAAACTAAGGAATATATATATATATATATATACTATACATATATAAAAGAAATAAAATAGTAACTTAGGTTAAATCAAGGAACTAAATTAATCTACATGTATATTAGTTATATAATATGGTGGCTAATATACTTAATTGAAACTAAGAAAAATACTTTATTTTATAAACCATATTTTGGATGTAGATATGTGTAAAAGTTAATATAAATAATTAAATGCAGTAAAACTACATAAAGAATGTCTTGAATAAATCCTAGTATACATATACGATAAATAAATAAATAAATAAAAGACATAAAATACCTTATAGCAAATAGAGTATGAAGGAATTAATAAGTTAAACTAAACCTATACATAATACTATTAAAAGAATATTATATGAGGTAGTATTGAATTGTGGTTATGAAATTGAGCTTAAAGAGTTATCTTGGATTTCTAAGATTTATATAAACCATATTAAAATACATGTGTAATATTATTTGTCAAAGACCATAATGTAAATCTATAATTTGGTTAGGTAATTAATAAGTTGGGACTTAGGAATATTTGTAATTAGATTTTACACAAATAGAACTTACTATATAATTAATGAATAAATGTAATACTTTTACATCTAAATGTTCTTAATATATAAACAATAATAAAATAAATAAAATACTTTTACACCTAAATGTGAGGTGGATTAATAAGTCTAGATTTAATCATTTCTTAACATTTATGGTATTGGAATATAACTTAATTTTAAGATAAAATCATTAAAAGGATTATGATATAAAACTATAGTAACTATGATTTGGAAATTTTTCTAAATATAATCCTTAAGTTTCTTGGCATTAGATAAGCCATATGAAATACATTTATAACATTTATTACCAATACTTAGGATGTGAGTTTACAATTAAATGAGGTATTTAGTAGTTAGAATTTATAGAAGGTTTATAAATAGGAATTTGATACTTAAAACCTTTGAACCTTTTATTAGATAAAACTAAGTTACATAAGATATTATATTGATATACTTTACGGTAATGAGAAATAATGATGGGTTATTTGAATAAAATATGAGAATTTTCATAATAGATTATCTTATTAAATAATTAACAATTTCACTTACGAACCAGAATTTAATTCTTTGATAAATTCTACTCTATGTAGATATATTGTCCATCCTAAATACAATAAAGGAAATTAATTTATTAGGTTATTCCTTTGAAACCTTAGGTTTTGTAAAACAATTTAAAACGTATTTAAGGCTTAAGTTTAATGAAGTTTAGTACAAAGGATTATACATAGTCTATAGAGAGGATGTGTGTAAAAATAAAACATTTAGGAATTAAATGTACGTAAGGATACATAAAAGGTTATATTTAAACACCTTATTATATAGGTAATAATTAAGCAAATAATGTACCTTGTGAATACTAAATGTAAGAGTACGATAAGTCTAAGTTAACTATAATATAGTTGTTTCAATATGAGAGGTAATTCAACATCTTATGACAAGATTATTAGACGGTTATAATAGGAAGTCATTCTGAACTAAAGATATGATAATTGAGTTTAGTGGCTCAATTAAGTTATAATAAAATGTATCTACAACATTATGATTCCAATGTACAAGATGTAGATCTTAATTAAGTTAAGGAAAAGACTTAATCATAATGGGTTATCTAGTTGATATTGTTTAAATACATAATCTTTACATTGTGAGATAATAGTATAGTATTCTGAGATGAGTCCATCATAGGTCATAATACAATGTTTATTCTAAATTAAGAATAAAGGTATTGAGCTTAAGATTATTATTGAATTCTTAGATTAATTATATAATATAAACTCATTTATGTTATAAAGGTCTCAAAATTCTTGAATGTGAGGATTGTGGTTAGATATGAATTAAGTGGATAGGAGTGGACAGTTAGCAGGTGTTAATGAAATACATTCCTTGATCCTACAACCTTGGGCTATACAACCTTCTAAAATAAGTCAAGGGTCATACATAACATTTAAGCGAGGGCTTATAAGATAATTGAGATTTGGAAATAAGAGAGAGGAATTTATTTAAGTTTTACTTAGGGTACAGGTTATTGATAGTAAGTTATCTTCAATGTTCCTCAGAGAATTGTTGAATGTTTGCATGAGTTTACTAGAACTGCTACAGCGTTGACTAGGTACGATTTCTCGTACTCCTATATTTTTGTTGTTTGACTTGTGGAATGTTTTGGAAAACGCTAACTGACTTTAAGAGGAATTTCTAAAAAGGAAATGGTTGTGTGACTAACTCAGCTTGTGTGACTAACTGAGCCTTGAATGTGAAACTCACTTGGGTTTTGGTTCCTTCTATTTGGTTGTTCCATTAGACATTGACTGCTTAGAGTTTACGCTTCTGCACTCTGTAGGACTGAGTGTTTTGGTATTGCTCTGAGTAGTTAGTGATCTGGTGGGAATTTGGAAAAGGTCAATTTTGGTAATTCTTCTTTTGACTCTGGATATCATTTCATCCATGAGCTGGTTCTTGATGTTTCGACGTGCGCGCGTCTTCAATGGTAACAGCAGGGGGCTGTATATCCCTCGCCCATAGGGGCATTTATATTTGACAGCAGGGGGCTGTATATCCCTCGTCCATACGGACATTAATATTTGACAGCAGGGGGCTGTATATCCCTCGTCCATACGGACGTTTATATTAACAGTAAAGGGCTGTATATCCCTTGTCCTAAGAGGACGTTGTAGACAGTGAGGGGCTGTATATCCCCTGTCCTAAAAGGACGTACTTGGCGGTGGGGGCCATCTCTCCCAATTGGTTTTATTCCACTCTTGAGTTATTGGTTCTTGGATCTATCTTATCATTCCTAGTCCTTTGTGACTATCTGAGTCTTTCTACTCCTAACGGGAATTGGGTTTAACTAAGGCATTGGATGTCCACTAACACATGGTGTGGTTTTGTTTCACTAACTTTACCCTTCTATTATTTATCTTTATCCTTAACTTGTTATCTTTGGCTTGGTGATTTTAAAGTGCCTTGTTTCCCTGTTTTACTTTCAAGAGTTTAATTTCAACTTACTGTTTATTTGAAGAGTTATGTTTTAAAGATTGTTTTGGAGAATTGTACCAGTTCCATTCCAGGGAACTGACTCACCCCTCCCGGGGTGGGCTGCTTGGTTTCATCTTGCAGGTACAAATTGATTTACAGGTGGCCACGAAGAGCATGAGTGAATTGGGATGGGATTAGGTTTATGGAGAGTGAATATATTTTATTATTGTTATGTTTATGTTAAGTTTTCTCGAAGTTCAGACCGTAACTTAGTTAATGGTAATGGTTGTAATTGGTGAGGTTGGTACCGGGTGTTTGGAGCCCGATGGTCTGTAACACCTTTGGTTTATTTTCCGCTGTTGTTTTATTATTATAGGGGTGTTACAGTACCTAAGCTTGTCACAAAAGTGGGGGATAATTGACTTGTTTTTATAAAGTAAAACAACAGATAAAATTAAGTGAGTGGAAGATAAATTAAACGGGACTCCGGGTTTAGGTTTATATAATCTGATTAATTATGCTATCTCTACCGGTTTATTATAATAGTTTGGCAAAAATTCCTGTTATTATCTTTAAAGACTAAATCCTAGACTTGAAAGATTCGTTTACCAGAAAATGCTCGATCTAATCTAGATTTGAGCAAAACACATGTAAACAGATTAAGTGCGAGGAATTATATTTTGCATCTGAAACTACTAACTTATTTTATCAAAATAAGTTTTCCACAGATTTATTGATTAATTAACCTGTCTATTTATCACTGCTCTGATCAAAATAGACTTTGTAAAGCATTTTAATAAATTCATGAAATTTATTAAAACTGAAATACCCCGAATAATTATCAGTTTAAATTCGTGAAGGTTGAATTAAACTATGAGTAACAATTATGATCATACTCAAATATATATATATATACATAGTAAATAATGATAACATCGTATGTGCGTATCGGTACATAATACGCTGATATAAGCTCAAATATATATGCGCACCTCTGAACCAAAAACGTCAATATAGTCACGCATATATATATAAATATATATACATATATATATATACACGTACGTATGTATGTAAAGTTACGATATTACAACATGGTAAATAATAAATAATGACGTCGCATTGCACATATAATTAAAATGTGACAACATAAAGGGGCGTATATATATAACGTAAAAAAAAATAAATGGTCCCGTATCTAACAAAAATAACACGATAATGTATTTAGTCTTACATATATACACTTACAAAAAAGGAATATATAGAGCAGAATACGCTCCTACCGGAATTTGAACCCGTTACCCTAGTATCTGAACCGAATGCCTTAACCGTTGAGCTGTGCTCAAATTCAATAGCAAACACTACCACTGTAACTACAAAGAGAAAAAAAAGAGCAACAAATCAGATAGACCTCACTGTTGCTACTCATCCCTCTGTTCTTCATCGACATTACCACTTTCCTAGTCCAGAACAGGAGACATTCCCCGTGCTAGTCCCAACCAGAAGTGAAGCATGCAACCCGACAGAGGGGTATGGCCCTACTGAAGTTTGGACTGCACAAACTCTCACAAGGGTCTTGTAACTTGAGACCACCAAACTCTTTTCCCCTTACTCCCGTGCTCTTGCAGTCACTCCTGGAGTACCATCGGAATAAAAAGAAAAACAAGAATCTTGTTGCAGATCTCCTTATTCAAGTTTGATCAGGAGCCAAACACTTCCACCGTGAGAGTTTGAACAACTCATTTTCCCGAGCCCTTTTGCATAACTCGGTCTGGAAATATAACCCACGAAGCACTCCATCTCCTCTCAGTTCTTCACAAGACCTTGCAATGCCAACTACTGATAAAGCCCTGGGGTAGCATAAAACTCGGCCCTCCTCAAGAACTGCCAAGGTAAGACTGAGAGTTCAGAGAAAAAAAAAGAGACATGTTGCTTCAGCCCTTGTCATTCCTTTCTGTTTCATGTCCGAGAATCTGGGCTGTCTAACTCATCTCCTTCTCCATCTCTGTTTAACTTCGTCTGGGAATGTAAATTGTGAAGAGTGCATCACGATCCCACTCACGACAAGCTCGTTTCTGTTTCAAAAGATAAACACCCACTAACAGGTAAACTCCCTATCAAGTTCCACAACCTGTTGCATCCTTTTTCTTTATCAGGCCTGATCTTTGAGGAATCTTTCTCAGCTATTGTCAAAGTCACCAAAGGGAAGAAAACATTGTAGTGTGCCAGAGATCAACTGGAGAACAACTAAGATGAAGAAGGTGAGATGTCTCTAACCTTAAGACACTGAGCAGAAAAAAAACAGATGCAGCTGTCAATTTCAAACTGATGATCATGTTGAATTCTGTAACATGATCCTTAGCATACTTGCTGTCCTAGAATGGTAATGAGTAATAATGCATGCGCACAACCTAACAAACTGACCTTTCTAAGTTACCTAAACGTGAGAGTGTTTGGAGAAAAATAAAAGAAACAGCTAGTAATTTAAAAGAACAGGAAACTAAATGCAGCAGTTTATATACCTTCTGCATCGGTTGAAATTTCAGTAGCCAAACTATATCGCTTTGATTCTGTTTAGAGTTAAGACTATCTTAGAATCTTAACAAACAAAAACTAAACCACGTGAGGGAAGTAGGAATCCAAGGCCATTAACGAAACAGCAAAAAAAAAAGGAAAAGAAACCAGAGCATGTTTCAGTCGATATGTGTAGTTTTACTGATTGAGTGCAAGGAAGTTTTCAGAGTGGTTAACTAGGCTATTTGAGTCTGTTAGAATTTGGAAAAAGAGAAACTATCACACCCTAAACTACTTGGGTTGTTAAGGAAAAAAAAACTAAAAATCAACTCGTGAGTAAAACAGTGGAATGGAGTATATCAGTTCCTATCTTGGGTTGTTTCTGCAACGATGCGGTTTCTGTATAAAGGATGTCCAGAGAGGTTCCTTATGTGAGTTTGGGTCTTTACTTGAGGAAAAAGGAAAACTGTAATAGGACATTCAATTAAGTAAATAGATAAGGAGGGGAAACTAGAAACCCAATCAGTGAATGAAACAGAAAGTAGAAGAGAAGTTAACAATCCACTTTTTCTGTTTCTAGTTACAGGTTTGAATAAAGAACTGGGTGTTCCTTGTTGTTTTGAGCTTGGGTGGTTTTGAGTTCAAGCTGTAATTAAATACATAACTAAATAGTTAAATATATCTAGGGAAAACTAGCTGACAGATTTAAATAACAGAAAGAAACCAATGAGAAAAGAGACGTAGCAGTTCATATTTTCTTTTCAGGTTTCAGTTTCAGTTTTTTTCAGTTTTGTATAAGAGAATTCTAAGGGAGTTAACAGAGTTGTCTTGGGTCTGTTTTGAGAATAAAACTACATTGAGGTTGTAACTAAATAGATAAGCCCTTTGGGAGTCATTTGGCATACTAAACCAGTAGAGGAGTAAAATACAAATCATAGTGCATCAGTTTTCAGTCCTCTCCTTTTTAGCTCTGTGTACAGGGGCGGACGCAGGGGAGGGGCAGGGGGGGCACTTGCCCCCCCGAAAATTTTGAAAATTTGTCAAATGCTCTTATAAATTTTTGTAAAAATAAACATATTATAAAATTTTAAAGAATGAAAGTGTCAAAAAATTTTTTTGCCCCCCTAAACAAAATTTCTGGGTCCGCTACTGTCTGTGTAACTGATTTTCCAGAAGTGGAGCCTTGTTGCCTTGGGTGTATTTTGAGTCAAAAGCTGGATAGACTACTTAGCTAAATGAGTAAGCAAGTTGTGTAAACTGAAATCAAATTAAAGAGCAGAAGAAAAAAAAACAGAAGACAAGAAGGCAACAACTTCATAGTTTTGGTTTCAGGTTTCTGGTTAGTGTAAAGGACTTCTCAGAGGTGTGGGTGTTGTTTTGGGACGGTCTTGAGTCTAAGATCTTGTTAACACATAAGACTAAGTGTAGCAAAGTTGGGGAAGGTTAAGAAATGGTTTAGGTAACAGAAAACAAAACAACAGAAATGAATTACAGCAGGGCCTAATTCCAGTTTCAGATTCTTCTTGTTTCTGTGTAAAAGACTTCCGGGGTTGTTAACCATATTAATTTGGGTTGGTGTCAAACATATAAGATTGATAACACACTGGACTAAGTGGGTGGACAACCCTAAATTAGCAGTAAGATTAAAAGAACAGGATGGAAGTAACAGGAAAGTAATACAACAATCCATGAATCCTGTTTCTGTTTTCAATTTCAGTTTCAGTCCTAGAGTTGAATTAAGAAGTTAATGAATCTAAACAAACCTATCACGCATGAGTAAAGTTGTAGGCACTTGGGGAATAAATTAAAAATCAGGTTAACAATCAATAGAGGAAGGAAGGGAGAACACATCTGTAACACCCCATCCAACATTTACATACTTACAATAAACTGCAGCGGAATTACAAACCTCATCACATTACTTAACTCCCTGGTGTTACACGCCGTTAGCCACCCACGTGGCTAACAAGGCTAATCCATATACATTGTACCGGTCTGATGGGCTAAATTCCCGAGCAACTATACATTATTATCCCTTTCCATTAACAACAACAATAATATACACCTTATCAACTATACCGAGTATTTATAAACTGGTGCCGACAACAATATCGGTCTTACTACACCTACTGTATATACACACTTAAATGAATACCCATGTACCACAACTACCCCGTCCTACTCTCGAACGGCTTCCTGCTCCTTGAACCTGAAATAGGAAAAAGAAGAGAAAGGGTGGCCCCCAAGGGGCTCAGCACCTTTGCTGGTATGGTAATCCCGCAGCCCACATGCTACCGGGCCACGCACAACTAATTGTCGTCTTAACATGCGGTTGATTATATTTAAATCATGCATGTAACAATAAACACACATCACATAACATTTCGCCTCAATGGGCTCAACAACGGATATATCCTTACTTAATAAGTCACTCTTGGTATTCATTATCCCTAGAGTGTTCCTCCTCTAATGGAGCTACTTCCTTAATAGACGACACATACCCTTAAATCGGGTTATCCTTAAACGCCTCTTATCACAAACTGGGAGTCATATCCATGATCCACACACTCCACATTATACAACCTACAACATACACTACATACAACACTTAACAACACTTTGCACGTTTCCACGTACACAACATAATACCGCAATGAATATTGCATCACAACAAAATACATAACATAACGGGAGTGGTTCTCTTAGGAACCGACCCAAACATTGTTTATACACTGGTGAGCCTAGAGAATGTTGCCAGTCTCATGATAAGCTCGTTATACAATAACAACAACACTCATTACCGTCCTAATAGTTGGACGAGTAACTTAAGTTAAGGCGGTTCGGGTTTGGAGGCCCGAACACACCACACAAACACATGTTCCCCCTAAACCGATCATAAGTCAGAATAGCCAAGCTTTGGAGTAAGCTAATGGGAGATCATAACCCGTGAGGGAAACAACCATAACAAAGAGAAGGGTAAGGCTAGGAAGGATACCCTCTCCCAAACAACGCGCGACCGGCCAAACCGGATTCCTCACTACTGTTAGTACATACTTACTTTAGATATTAGTTAGAACCCCACTATGGAGCCTATCACATAACAACACATACAGTATTACAACTGGGTTAAATATACAAGGGAGATCCCTACATTCACATACACATATCACACAATTAACACACGCATAGCCGTGGTTAGTACGTCCCATGGTACGGGTCGTTTACTCCGAATACCGAACTCTCAAGTGATCCTAGACTCAGTTAACTAAGGTTAACACTGCCGAGGTTAAATGGTATCGGAGTTGAACACGCCACATAAATGAATTACTGTAAACTCATTACATGTTTAATCTTACAACGTGGCAAACATACAGAAAAACACATTGGCATACAAGCCGGTGTAATCCGGTAGGACACAGGTTGCAAGAAAACCATACCTGTCACCGGAGTCCACTTAATCACGTCCATTTATGTACCTCGAGCAATTCTCGAACAACTGTTAACATCACATGTGTTTTCATTAACATCGGGGTTTGCTTGATTATTTAATGTCAATGCTTAATTTTTTTCCGTTAACTTAGTTACATAACTTAACATTTTTAACTTGTTTTACTCTCACATTTTAATACAACTTTTAGCCCATTTTATCGTCACTAAAACTCACCTACATGTCCTCAACATCCTTATAACATCATTACCTACCAATCCCCATCATCACATATCATTTCATAACCTTAAACCATGTTTTTGGTCCGACCGACCCACCGTCCGACCCACAGCTGGGTCGGTCCATTACAGAACCCTTTTACTTCCTTATAATCATGCCCGTCCGACCCACGTCCGACTCACTCGACTGGGTCGGACCATGTGCGAACATTTTCTTCCTTTGAAACTTGACCGACCGACCCATGTCCGACCCACCCTTTTGGGTCGGACCATTACCGAACACATTCCTAACATCTAACAGAGGCTCGACCGACCCAAAACTGGGTCGGACCCCTGGGTCGGTCGCCTTCTAAACTTACCCAAACTTTACCAATTCTTCACCAAACTTCTCCTAAGGCCTCTTAATGTTTCCTAACAACATTTGGTAACCTTATATCCACATACAACATCCACTAAACTCATCTTCTAACTCCTTAAACCTTTACTTATTTCCTTGTAAAAATTCCTTAACACTTTCAACATTTGTACTAGGTTCCTAAATGGTGTTTCTCACCTATTATAACTACAAACACTTTCTTCTCATCTTAACATCATCTCTTAAGCAATTTTCTTACTAACTAAATCTCCTTTTTACATCATACCTAAACATCACTTGTTCCTTGAACACCAACCTTACCTAAACCTTAAACAACTCCTCCAAGACTTTAATACATTCACAAACACACATTGAATTCCTAGAACTTCCAAGATAACACCTAAATCCTTGCATCACTCTAAATCACCTTAACACATGTTTTCTTCTCAAGTAAACATTTATTCACCTATAACACTTCCTAGTTCACCAAAACCACTTAAAACACTTAGAACTTCTCACACATTTTTCCAAATTTGGCCATAGCTTCTCTGTATATACTCACATCCAAACACTTAGGTTTTTACCTTATTTCATTCAAAACACCTAAAATCCATCAAACACATTTTATACACAAACTTCACACATTAAGCACTACATCACAATATAGTGCATAACTTAAATTGCTTGGCACTTAGGCCCTTAAATAACATGGCTCTTAGGCCCTTAAATTGCATAACCTTAAACACTGAATTTCCCACATAAATAATGCCTTTGACCTGCAAATACATACACCAAAACATATGTTCTTTTACTAGTCTCCTTGAGAACATTTACTAGGTCACTCACCATTGGCTCCTTAGGTATTTTATCAAGCAAATCAAGCTCATTTTCCTAAGGCATTTAAACTACATTGAGATAGTTTGTTTACCTCTTTTTCCTCACAAACTTCTTTCTTGTTTCCTTGTAAAACCGGTGGGGTATTTGGTTGTTTGTCAACTTCTAAACATTATACAAACAACATAATGAGTATTCAAGCTTTAAGCTCCATCTCATTGTAAACCCTAGGTTTACATTATTTCAAAGCATTAATGTAGTTGTTTTACCTTAATCTTTGGAGGGTGTTTGAATATCTATGAAGAGAGGACTCCACCTAGTCCTTGAAAGATTCAAATGGAGCTAGAACAAGGCAACACAAGGAGCTCCATTAATGAATATTTTCGGTCACACACAAAACATGGAGGAAACTTGATTTTTCTTAGAGATTCCTTACCTAGGAGCAAAGGAGATCAATAATATGTGGAAAGACAAGCTCAAGCTCCATCAATGGTGGAACTCCATGGCACCGAAATGGTGATCTTCAAATTTTGAGAAGATAGAAATGAAGAGCTTGATGAGGGGAAGAGAATGGTGGTGTTTGTTTTTGATTTGGTTAAGTGAGCTAGGTTTTACATGTGGTCAAAGGTGGACTTCCATGGTGGTGGTGCTGTTTTAACGTGAGAACAGAGAAGAAGAGAAGTGTGGAGCCGTGTGAACAAGGGAGGAAATGAGAGAATGAGATAGAATTTGCTTTTAAGAGATATTTGTAACTTATAAAGCAAATAGTACTTTACTTAAAGTTTTACTTTACTTATTTGATTTCTTTTACAACTTGGTGACTCACTACTACAAAAACCGGCCACCATTATGCCTAGGAGGGTATACTAGTCTTTGTTGACCAATTTAATTACTTATAACATTATATGTTACAAACTAGCTTATAAAAGTTACTATTCACAAACTAAGGCACATAGAAGTGAAATTTTTGATTTCCCACTAATATGGCCACCCAAATGTGATACTATATAGTACACATGTTAATTAAAGAGTAATGATGGACATTTAGCCATTCAAAACTCATTTACAAGACAATTTTTCAAAAACGTGCTTTAAGACTCCTTAAAGCACATTTTGTGTTTTAACTTGTTTTCAAGCTTGGTTTTCTTTAGTAATTGATTTAATATGTTCATTAACATATAAATAAGGTATAGGTATGACCATTAGGTCTTATACACATTCATCCCAAGCTTAGAGCACATTTTTGCTCATATTGACTTTAAGGTATTTTCTTATGTTTTATTTGGTTTAACTGTCCACCAAAGTTTCTTAAGGACTTATTTAGCCTTATTAAATCATAATTAAATGTTATCAAGTCTTGGTAGGCTCTTTGGGTCCTAACCAAGTTCACTCATAGCTTAGAGCATGTTTTTGCTCAAACTGTGTCTTAATGCTTTATTGCATTTATTATGGTTTAAATTGTTCACTGATGTTACTAAGGCACTTTTTAGCCTTTACATACCATAATTTGATATTTAAACCACATATCAAGGTTTGGGGTATTTCAATCTACCCCCCTTAAAAGAACTGTTGGATGGGGTGTTACATTCACCTTTTCACTATCATTAGATTAGAACACAGTAATCACTTGGAAATAAACTTCCTTAACCAAACCACTTTACATCACAACCTCGGACTTGATGGTCCGGGCAACACATTCACATCCACACATAACATAACATATCCAAATGATAACCTCGGACTCTATGGTCCGGGTATCTTAACAACACTTACACATACATAACAACCCCTTTGACTCAGGTCTTGGGGTAACATAACAACATTTGGACACATAGGTCCTGGTAACATAACAGTCTTTAGACACATAGGTCTATGTAACACCACATTTAGACTCATAGGCCTTGATAGTATACACTTTAGGAAATCCAAGTCAAAACAACATTCATTACACATACCACACAACATGTCAGAGCAATGTATAACAATCAAAAATATCCTTGATATACACTGTGATCCCGCAGAACCCGGTCGCGATGGACACCTTCCGTCCCCGTGCCTTTGGGAGTTTAAAACAATCACTTAAATTTAAATTTCTTTGTGAGGTTAGTAAGAGAACTTTAATTACGTAAAGTATCCATCAACGTTTTATAAATACCAATTTAAAATCCTTTTGAAAACACACACAACTCCAAGTCCAACTTAAGCTCTTTGCTTTTTTATTAGCGTGGTTATTCGTGACCACTTATAGGAGTTTCAAGAGTCATCCAACCCTGATGTGATCAGCATCAGTGTTGAACTATCCTTCCACCCCAATTTGTGTTCGGCTTCCCTTGATCACATGCAAATCAAGTTCCACCTCCCACTTCATTTTCAAGCATCAAGTAAGTCACTCATTTCCAATTTTCTATCTTTCGAATCATTCAGTCATGATCAAACATCTCCAAAGGATAGAACTCCGTCTATCAGTTACCTCCATTCACTTTTAATCCTGTTGCCTAGGGAATCTTATTCTCACTAGGTTCTATGTCGGTATCATACCCTTTCATGCATCACTATAAAGTATATATATATATATACACATATTTTATCCAAAATACAACACCTGGTTTTACATTTATACACTGTCGGGGCTTTTGTTCCCCCGGGAGTTTATCTACTCCCCACACTTGTACAATCACCACAACTGTTAACAAACACACACTTATCACAATGGTATTCGCATCATCTGTGCGCAATTACCACAATTAATCCATGAATGAATGTGTATGTTTACGTAACACACACACCAATCATCAAAACAAACAATAATTTTGTGCTATGCACAATATGAGTCACATACACTACGTACACTTGTACGGTAATATACACCAAGTGGTTTTGCGCTCTACCCCCCTTAAAAGGGATTACGCCCACGTAATCAATCACTAAACATTGGCTTAAATGTTCTGCCGTCGTGAAGTGTTTTAACTTCCATGCGGTCTATTACATAATGGATTCTGATTAGAGGATCTTAACCATATTGGCGGTTTAGTTCCTAAACCAAGAATTCTCATTGGAGTTTGTTTAAACTCTTAATTGGTTTCGATTCTGGCCAGCTAGGCTTCTAGGCGTTAATAATTAGCCATCCACTCATATTCGTTATTCACGTTGTACATTTGAATCACTGGTTCACTAGTTTCTGCTGCGAAACTCTAATAACTGTAGAGCTTAATTGCTCCCTTTTGTTATTCTTACCGTATTGTACATCCCCAATTGTCACCTTCATCTTGGTAACAATGGTTTCTCAACCGACGCACGGTATCTTTTACCCTGAGCGGATTCGGTGAGTTTCACAATTTTCCATCCACTTCTATGATAATTTACTGTGTATACAGCTATATTTCACAATGATTGACTTGTTCTCTTCCGACTTACTGTCGGTTGAGATTGAGCTACTACCTAGTGTGTAGTGCTCTCTCAGCTATTTCCAATATTTGGGGTATATTCCATACCGATATTTGGTAGTTAGTGCTACTGTAGTCACTTACTGTTAATCATGTCTTCACATTCGGTTTTGTACAAGTACTTTTATTGGTGCGGCCTTGCATTTCCTATGCATCGGCCTTTTAACATTATTCCTCTATAATTAACATGTCTCCAATTCCTAGCTATCCCACTCGATCATTACTGCGCAAGTGCAATACCAAAACACTCAGATACAGAGTGCAGAGGCGTAAACTCTCGACAGTAAATCCCTTATGCGACTCGCCATGGAATTCACACTGTCCTTCACTGAGACTCTTATCTCGTAACTGGTTCGACCTACCATATTATCATTCAACAACACTTATACAACGGTCGCTTACTGCGCACCGTGCTCCACTTATTGTATAACACTAACTCACATAGTATTTACTGTCACATTAACTTCCACACATAAATTTACATTATTTATTAGGTTCATCCCTCATTTGGATGACCACTGAATGCTCCTTGAGCATCGATCATTCGAGTCACAAGCCGGCATTATTCAGCCAGGTGCTTCACTTTATACACATACTAAGCTAATTTCTCTTTCAATAACAACATGGTCAATCCTTAACATATTTCTTGAACTTGATTCACATAACTACCGCTCCTGCGGTGTCACAATGTCGAGAGGTATCCCCACTCTTAATGCAGTGGTTCGTTTACCACTCTATTCGCTTGTACAACCTAAACTTCTACCATCAATCGAATTTATATGATATCCTGCTTTGGATTATAAGCCTTATTTGCCTTGAGCTGGGCTCATTATAGGCTGTCCACACACATGTACTTCTCTGTACAATATTACAAGGTCGTTGCATCACGTTTCCTTTCATGGATGCCCCTTAGGTTTGTCAGTCGTCTCCTGACAATTATGTCTAAACTGTGTGTTAGTTTCAACCCTTGTGCTTCTGTCATGCATTTCATTCAACAATTGTTGATGTGAACACCCTTCAAGGATTGCTCCTGGGTGTTGTTAAGTTATGCCTTTACATTTGGCTCACACTTATTGGTACATTGTTAGCTACGCCTTCCGCGTTCTTTACTGGTATTATCTTCTTCTGTGAAGATTAACATTTCCTGGTAGTGTAGGTACTCATTCTGGGAATTTATCGTTCATTGCACATTAATGTGTCCACTTAGGCATCTGCTTGCCATGTACAGGCTGGGTCACCATTCCAGCTATAATGTTTATCCCTAAGGATCCTTAAGACATATGTGGTGTCTTTACATAACAGTTTGTGCCCATCGCACTTCCTAACTCTTAAACATTTCCTTGAAAGGAGTTCACTAATCCTTTTAGTCTTGCTAACTTAACTGAATTCCTTAACTTCAACTATTCCTTGTAATCCTTAGCTCTCGTTTGATTTATACTGCTGACCGTAGACGGAGTCGACTACTTCCCGTGTTTCGGACTCTACTCGTATACATATATGGGGTATCTTACTGATACATTACTACTTACCCAACTAACCTATAAGTAGGTCGTCAGGCCCACATGCTCCTATCGGAGTGCGGTCGTCCCACAACACAGTTGGTACACTTGTAGTGTCCGTCACACGCCTAGGTGAAGTATTCTGTTGTCAACTCCTTTATATTGTCCCGTGACAATATTCATTCCCTGCTTCCCGAACTTAATCGAGGGAAAGTTTATCCATTGTTGTATCCTTGTCACTGTCCTTGGTTTTACTGGTTTGGTTTAAAGAAGGTTGGAAAGAAGTGTTGGTTTGAAAGAAATCTGGTTTTGAAAAGAAAAGGGTTTGAATCATCTGGTTGAAAAAGAATTTTCATGGTTTCACAACATCTTCTTACCTTAACCAAGTCTAGCTTCTTGCTGACTGGTACTTACAATTACAAGGTTAGGCTAACAGGCCCTTCCACTGTTATGACAATCACATTTAACTTTATTGTTTTTCCAAGTACTTCGTAGTGGTTATAAATTCCCGAACAGCCCTATTATAGCAGCACTTGCTATGGCAAGTGCGCCATGCTAACGGCTATCAGTTTAACACATACCGGTTTGTGGTATTGTTTTTACCCGCACTGTCATCAGGGCCTTGTTGGCCCTCACTGATCTTACTGTCTTGATAATAACTTGTCTAGGTGACTTCTCACTGTATTCACTAATAATCATTAACTAGGGTATTTCCCATTCTGGGAGACCCCCCCCTTTTTTTTGTGTCGTATTCTCTTTATAGCCCGTTCCACGCACTTGTCGTGGTTACTGAGACTTGTCTCTTGTTGGCACTACGTTGTAGTTCCTTTGTCGGTTGGTATACCGTTGGTGTTTTATTTATCAACTGTGGTTCCGTAGACACTTGTCGCGGGTGTTATTAATCCATTTCTTGCCTGTTGCACGGTAGGTGCGTTGCAAGCTGGTTATTCTCGACTGCTCTGCATGTCGACCCAGTTGCCGGAAATTCTATTCTCCAATACACAAGATCCTTCATTCATTGCTATGAAATGCGGTAACATTATTCAGATGGAGACCGTCTCCGGGATTCCCAGTTTTCGGGATCTACCGTATGACAGGTTCTCCGTACCCTAAGGGTATTTAATAACAGCCATCGGGTATCCCCGAGTAAGAGAGGACTTCCATCTCCCTGGCGTTGTTTCCCCAAGTTATATACAGGGATTGTGGAGGGTGGGAAGGATATTGTAGGTTTCCAGTAGCCACTGGTAGTTCCTAACCTAGCGTTCTCTCACGCTATCACACAACCCTTAACCCAAAGCACTAAAATCCTAACTCGGTACTTCCTAAGCTCGGTAATTCAGTCCATCAGGCGATACTTCGCTCTGATACCACTTTTTTGTAACACCCCATCCACATTAACATACTTACACAACTGCAGCGGAATACAAACCTCTTCACATTACTTAACTCGTTGGTGTTACACGCCGTTAGCCACCCACGTGGCTAAAAAGGCTAATCCATATATTGTACCGGTCTGATGGCTAAATTCCCGAGCGACTATACATCGTTATTCCTTTACATTAACAACAACAACAACAACAACAACATACACCTTATCAACTATACCTATACCGTATTTATAAACTGGTGCCGACAACATTTCGGTCTTACTACACTACTGTATACATACACTTAAAAGTTTACCCATGTACAATGACTACCCGTTCCTACTCTCGAACGGCTTCCAGCACTTCGTACCTGAAATAGGAAAAGAAGAGAAAGGGGTGGCCCCAGGGGCTCAGCACCTTTGCTGGTATGGTAATCCCGCAGCCCACATGCTACCGGGCCACGCACAACTAATTGTCGTCTTAACATGCGGTTGATTATATTTAAATCATGCATGTAACAGTAAACACACATCACATAACATTTCGCCTCAATGGGCTCAACAACGGATAATATATCTTTACTTAATAAGTCACTCTGGTATTCATTATCCCTAGAGTGTTCCTCCTCTAATGGAGCTACTTCCTTAATAGACGACACATACCCTTAAATCGGGTTATCCTTAAACGCCTCTTATCACAAACTGGGAGTCATATCCATGATCCACACACTCCACATTATACAACCTACAACATACACTACATACAACACTTAACAACACTTTGCACGTTTCCACGTACACAACATAATACCGCAATGAATATTGCATCACAAAAAATACATAACATAACGGAGTGGTTCTCTTAGGAACCGACCCAAACATTGTTTATACACTGGTGAGCCTAGAGAATGTTGCCAGTCTCATGATAAGCTCGTTAAACAATAACGACAACACTCATTACCGTCCTAATAGTTGGACGAGTAACTTAAGTTAAGGCGGTTGGGTTTGGAGGCCCGAACACACCACACAAACACATGTTCCCCTAAACCGATCATAAGTCAGAATAGCCAAGCTTGGGAGTAAGCTAATGGGAGATCAAACCGTGAGGGAAACAACCATAACAAAGAGAAGGGTAAGGCTAGGAAGGATACCCTCTCCCAAACAACCGCGCGACCGGCCAAACCGGATTCCTCACTACTGTTA
This sequence comes from Limonium bicolor, assembly GCA_023374045.1. Taxonomy (NCBI): domain Eukaryota; kingdom Viridiplantae; phylum Streptophyta; class Magnoliopsida; order Caryophyllales; family Plumbaginaceae; genus Limonium; species Limonium bicolor. The sequence continues at coordinate 335,125,546 of CM041777.1, read as the reverse complement.
GTACATACTTACATTAGACAATACTTAGAACCCCACTATGGAGCCTGTCACATAACAACTCATACAGTATTACAACTGGGTTAAACATACAAGGGAGATCCCTACATTCATACACATATCACACAATTAACGCACGCATAGCCGTGGTTAGTACGTCCCATGGTACAGGTCGTTTACTCCGAATACCGAACTCTCATGTGATCCTAGACTCAGTTAACTAAGGTTAACACTTTCGAGGTTAAATGGTATCGGAGTTGTACACGCCACATAAATGAATTACTGTAAACTCATTACATGTTTAATCTTACAACGTGGCAAACATACAGAAAAACACATTGGCATACAAGCCGGTGTAATCCGGTAGGACACAGGTTGCAAGAAAACCATACCTGTCACCGGAGTCCACTCATCCTGTCCATTTATGTACCTCGAGCAATCCTCGAACAACTGTTAACATCACATGTGTTCTTTATTAACATCGGGGTTTGCTTGATTATTTAATGTCTAATGCTTAACTTTCCCCGTTAACTTAGTTACATAACTTAACATTTTTAACTTGTTTTACTCTCACATTTTAATACAACTTTTAACCCACTTAGGTGTCATTAAAACTCCCCTAACATGTCCTTAACATCCTTATAACATCATTACCTACCAATCCCCATCATCACATAACATTTCATAACCTTAACCATGTTTTGGTCCGACCGACCCACCGTCCGACCCACAGCTGGGTCGGTCCATTACAGAACCCTTTTTACTTCCTTATTAACATGCCCGTCCGACCCACGTCCGACTCACTTGACTGGGTCGGACCATGTGCGACATTCCTTTGAAACTTGACCGACCGACCCATGTCCAACCCACCCTTTTGGGTCGGACCATTACCGAACACTTTCCTAACATCTAACAGAGGCTCGACCGACCCAAAACTGGGTCGGACCCCTGGGTCGGTCGCCTTCCAAACTTACCCAACTTTGCCAAATCTTCAAACTTCTCCTAAGGCCTCTTAATGTTCCTAAAACATTTGGTAACCTTATATCCACATACAACATCCACTAAACTCATCTTCTAACTCCTTAAACCTTTACTTATTTCTCCACAAAATTCCTAACACTTACAATATTTTCTCCTTATGATTTCTAGGTGGCATTTCACCTATAATGACCACTACACCAAGGTGTTTCCTCTACACCTTAACATCATCTCTCAACTTCTTTTCTTACTAACTAAATCTCCTTTTTCACATCATACCTAAACATCACTTATTCCTTGAACACCAACCTTACCTAAACCTTAAACAACTTCTCCAAGACTTTAATACATTCACAAAACACCCATTGAATTCCTAGAACTTCCAAGACAACACCTAAATCCTTGCATCACTCCAAATCACCTTAACACATGTTTTCTTCTCAAGTAAACATTTATTCACCTTTAACACTTCCTAGTTCACCAAAACTCACTTAAAACACTTAGAACTTCTTACACATTTTTCCCAAATTTGGCCATAGCTTCTCTTGTATATACTCACATCCAACCACTTAGGTTTTTACCTTATTTCATTCAAAACACCAAAAATCCATCAAACACACCTTTATACACAACTTCACACATTAAGCACTACATCACAATATAGTGCATAACTTAAATTGCTTGGCACTTAGGCCCTTAAATAACATGGCTCTTAGGCCCTTAAATAACATAAACCATAAACACTGAATTTCCCACATAAGTATGCCTTTGACCTGCAAATACATACACCAATACATATGTTCTTTTACTAGTCTCCTTGAGAACATTTTACTAGCTCATTTGCCATTGGCTCCTTAGGTATTTTACTAGGCAAATCAAGCTCATTTTCCTAAGGCATTTAAACTACATCGAGATAGCTTGTTTACCTCTTTTCCTCACAACTTTCTTTCTTGTTTCCTTGTAAAACCGGTAGGGCATTTGGTCCCTTTTCAACTATTAAACATTATACAAACAATAGAATGAGTATTCAAGCATTGTGCTTCACCTCATTGTAAACCCTAGTTACACATATTGTTTTGACACATTAAGGTAATTGTTTTACCTTGGAATTGGAAGAGAACTTGAACAAGTATCAAGAGAGGACTCCTCCTAGCCCTTGGAAGATTCAAATGAAGCTAAAACAAGCAAGATAAATACACCATTGTAAGGTGAATTTTCGGACAACATGAAAACATGGAGGAAACATGGATTTTCTTTAAGTTTCCTTACCTTGAAGCAAAGGAGAACAAGAATATGTGAAAGATGGGCTCAAGCTCCTTCAATGGTGAATCTCCATGGCACCAAAATTGAGTTCTTGAAGATTTAAAAAGAGGGAAGTGTAGAGCTTGACCTAACTAAGACAAATATGGTCTTGGAATTTGATTTGGCCAAGGGAATCACAAGTTACAAGTGAAGGAAGGTGAAGAATGAGTGTGGTCTGTTGGAAAACCGATGGAGAGAGGAGGAAGAAGAAGACCACCGTGGGAAATGAAGGAAGGAATGAGAGAATGAAGATAACCTTTGCTTTTTGAAGATATTTGTAACTTATAAAGCAAATAGTACTTTACTTAAAGTTTTACTTTACTTATTTGATTTCTTTTACAACTGGTGACTCACTACTACAAAAACCGGCCACCATTATGCCTAGGAGGGTATACTAGTCTTTGTTGACCAATTTAATTACTTATAACATTATATGTTACAAACTAGCTTATAAAAGTTACTATTCACAAACTAAGGCACATAGAAGTGAAATTTTTGATTTCCCACTATATGGCCACCCAAATGTGATACTATATAGTACACATGTTAATTAAAGAGTAATGATGGACATTTAGCCATTCAAAACTCATTTACAAGACAATTTTTCAAAAACGTGCTTTAAGACTCCTTAAAGCACATTTTGTGTTTTAACTTGTTTTCAAGCTTGGTTTTCTTTAGTAATTGATTTAATATGTTCATTAACATATAAATAAGGTATAGGTATGACCATTAGGTCTTATACACATTTATCCCAAGCTTAGAGCACATTTTGCTCATATTGACTTTAAGGTATTTTCTTATGTTTTATTTGGTTTAACTGTCCACAAAGTTTCTTAAGGACTTATTTAGCCTTATTAATCATAATTAAATGTTATCAAGTCTTGGTAGGCTCTTTGGGTCCTAACCAAGTTCACTCATAGCTTAGAGCATGTTTTTGCTCAAACTGTGTCTTAATGCTTTATTGCATTTATTATGGTTTAAATTGTTCACTGATATTACTAAGGCACTTTTCAGCCTTTACATACCATAATTTGATATTTAAACCACATATCAAGGTTTGGGGTATTTCAAAGATCATCTATTCTGAAAAATACTCATACCTTATATCCAAATGACATATTAATATTCTCAGTGTCGTAAAGTAGATCAATATAATCTCTTATGTAACCCAGTTTCACCTAATTAAAGGTTTAAAGATTTTTAAGTATCCAATTTCTATTTACAAACCTTTTTATAAATTTTAACTTTTATGTACATCACTTATTTATAAACTCACATCCTAAGTATTGGTAATTAATATTATAAATGTATTTCATATGGCTTATCTAATGCCAAGAAACTTAAGGATTATCATTTAGATAAATTTCCAAATCATAGTTTAATGTAGTTTTATATCATAATCCTTTTAATGATTTTAACTTAAAACATTAAGTTATATTTCAATACCATAAATGTTAAGAAATGATTAGATCTAGACTTACTAATCCACCTCACATTCATATGTAAAAGTATTTTATTTACTTTATTATTGTTTATATATTAAGAACATTTAGATGTAAAAGTATTACATTTATTTATCATTAATTATAGAATAAAATCTATTTGTGTATCGTTTATGTAATCTAATCACAATTTTCCTAAGTTTTAACTTTTAATTACTTAACCCAATTATAGACTTACATTATGGTCGTTGACTAATACTATACATGTATTTTAATACGGTTTATATAAATCTTAGAAATTCAAAGATAACTCCTTAAGATTAATAATCTTAATTTAATACCGCCTCATATAGTATTCTTTTATTAGTATTATGTAGAGGTTTAGTTTATCTCATTAATTCCTTCATATTATATTTTCTATAAGGCATTTTATTTCTTTATTTATGTAGTTTTTTTATGTGTATATATATTAGGATTTATTCAAGACATTCCTTGTGTAGCTTTATTGCACTTAATTATTTATACTAACTTTTACACATAGCTACATCCAATATATGGTTTATATAATAAAGTATTTCCCTTAGTTTTCGTTAAACATATTAGCTTCCATATTATATATAATAAATAAAATGTAGTTTAGTTAAATTCCTTGATTTAATATAAGTTTCTATTTATTTCTCTCATATAAATATATGTAACAATTTTTACTCACTTAAAGTTAGTACCCAAAATATTTATAAACATACTGTATTAAATGTTAATCAGTCTTATTATATTTTCCCCAACCTATAAAGTTCATTAATCAACTATACTTTAATTTTTTTGTTACATTGAAAACCATATATTATAAGTTATTCTTATGAAAATTCCATAACATAATTTTTAAACCTATTTACCCTTGTCCAAAAATTCCCAAATTTAATATATAATAACTATAACATTTTAGACATATTATAAAATTTTTATTTCATAAAAATATTATTTTAAATTATCCAAATAATTCCATAATACTCGTAACTTGCAAAAATCATAACTTATGTTTAAAAACTCAAAAACCCATATTAATTTACATCAAAATAAACTAGATTTTATAAGGAATCTATGGTTAAAATTTCAAGTCAAAATACATTCGGGAAGGCCATTAAATAAATCTAGCAAGTTAGGACTTTATTCTGGAAAACATATTCACTTAATACTTCTTAAATCCCCACGATCTAATCTCGGCCGTCCATGTTTATTAATTGAGATCGGACGGCCTAGAATCCGCTAGTTCATCATCGAACTCAATAACCCATTCGAGTACTAAATCCCGATTATCTCTCAATCTACAGAACGAAATCGAGTGATTCTTGTTCCTATCGATTCGTAATCAAATTCCGGTTCTAATGGTACCGATTTCCCCAATTATATGCAGTATACACCAAGTTTCGAAATCGATTCGAGAGTTAGGGTTTATTTCGGTACAGAACTTAATTCGGTTGCAATTCCTACAAATTCTCCCATTGTAATGCATAATAGACTAAATTGGTATGTGGGTTTGATCGATGATGACATTTCGAATGGAAACCATGGAGAAATTTGATCGGAAACTCACCGGAATTGCATTAACGGGGCGAAACCAAATCGGGAAAACTGGAAATCGATATTTTATGTGCGGTTCAGGTATGCTCCTTCTCGAATCAACTCGCACCAACTGAGAGAGACTTGATTCATGGAACCTATCACAATCCAAACTAGACATGTAACTCTAGATGTTAGTGGAAGAATCATGGAATTTGATGAACTAGGGAGAAAGTTACAGATCTCTCAAGATCGGTGTTTACCTAGTTGGTTTCGGGATGAACTGGGCAGATTTTCGACCGTGATCGACTAGGCGACTTTAGACAGACTTATCTCCCAAACCAGTGCGAATCAGCCTTGGCCATCAACATGAAAGTTGTAGAGGGATTAGAGATCTTCAAAACAAGCTAAAGAACAGGAAATTTGGATGAGAAATGAAGAAGTTATGGCGTGACGAAGTTTACCCGATTTCAGAAAAAAACTGGAATTCTGGGTTACGAATTCGCAAGGAGGCAACTTTAGATCGATTTTCCCGTCGATGTAGAAGGAGTTAGATGATGTGTGAGTAATGGTTGGAAAGAGGAAAGATAGGAGAATCGAATGAAACAAACAACATACCAAATGGTGGAGTAGGGAAAAAGATATAGGTGTCTAAATATCGACCCTCGACATGCCAAAACCGCTGGGAAAATCAAACGATTAAGTGTCTTGGATGCTGACTGGGCGCGACACGTGTCCTGGACACGTCAGCATCCTTCAAAATTTTGGCTCTAAACTTCAATTTATCATAACTTTGGCTAGGATGATCCGTTTTTAACGTTCTTTTTATCGATCTTCATGGTTTTTCATAACCTATTTATTGGTATAGGTTTCATGGCCTGGTTTGACCATTCTCAAAAAGTCAACTCTAGCAAGGCTTAATAAGCTTTAAGGTTTCTAGAATTTTATATTGACTTTTATGTTTCAAAACAATGTTCCAACACTTCCTAAAATCTTTATAATATTTGGAGTGTTTAGAAATTTTTCCAAGATTTATTGACTTATAAATCTTATTATTAAATTCATAATACTATATAATAATGTATAATAATTAGGGTTAAATAGGAGAAAACCCCTAAATAAATTTCACAATTCCATATAATAATTTAATATTTATAATTCCATACCATAATTTAATATTAATAGTATTATTTATGGTTTAATAAAAGAAATCCCCTAAATTAATTTAAATTAATTTAGGGGTATTTCAAAAAGTGAGTGGAAGTTAAATTTAAAAGTAGGGAAACATACCCCTTGGCTTGTAATAATTGTTTTACACATAAACCTTTCTAACGTAATATACCAATCCCTGTGATTATGGACCCTCTATTTGATACACCTAATCGACCTATTTTGGAAGCCATTGAGTTTGTGGATTAACCACGTTTCTAAGAGATAGAAACAGACAATAAGCTTAATGGTCCTGTTACCAAACCGTAGGATTCAAACTGGAAACCCTTAGTTTGAGATGGTATTAACATTAAGAGATACTTAACCTAGGCTGAATATATGGTTCACCTGATTCATGGAGTTTCAATGGAATAAGAAAAAGCCAAGCTTTAAGACGGAGGAAATAATACTTTATGGAACTGTAATTGTTGATCGAGTTATGAAAACTTTTCCTTGGAGTCTAACTGTGAGTGTCTTTGTCCCATGTAATGATAACCAAAGTGTAGGCAATAATCAAGCCCTGGTAAGTTAAATACTAGATGAGCCTTTTAAAGAGAAGAGAGTATTCTAAGGTATCCAAGTCCATGTCTGAATTTATTACTTGTATGATGGATTTAAGAGTTAAAATGATTGATGGATATAATTATTAGACAGTATGAGCCTAGATGCTTTAATAAGAATTTACCTTTTATGCCAAGAGGAAAAACTGGCTTCCCCGCTTGATGATTTGATCAAAGGAATATAGTTCCGGGGATTTGGTAATACACTAGATTTGAGTGTAGGTTATAACAGTTATTGGAATAGTTGTATAACAGTCAAGGGAAAAGGTACATGTAGTGCTCACCACATCACAAAGTTTGATAAGATAAAATTTGGAAAATGACAATTATATGATTGTTTCATATTTGACGTGGGAGGTCGAACTTGATCCTGGTTAGATCAGGGAAAACCAAACACAAAATGGAGTGGAGGGATAGTTCAACATTGACGCTGACCCCGTCAGGGTTGGATGATTCCTGAGACTCCCTACAAGTGGTCACAAATATTTCTGTGATACGTACGTATTTATTCTTAAATCTAATATAAAATTTGACTAATAAGTATATGAGATGTAGAAGGTGTAAGTTAAGAGTTAAGTTGTCCAGGTTACCCTGAGGAGACTAAATAGCTAAAACAACTCCGCATATGTCGGAAAATAATCAATTGTGAGGGAAATACTAACTATTATTATACATGAGCCATGTTAATAAGTTAAAAATCAGATCAAGAGACATTTACCTATAATAAAAGTATCCTCAAGCTACCATCTAGGTTATGGCCAAATTGCCATCTGGAAGGAAAGATCGACTTCCATGTCTTTCTTTATGAATTCAAACCCAGTATATTAAGGGAACCTACCTATAGACATGGTAGAATATAAAGAGTAGAAACATTATACTAATACTCACATGAGTTGATTCACAACCGCAAGAACATGTTAAATTAAGAGGAAACTGTACCTTGTTAGAAACCTTAGCGGTAACCCTTCTGTGGTATACCTGATGAACAGACGATAGTAATCGTGTATGTACTACCGACAATTGGTGAATCAATAATATCAAGAAATCTTTCTATAATATACATAAGTTGCACGGCTCAACCATAGCTCATACTTTACAGTGAAAATGAAAACCAAATTTGGTGACAGTAAACTCAAATACCAGAATCACAAGATGATGATCTGAAGATCAAAGGGAGAGATTTTAAGTAAGCCCCAATATTAATACAAGACCCGAGCGCCGACGATTACAACTACTAGAGGCGATTAATGGAAGTGTGTTATACACAAATAGTTTAAACAAGCCATGAGATAATATTGGCAACGTACAAGATAGTAGATCACCTTCACCCATACATACACACGGTATTCAAATATAAAAGCATACTAATGCACTATAGAACATGTCAGAGAATGCATAGATTCTTGGGGGCTATACCTCGTAAACGGACATAAGTCATATGCTGGCGTCCGTAGGAGAGACCTCGAGTTCACAGTAGGCGATCAAGTCTTCCTTAGAGTTTCACCTATGAAGTGAGTTTTTAGATTTGGGCAGAAGGGCAAGCTTAGCCCGAAGTATGTAGGACTGTACCTTATTACGAAGCGAGTGGGCCCATTAGCCTACAGGTTAGATTTACCTATTGAGCTTGGGAGAGTGCACAACGTGTTTTACATTTCTCAGATAAAGCAGTATGTGCCTCACCCATCACATATCTTAGAGCCCGAGACACTCGAGCTAGATCCTACACTTAGATATAAGGAGACCCCAGGTCGCATTTTAGACTCCAAGACTAGGGAGATCAGGAACAAGACCATTAGCATGGTTAAGGTTCTGTGGTCAAACCACGACATTGAGGAGGCGACATGGGAGTTAGAAGACTCCATGCGAGACAAGTATCCAGAACTTTTCTCTTAGTTTTGTGTATACTTGTGGGGGGTACGTGGGCGTAACCCTTTTTAGGGGGTAGAGCACCACATGTGACTTGCATATCTGCAGTCTATACTGGTTTTGTATTTGGTTGTTTTGTGTTTGATTGTTGCGCATGTGTGCAATTGGTTGAATGGTTATGGATATGTCCTATGTGACACTTGGTTATTGATATGTCCTATGTGACACTTGGTTATTGATATGTCCTATGAGACACTTGAATGGTAATGGTTGTGTTCTATGTAACACTTGGTATTGATGTGTCCTATGTGACACTTGGATGGCTATTGACGTGTTCTATGTAACACTTGGATGGTTAATAAAAGTAAACTATTTACTTTGCAGTATATTCATTCCTACAATCACACAAGAGATTTACTGTCAAGGGTTTACGCCTCTACACTCTTTAGGACTGAGTGTTTTGGTATTGTACTTGTGCAGTGATGACCGAGTGGGATGGCTAGGAAGTAGGGACACTTATTTTCTTTACAGTATTTATCAAGTTACTTATGCTATGACTACATTGTTTGCCATGAGCAAGGTTATGTTTATGTACGAATTGCTTACACTCAGATTACTGATGGAATGTAGAGGTGTCAATATAGTATTGACACCCACGAATGATAAGCATACAGGGAATAGATACGAGGAACTTGATTCCATAGGATATGTAAATATAAGTTATGACTTCGGGACGAAGTCCTTTTAAGGGGGGTAGACTGAAATACCCCTAACCTTTAAATAATTAAATAAAGGGAAATATATATTATTTGGGGGATTATTAAACCCTGAAAGAAGTATATAAACTGAAATACCCCATAAATTAATTTAAATTAATTTAGGGATTTCTTTTAGTAAACCCTAACTAATACTATTAAATATTAATTTATTATATGGTATTATGAATTTAATAGTGAGATTTATGAGTCAATAAATATTGGGAAAATTTCAAGACACTCCAATTATATTATAAAGATTTTAGAAATATTTTTAACATTGATTAAAGGCTTAAAAGTTAAAATAAAATCATGGAAACCTTAAAGCTTCAAAAGCCTTGCTAGGATTGACTTTTTTAGAATGGTCAAATCAGGCCATGAAAAGTATACCAATAAAAAGGTTATGGAAAACCAAGAAGATTGATAAAAAGAACGTTAAAAACGGATCATCCTAGCCAAAGTTATGATAAATTGAAGTTTAGAGCCAAAATTTTGGAGGTTGCTGACGTGTCTAGGGCCAGCTGACTCAGCCGCGCGCCTCGGGACACGTGTCGCGCCCAGTCAGCACCAGAGTTAGCCAAATCGATTGAGTTTCTGTCAGTTTTGGCATGTCATGGGTCGATCTTTAGATGTCTATATCTTTTTCTCTACTCCACCATTTGGTATGCCGTTTGTTTCATTCGATTCTCCTATCTTTCCTCTTTCCAACCATTACTCACACATTATCTAACTCCTTCTACAATGATCGGAAAGTTGATCCAAAGTTGCCTCCTCACGAGTTCGTAACCCAGAATTCCAGTTTTTCCTGAAATCGGGTAAACTTCGTCACGCCATAACTTCTTCATTTCTCATCCAAATTTCGTGTTCTTCAGCTTGTTTTGAAGATCTCTAATCCCTATATAACTTTCATGTTGATGGGCAAGGCTGATTCGCACTGGTTTGGGAGATAAATCTGTCTAAAGTTGCCTACTCGATCACGGTGGAAATTCTGCCCAGTTCATCCCGAAACCAACTAGGTAAACACAGATCTTGTGAGATCTGTAACTTTCTCCCTAGTTCATCAAATTCAATGATTCTTCCACTAACATCTAGAGTTACATGTCTAGTTTGGATTGTGATAGGTTCCATGAATCAAATCCCTCTCAGTTGGCGCGAGTTGATTCGAGAAGAGGCATACCCGAACCGCACATAAAATAACGAATTCCAGAACTTCCGATTTTGATTCTCCCCGTTAATGCAATTCCGGTAAGTTTCTGATCAAATTGCTCCGTTGATGCCAATCGTGACTTCATTACCGGTCAAACCCACATGCCAATTTAGTCTATTACGGATTACAATAGGAAAATTTGTTGAATTCAAATCGAAACCGGAATATGAACCCTAACTTCGAACCCAGATTCGAATCTATTCAATTCTGCATGATAATTGGGGAAATTGGTACCATTAGAAGCGGAATTTAATTTCGAATCGATAGGAACAAGAATCATCGAATTTCGTTCTGTGGATTGTGAGATATCGGCGGATTAGTACTCGGGTGCGAACTGGGGATTTCTGAAGAACTCGCGAGTTCTGGGCCGTCCGATCTCGGTTAATAAAAATGGACGGCCGAGATTAGATCGTGGGGGTTTAAGTTGTAATAAGTTAATATGTTTTCCAGAATAAAGTCCTAACTTGCTAGATTTATTTAATGGCCTTCCCGAATGTATTTTGACTTGAAATTTTAACCATAGATTCCTTATAAAATCTAGTTTATTTTGATGTAAATTAATATGGGTTTTGAGTTTTTAAACATAAGTTATGATTTTTGCAAGCTACGAGTATTATGGAATTATTTGGGTAATTTAAAAAGATATTTTTATGAAATAAAAATTTTATAATATGTATAAAATGTTATAGTTATTATATATTAAATTTGGGAATTTTTGGACAAGGGTAAATGGGTTTAAAAATTATGTTTATGGAATTTTCATAAGAATAACTTATAATATATGGTTTTTAATGTAACAAAAATTAAAGTATGGATTGTTAATAAGCTTCTTAGGTTGGGGAAAATAATTAAACCTAAATTAACATTTTATACCAGAATGTTTATAAATATTTTGGGTATTATCTTTTAAGGGAAGTAAAAGTTGTTTACATATATATATACTTATATGAGAGAAATAAAATAGGAACTTATATTAAATCAAGGTATTAAACTAAACTACATATTGTTATTATGGAGGTTAATATGCTTAATTAAAACTAGGGAAAACGCTTTATTTTATAAACCATATATCAGTTGTGGATATGTCTAAAAGATATTAAACATAATTAAATACAATAAGGATTTCTTAAAGAATGTTTTGGATAAATCCTAAGGGAAATATAAGTGTATATATAAATGCGTTAGAAGTAAATAAAAGAAGTAACATAACTTATGGGAAACATATTGAGAGGGAAAAATTGGGATAAACCTAATTCATACGCGACAATTAAAAATATTAAATGTTAATGTGACATCTAGTTGGACTATTAGGGGGAAATACACATCCTAAACCTTAAATAGGTGTCAAAGTGAGTTAACCAATCGTAACCAAAGGGTCTAATTAAATTAAACCTATAATCGGGAGTAGGTAAATGGAATAAGTTAAGTATACATTAAAGATTTAATTACGAGATCTAGCCAGATCCTTAGGAGAGAGTAACTGTAAAACAAAACTATAGACTAATAAGAATGGAGGATGTGTAGCATTATGGTGCCTTAACTAATCAATGCTTGGAATACTTTAATTATAGGTGATTAGTGGAAGTAGTTCGCATTTTCAAGTTTGGTTACTGCTTCTCCATATACCAGGTACGATTTCTCGTACTTAGATGCTTTTGGTGACGAACTTTATAGAATGTTTTAAGAAATGCTAACTGAGCTTGAATGAATCTCGAAAGGAAACTGATGTGTGGCTAACTCAGCTTGATGTGACTAACTGAGCCTTAAATGTACAACTCATATGATTATTGGTTCTTCTTATCTGGGTACCTCATTGGATATTAACTGCTGAGGGTTTATGCCTCTGCACTCTGTAGGACTGAGCGTTTTGGCATTGCACTTGTGCAGTTATTAATCTAGTGGGAATATGGGAATGTCGATCTTGGTAAATCCTTCTATCGACTCTGGATATCGTTTCAACTGTGAGCTGAGTTCTTGTTGTGATGTGCGCACATCTTCACCGGTAAACAGCGAGGGGTTGTATATCCCCTGTCCAATCGGACGTGGTAAACAGCGAGGGGCTGTATATCCCTTGTCCAGTCGGACGTTGTAAACAGCGAGGGGCTGTATATCCCCTATCCTATCGGACGTAGTCAACAGCGAGCCATCTCTCCCAATTGGTTTCATTCCACTCTTGAGTTGTTGGTTCTTGGATTTCTGCTTTCCTTTCCTAGTCCTTGTGACTACTTGCGTCTTTCTACTCTTACTGGAACTTAATCTAACTTAAGCATGGGATGTTCACTAACTCCTAGTGTGGTTTTAATTGACTAACTTTATCCTTTCTGTTGACTATCTCTATTCCTTGCTTGTTGCTTTGACTTGGTGATTTTGAAGTGCCTTGTCCCTCTGTTTTGTTTTTAAGAGTTTCTTTCCAAGTTTCTATATTGGTTAAAGATTATGTTTTAATTTCTGTTATGAGGATTGTACCAGTTCCATTCCAGGGAACTGACTCACCCCTCCCGGGGTGGGCTGCTTGGTTTTATCTTGCAGGTATGAGTTGTTATACAGGTGGCCACGAAGAGTTTGAGTGATTGGGGTGGGAATTAGGATTTGTGGAGCGTTGGCGTATTTTTCTAATGTTAGGTTTATGTTATGTTTTCTCGAGTTCAAACCGTAGCAGTTATAATTTTATAAGTTGTAATTGGTAAGGTTTGGTGTCGGGTGCTTGGAACCCAATGATTTGTAATCGCCTTAGTATTTTACTTTCCGCTGCATTTATGTTAAATAGAGGCGTTACAGAAAGTGGTATCAGAGCGTAGTTACGCTCTGAGCCCGAGAAAACAAGCCGAGTGAAATACTTAGAATATAGGTGCCCTTAAAACTGGGGAAGTGGGGTAGAATTGGGAAGTGAGGATTCTAGAAAGGCACGTTACCCTTACTCCATACTTTGCCTTACTTACATTACGCATGAACACTCTAACTACATACCGTCCATGGGTAGTTATGAAACACTTCGCACGTTACTACATAGATATCTAGAATTAACATACAACTTCTGAACAACAAACACCATCCTTAGCGGCTAAATGTCTCAAAGAGGAGGACGCGGAGGAAGAGGAGGACGAGGAGCGGGACCCCCAGGTTGTTACGGACCCGACGCTGTTACCCCTGAGGTCATAGCTCAGATTATGACTGCTGCATTAGCTCAGCAGCAGGCTCAGATCCCTCAACCACCGCCACCACCACCCAACGGTCCACGAGAGTTTAACTGGTTGAAAGCGGTCAACGATCTTCGTCCCCCAGTCTACGAAGGACAGCCAGTACCGAAAGCTCTGGAGAAATACATCGCTGAGATTCAAAAGGCTTTCACCTCTCTACATGTTCCAGCAGATCGCCAAGTGGACATAGCGGCCTACTTTCTCCAAGGGCCCGCTCATCGATGGTGGCAGACAGCCAGAGCCGAGCTGACCGCCCAAGCGAACTTTGATTTCCAAGCTTTTCTGGTGGCCCTGAGAGCTAAGTTCTACCCATCCTACCTACAGAAGAGGATGGGAGGTGAATTTGAGCAGTTGAAGCAAGGGACTTCCTCTGTTGCTGAATACTATGACAAGTTTGTGGAGTTGCTTGCCATCATTGGCGAGGGGGCTTACGCTCCGAGGTATTTGGTGGACAAATTCCATACCGGCTTGGACTTCAGGATCATGAATATGATCGGTTCCACCAGAGGAAAGACTTTACAGGAACTAGCTGATGATGCAAATGACTGCGAAACCACCATCGCATATCAGGATTCTGTGCTAAGGAAGAGGAGGAATGATAATGGAGGAGGAAATGGAAGAGGATCCTCTCAGAATCATGAAAAGAGGGGAAAATTTTTCAAGGGAGGGAATGAGTGTGAGCCTCGATTTTAAACCCTATCCTATGTGGATTAAAGTTGATTAGGATCCAATCGGGTTTTAGGTCCACTTATAACCTAAGATTAATAACTATGTCATATAATAATAATTATTAAAACCTAAACTAGCTCACTGGAACCTATTATGAGTCGCCACCTAATTTGAACCTAGATCAAATTAGGAAAGGAGAGTTTGGGTTCGGGGGCTTGATATTTGACTTATTTAGGGTTCAAATTACTTTCATTACCCCTAGAAGTCGTTTTTCCTCTACTTGGTTCGTTTACGGCTTTCTACAAAGTTGTTTTTAACCAAGGTGCGCGCTTCTGTTTTTTTTATTTTTTAACGTTTTTTTGACAGAAAATTAAAGTGAAATTGAAAGTTACCTAAACTAGGGTTTCGGAGGTAGAATTAGGTCAAATTTTGATTCCGTCCGTGGCCACGGACCTAATGTCCGAACCCACGGACCCCAGTTAACCTAATTACACAAAAAAGTCAAATTTAAACAGAAACGAGATTTTGAAAAGTCCAGGGCCACAGACAGGATGTCCGTGGGCCCGGACATGTTTTATAAAACCCTAACTTTTGAAAATAAAAATATCCCGCCACCGTCCGGGGGCGTCCGGCTTTCGGACAGAGCGTCCGGGACCCCGGACATAGCGTCCGTGGGTGCGGACCGACCTCGGACGGCGGCGTTAAGGCTGTTCCCGGCGGTGTGTTTGGCTCAGAATTTATGGGTACGTAGCCTGAAAGATTCTAAACATGTTAGTGATCAAAAGTTTTCAATTTGACTACGAATTAAGGACGAAACTTATTGAACAAGTTAGTGGACAGAAACGCAAACAAACCTTAATTCAGAAGCAAAGAAAAGTCAGTTCGAATAGGAATTTCAACCAGAAGCGTATTGTGATCAGTGGAGTTAAAGAATTCGAATTCTAACCTGTTTTGGCTTCGGGATTTGGTTGTTCCTTCACGTCGGGAAACTTCGAACGCGTCGTTGGTAGCCGATCCGGTTCAGCTTCGACCCGAGTTTCTGATTTCTTCTTCCTTGTATGATTAAGGACGGTTTGCTTCTGTTTTTGTGATGTTTTGGTGCTTGGAAGTTCAATAGGAGAAGAAAGGATGAGTTTTTGGTGATTTCGGGGTGATTTCTGCAGTGTTTCGGTATTGATTTGAGGCTTGGAAGTGTAAAAACGTGGGAAGAAGGTTTGTGGCTGTGTTCTCTGACTTTGGAGGTGTTCTTCTCTGCCCTAGGTCGTTTTTGGAAGGTCCTTTTATAGAAAGAGCAAGGCCATGTTGATAGAACAAGATTTTTATCTAAAACCCTGATTTTGTGCTCTAAGGGAATCTGATTTTTTAAAATATGTTGCAGGCCGATAAAAATTATGAAATTTTAACTGAAGATAAAGGATGATTTTTAAGAATTTTGAGAGTTGGAATCGGGTTATTTTGATAAATAACCGATTAGATAAAAATCTCACAATCTGGAATCTCCCATAATTCATAACTTATTATTGGAAAGTCGAAATAACAAAATTCCAACGGCATTAGTCTCTAATAATCATCCTGTATCTTGCGTTAAAAGTTTATGACGTTTTGTTTTGATTTCGGTATTTTCCATAGGAGAGAGAAAATTGCAAAAATGATTGAATTTCTCTTTTAAATTTTGGGTTAAGGTTCCAAATAAAATAATTTCAGGTTTATGACTGTATGTAGTCATGCTAACCATGTGACAATTTTATTTTAATTTTGGAAACCTTTTATTATTTCTATTTTGAGGTTATTTCATGTATTAATTAAAGAAATTAGCTTATAATATGAATTAAAAGCTAAATTTCTAGAATAAATATTATCAGAAAATCATGAAATACCTTTCATAATGACTATGATATTTGGAAGTATTTGGAGATAATAAAGAAGTCATATGAAAATAGAAAATCCCGATAATGTCCTTGGAAAATCCCGCCTTGGTGCTTTTTGACCCCTTTTGCCCTTTGTAACGCGTATGCCTTAGAGACTACTCCGGGGGGTTGAAATTTTGGGTATAACAGATTGCCCCCCGTCAACTAGGCTTTGTAATGAACATGAAAAGACTAGTTGATGCCTGAGTGACACCCCAAAATTTTGGGATCTTAAAAGACCCTGTATGTGGATTGTGTCGAGCTATTCTAAGGCGCTGACTACCTAAAAACGAAATGACGAAGTAAATGTCAAGCGATTCTAAGGCGTTGACTACCTAAAAATGAAATGACGAAGTAAATGTCAAGCGATTCTAAGGCGTTGACTACCTGAGGATGACGAAAATGATGCCAAGCTATTCTAAGGTGTTGACTACCTAAAGTGATGAAAATGATGTCAAGCTATTCTAAGGCGTTGACTACCTATAAATGGTGAAAATGATGCAATGTTTTTAATGGAAGCAGGTAAACTAGGGAGTGGTGCTAGGTCTTACTACGAGCCTAAAGGGATGATTTTAGGTCTTATGACGAGCCTAAGGATGGTGCTAGGTCTTATGACGAGCCTAAAGTGAATGAATGTAAGGGAGGTCTTATGGGTGCCTGAAATGGTTGAATGTAAGGTAGGTCCTATGGGTGACTGAAAGGATTGAAAGTAGGGTAGGTCTTGTTGGTACCTGAGGTTGTTTTTTGTGGTGATATGACTTATGTGTGCCTAAGGTTTGGAGGTGAAACCCGTCCTAACTCGGTTGCTTATGGAGACCGAGACCCACCTAACTCGGTTGCTTATGGAGACCGAGATCCATCTAACTCAGTTGCTTATGGAGACTGAGATCCATCTAACTCAGTTGCTTATGGAGACTGAGATCCGTTCTACTCGGTTGCTTATGGAGACCGAGATCCATCTAACTCAGTTGCTTGTGGAGACTGAGATCCGTTCTACTCGGTTGCTTATGGAGACCGAGACCCGTTCTACTCGGTTGCTTATGGAGACCGAGATCCATCTAACTCAGTTGCTTATGGAGACTGAGATCCATTCTACTCGGTTGCTTACGGAGACCGAGATCCGTTCTACTCTTAATTAGGCTAATTGAGGAATGTAGTATGTTTGATGATGCAAAGATGTGAAGTATGTTTTATGCAAATGATTGTGACAAAAAGCAAATTGTCAAAGTTCCAAACATGGAAATGAAGAGGTTTACGTGGGTATTGCAAAATGAAATTGAAGTGCTTGAAAAGACTGAAAATTGTCCAAAGTAAGAAATTGCTAGAAATATGCCAAACATGGCCATGATGAGATTTATGAAACCAAAGTGTTTGATGGAAAATTGTCCAGGACAAGAAGTTGCTGAAAGAGGTGCCAAACATGGCAATATTTAAAGAAAATTCTGTCTACTGAAAAGGAAAGTGAAATTATCGCTTCCTGACTAAAGATTTCAGATTCATAATTTATCTCCTAGGAGATGAACATGCCACTGGTGTGGTGTGATGTTTGGTGTGGAGATGTCTTGAGTGGTGATCAAGGCTTATGAAGGGCCATGGAATTTATGTGGAGGTGAAGGCTTATGAGGTGCCCGTGGTGTGATGGTGTTGGTGGTGTTTAATGTTTGGGTTTCGATTGGTGTTGTCATAGCAATTGTTGGAACCAACAATTGCCCCCAGTATTTTCCTTTAAGACAATCTAAGCTAGAGTTCATGGCAATCTATCGGAACGATCGATTGCCCCCAGTATTTTCTTTGATTAAACATGCGAACAAATCTTATCCTCACATGGTCAAGGATTATTTCTTGATGTGGTGCTTTCTATCCTAGACTCAAAGTGTTTAATGCTTGCACTCGTGCTCTCCTTTTGGTCAAAACATCTCAACCATTGAATTTGACATTTGTCAGATTTACACGTTCAACCTGCTACTTTCACGTGATTGGATACACAACTACTAAGTCGGAAGTCTTTTAAGCTTATAACGTGGCTATGGGGTGTGATGAAAGACAATGGGACGATGGAGGAATGTTTAGGATATGTGGAGCTATAAGGGTGACCAAAGCTGCAACTTGCACCGTCTCTCGGACTTGCCTTCTTTGTCTTGAAGTCGTTTGGCTACTTTGTGATGACTTCGCTTATGAGCTTGGAACTCTGGATTTTTGAGTTGTTCCTTGCACCTTTTCTCCTTCTTCCAATTTTGGATTTCCTCGAGGCTTTTCAGATTTGCCTTTCTTTGAATCTCTTTTCCTTCGGGGTTCTTGTGTTTCCCGGTTTTGAACTTTGAGAGCCATTTTTGATGTTAGCTCATTTGGATCCTGTGCCACTTTGGGGCCATTTACGGATCATTTCGTCATGCTGGCAGCAGTTTTGCCTCTTTGGACTTGTGAAGTTGCTGTTCGGAAGTCGGGCTCCTTGCTTCCCTTGGTCACCAGGTCGGTTGTTCATCATTGGCTAGCCTATTTTGTGGAGCTTGTAGCGTTGTAAAAGAGGATGTGTACGAAAAGCTCAGCGGGGGTGCCTAGGGTTTAATGTCAGGGTTCACAAGCTTTTGGCTGTGTGGTGCTGTACCTAGGTGCTTCGTCACCCCTAATAGTTGTGTATCCGTTCTTTGTTACTTTTCAAAGGTCTAAGCGTAAATTTACAAAATATCTCCTTCGGTTGGAGTTATGCCGTTTATCTTACCTTTGAATGTGGTCTCACTAGAGTCATGTAAAAATGACATGCTCGTTCACTCATGGTTTTTCCGCTCAAGACACTCTCGTGAATTTCACTCAGAGACTAGTTCACACGCTTAAACGAAAGATTAAAAACGACGATCCTGAGCTCAGATTGCCCCCAGTATTGATTTGGGGTTTATGACAACACTTAAACAGATGTAGAGTTTAGACCGCTTTGTGGATTGTTTTGGATGTTTTGTGACGGTGTTTGGACGGACATGTTCACCCTTTTGGAAGCAAAAAGACGACTCGTCTTGTTCTATTGCCAGAAGATGATTGTTTCATGTGCCTTTATCAGAAGACATACTCAAACCATTTTTTTTGTTTTGTTAGAGAAAAAGCATTTTATTACGAAACATTTGTACATGACTTTCTTAAAGATGTGAAGGATGCAGAAGCTTTATTAATGGCAAATAAATTGAACAATACTGAGTACATACAACGAAAAGCTACTCAAAGTATACTAAAAAGGAAAACAAAATGGAAACGAAATATTCTAAAGTCTAAACTAAGAACTGTGAATTTAAAGTGATTTCTAACAAAAACATTCTCCTAAATACCGTCGCATTGAAATCCCTGGTCAAAGAGGTCCTGGATCGTGTGCCTCAAAGCCTTGCAATCATCGGTGTCGTGACCGGGTAATTGGTGGTACTTGCAAAACTGACTTAGATTTCTTCCTTTCTGAGGGACCCCAGGCCGGGGGGTGAGAGGTTGTAGTATGTTTCGCTCCTGGAGCTTTTTAAAAGCCTGGCTCAACGGTTGGCCAATGTCTGTGAACTCTCTCTGACGGAGTTTCTTTCTAGGTGGCTCTGATGCTCCAATGGCCCAACCTGACTCTCTTAACCTTCGAACGATGTTTACCTCATGCTGCCTGGTTCTCTTTTGGATGCAAGCTGTTGTCCTTGAACCATTTCCGGTGTTTTCTGAGTTCCCAAGCTTTAATTCTCCCTTATTGATCAATTCCTCTAGGACACCAACTTGTCCCATCAGAAAGTCGAAATTAGGAAAGTATGTGAATTTCAGCTTGTCATTGTATTGCTTCTGCATATTCTCGATTACCATTCGGATTTGCTCCTGTTCGTCCATCCTTGTGAGCATAGCGGCTGCCTTCGTCCTCCAACGCTTGACGAAGTCGGTCATTGATTCACCTTCTGTTTGTCGTGTGCTTGCAAGATCAGTCCTGGTGACTCCAAAACTTCTAGCGAACTCGAAATGATGCAGAAAAGCTTCACATACCTCCTCGTAGCTCTTGGTATTCATCCTTTGAGTTATGTACCAATGCTGAGGAATTTAATCAAGATAGCGAGCGAATACCTTGGCCTTCTGCATGTTGCTCAGCGAAAGAATGGACATTTCTCTGTCGAACATTGCCAAATGAAGCTGTGGGTCGGAGGAACCTTTGTATAGAGGAAGTGTTGGCAATTTCAACTTTGGAGGGAGATCAACCTTGGGATATAATCCAGTGGAGAAGTAGTCAAAACCGGCTGGCTTGGTGGCCCTCTCCATGCGCTCAATCTTTTTCAGCATCTCATTGAATTCTTCGGTTAACTGGGCATCCATGTTGATTGGATTTCCTCCCTCTGCCATTCTTGAGATTTGGGCTTATCTGTTGGAAAACAAAAGTGACCTGAGCTAAAATTCTCGGCCACAAAGAAGTTTTAGGCTAAAACTTGTTTGGGCTGCAAGAAAAGCATATGAGCTGGAATGTTTTAAAGATTGTGGGTAGGCACTGAGGCCCGAAATGAGTTGGAAGAGAGGCACATGGGCCGGAATGATTCATGAGCTGTGAACTGGTGCCTAGGCTGAAATGTTTGAAGAATGTGGCTCTTGAGCCGGAATGTTCCGAGAATTGGGCGCTTGGGTCAGAATGTGATTGGGCTAGAAGTAAAGCGCATGGGCCGAAGTGATTTCTAAACCATGTTTTGGATGTGAATTGGGCCGAGTAATTATGATTGGGCCTGAAGATGATACCCATGTCTAGGATCGTGGGTCAAAACCTGAGTGAAAAGTCTTCCTGGACTAGAATGGGCCTTGAAATGGAAAGGCCTGATGGATTTTTTATGGATTGCTTTAGGTGGATTTGTTTTTCATAGGCCTAGAACTAAATTGATAATTCAAATTGGGCCGAAAGATAGAAATCACCTAAGTCTAAACTTTTGGGCCGAAGCCCAAATGACTCACATATTAAATCAAACAGGGCCTCTGGGCCGCAAACAATAGAGCTGCCAATTCGGGTTGGGCTAAGTTGATGTAGGGGAAACTCCTATCAATTTCTAGGCTGGTCCGATCACACAAGCAAACAAGGCCCACACAAATTCAACATGTCCTCACTTGACGGTTAAATCAATCTGGGTATGGATCGATCCGGAGAGGTGCTTGGGGCTTGGGCCCAGGTCACCACAAAGGAATAGGGCTTGCACGCTATTCTCTTCGGGCTTCCCCACTTTTTTCACATCACTGTTAAGTGTGCGTCTACGGACGGGTCTATGAATGACCAAACATTGGGCTTGGTAAGGGCACTGCCAGGAAAACGCTTGGGGTTAAAGCCCAGGTATTAAGGGGATGTGGTTAGACGACATCCTCCTCTTTTCCCCCGCTTATTCACATCACCTAAAAGGTGTGAGTCCCTGACAGGGGACCCTCAAACGGGTCCCGGGGTGAAATTGGTTTGCGTGGACCCTCGCTCTCATATGATGCAAGGGTGCAAAGATTAAAGTGCGCACGAAAGTAAACAAACAGAGTAAATAAAGCCATAAGTAAACATTTTCAAGTTAAACCCTCTTTCTTAAAATTAAACAAGTTAAAATTAAGAAGTTTGTCCCCAGCAGAGTCGCCAGTCTGTGAGCCTCGATTTTAAACCCTATCCTATGTTGATTAAAGTTGATTAGGATCCAATCGGGTTTTAGGTCCACTTATAACCAAAGATTAATAACTATGTCATATAATAATAATTATTAAAACCTAAACTAGCTCACTGGAACCTATTATGAGTCGCCACCTAATTTGAACCTAGATCAAATTAGGAAAGGAGAGTTCGGGTTCGGGGGCTTGATATTCGACATATTTAGGGTTCAAATTACTTTCATTACCCCTAGAAGTCGTTTTTCCTCTACTTGGTTCGTTTACGGCTTTCTACAAAGTTGTTTTTAACCTAGGTGCGCGCTTCTGTTTTTTTTTATTTTTTAACGTTTTTTTGACAGAAAATTAAAGTGAAATTGAAAGTTACCTAAACTAGGGTTTCAGAGGCAGAATTAGGTCAAATTTTTATTCCGTCCGTGGCCACGGACCTAATGTCCGAACCCACGGACCCCAGTTAACCTAATTACACAAAAAAGTCAAATTTAAACAGAAACGAGATTTTGAAAAGTCCGGGGCCACGGACAGGACGTCCGTGGGCCCGGACATGTTTTAAAAAACCCTAACTTTTGAAAATAAAAATATCCCGCCACCGTCCGGGGGCGTCCGGCTTTCGGACAGAGCGTCCGGGACCCCGGACATAGCGTCCGTGGGTGGGACCGACCTCGGACGGCGGCGTTAAGGCTGTTCCCGGCGGTGTTTTGGCTCAAAATTTATGGGTACGTAGCCTGAAAGATTCTAAACATGTTAGTGATCAAAAGTTTTCAATTTGACTACGAATTAAGGACGAAACTTATTGAACAAGTTAGTGGACAGAAACGCAAACAAACCTTAATTCAGAAGCAAAGAAAAGTCAGTTCGAATAGGAATTTCAACCAGAAGCGTATTGTGATCAGTGTAGTTAAAGAATTCGAATTCTAACCTGTTTTGGCTTCGGGATTTGGTTGTTCCTTCACGTCGGGAAACTTCGAACGCGTCATTGGTAGCCGATCCGGTTCAGCTTCGACCCGAGTTTCTGATTTCTTCTTCCTTGTATGATTAAGGATGGTTTACTTCTGTTTTTGTGATGTTTTGGTGCTTGGAAGTTCAATAGGAGAAGAAAGGATGAGTTTTTTGATTTCGGGGTGATTTCTGCAGTGTTTCGGTATTGATTTGAGGCTTGGAAGTGTAAAAATGTGGGAAGAAGGTTTGTGGCTGTGTTCTCTGACTTTGGAGGTGTTCTTCTCTGCCCTAGGTCGTTTTTGGAAGGTCCTTTTATAGAAAGAGCAAGGCCATGTTGATAGAACAAGATTTTTATCTAAAACCCTGATTTTGTGCTCTAAGGGAATCTGATTTTTTAAAATATGTTGCAGGCCGATAAAAATTATGAACTTTTAACTGAAGATAAAAGATGATTTTTAAGAATTTTGAGAGTTGGAATCGGGTTATTTTGATAAATAACCGATTAGATAAAAATCTCACAATCTGGAATCTCCCATAATTCATAACTTATTATTGGAAAGTCGAAATAACAAAATTCCAACTGCATTAGTCTCTAATAATCATCCTATATCTTGTGTTAAAAGTTCATGACGTTTTGTTTTGATTTCGGTATTTTCCATAGGAGAGAGAAAATTGCAAAAATGATTGAATTTCTCTTTAAAATTTTGGGTTAAGGTTCCAAATAAAATAATTTCAGGTTTATGACTGTATGTAGTCATGCTAACCATGTGACAATTTTATTTTAATTTTGGAAACCTTTTATTATTTCTATTTTGAGGTTATTTCATGTGTTAATTAAAGAAATTAGCTTATAATATGAATTAAAAGCTAAATTTCCAGAATAAATATTATCAGAAAATCATGAAATACCTTTCATAATGACTATGATATTTGGAAGTATTTGGAGATAATAAAGAAGTCATATGAAAATAGAAAATCCCGATAATGTCCTTGGAAAATCCCACCTTGGTGCTTTTTGACCCCTTTTGCCCTTTGTAACGCGTATGCCTTAGAGACTACCAACCGCCCTGCCCAGAGCTACCCTCAAAGGCCAGGCAGAGCACCAACTCTCAACCTGGTGGACCGTGTCGAATCAGCGAGTGATGACCCGAGTTCACCTGGTGAGGACTACTTTCCTACTGAAGAAGCTTAGACCTTCGTTTCACTTCATTTCTTCAGGTAATTTTTCCTCTGCATTGTAAAGTGATGAAATATAAATCCCTCTTTCTTTTACATCTTTGTGCTAAGACCAGTTTGAACCTTGACTTGTTTACTTAATGGCAATTGTTGTTTTCGTTCAGCTTTCGATATTTGCTTTCCTGTATTGCCTATTTCCACACCCACCATTCCCTTTGAAGCCAAACCACACCCACCAGAGAAGTGTGAGATATTGAGACCTGGGATGGTCTTATTACGAGAATTTTTTACCCCAGCTGACCAATATGCATTGATCCTCAAGATCAGAGAATTAGGTGTGAAAGGAGGAAACTTTTACACCCCTACCTTCAAGAACGGTGCAACCATGAAGGTGAAGATCATGTGCCTAGGTAAGAAGTGGGACCACACCACTAGAAGCTATGAAGAGGTGGAGGTGCCACCAATTCCAGGAGAGTTGCAGACCATCATTGGAGCTGCAGTTAAAGCAGCCCAGGAGTTGGAGGATGAGCCCGTCCCAGACCTAACCTCAGACGTGTGCATCATCAACTTCTATGGGAAAGAAGATAAGCTAGGAATGCAACAGGATAGGGACGAGTTTCTAGAGTCCATCACCAGAGGAGTTCTAGTGGTGTCCATATCACTTGGAGACGACGCGGAATTCCTATTTAGAGATTAGAAGAGAATGGATCTTGCTACAAAGATCCTCCTGAAGTCGGGTGATGTGCTGATATTCAGGGGAGCAGCCAGACTTATCTACCATGGGGTGAAGAGAATTAAGCCCCACACAGCCCCCACATCCATCATCAACTAGACCCACATGAAACCTGGCCATTTAAACCTGACCTTTAGACAAATCTAGCCTTGTAATTTATGCAATTTCAGCATTGTAATCATTAAAATGCTCATGAAGACCTTAATAAGAATGGAAATCTTATGAGTTTGTTTCGTCGTTGTAGGGGTTGGGAACTCAGAGATCAGGTTGACTGTGTTGAACCAGGCTCAAGCGAAGAGCAATGGGATGGTCATCACAGGTATAACTACTAGCCTGATTTATTACCTTGGAAGTGATGCCTGAGAATCTTAGAATTTACTCTGTGGTTTCAGGCACGTTCTTAATTAATGAGGTGGAAGCCACTGTTCTGTTTGATTATGGAGCCTCCCATTCTTTCATATCCCAGGCATTCCATGCTAAGATAGATGCCCCTACAGAAGATATCCATGACTGCTCAGTCTTATTGCCATCCAGAGAGTTAATCAAGTGCAGTAAGCAATGTAGGGACTTGAACATACACATCAAGGGAGCAGATTTCCTCTTTGATGCCATTGTCTTCCCTGGCATGGGGTTCGCTATAATTGTGGGCATGAACACACTACAGCGATACAGAGGTAGGCTACACTGTGCAGAGCATCGTCTCCTCTTGAAGTCAGCTACAGGGATCACAGTATCATACCGAATGCAGCCCAAGCAGCCAACTGTGAAGGTTGTATCGGCATTATCCTTGATGAAAGAGGTGTCCAAGGGAGCGACCGCCTACTACTGTTATGCCCAGGATCTGAGGACAGATCCAAAGTTCAAGAGTGACGTACCTGTTGTGTCGGAGTACCCCGACGTTTGTCCGGAGGAGTTACCTGGACTACCACCATTGAGGGAGGTTGAGTTCAACATCGACCTCATACCTGGTACAAGACCGATTGCCAAAGCACCCTACCGGATGGGCCCTGCGGAGATGGTGGAATTGAAGAAACAACTGTAGGAGTTACTAGATAAGGGTTTCATCCGACCTAGTGTCTCACCTTGGGGTGCTCCTGTGTTGTTCGTCAAGAAGAAGGACGGAAGCATGAGATTATGTATTGACTACAGGGAGTTGAATAATGTCACGATCAAGAACAAGTACCCACTGCCCAGGATCGATGCTATTTGACCAGCTGAAGGGAGCAAGGGTGTTCTCCAAGATTGATCTGCGTTCCGGATATCATCAGATAGCAGTAGCTGAACCAGATATAGAGAAGACAGCGTTCCGAACCAGATACGGCCACTACGAGTTCACAGTGATGCCGTTTGGACTGACTAACACACCAGCGAGATTCATGGATCTGATGCAGAGGGTCTTCCAAGCCCAGCTAGACAAGTCACTGGTCGTATTCATAGACGATATTTTGATCTTCTCCAAGAGTAGGGAGGAACATGAGCAGCATTTGAGAACAGTCTTGGAGACTCTGAGAGAGAGGCAACTCTATGCCAAGTTCAGCAAGTATGAATTCTGGCTGGACAAGGTATCATTTCTTGGTCATGTGATCTCAGCTGAGGAAGTTTCAGTGGACCCAGCTAAAATTGAGGCAGTGAAGAGCTGGCACAGACCTCGCTCAGTGACTGAGATTCGGAGCTTCCTTGGGTTGGCTGGCTATTATAGACGCTTTGTGAAGGATTTCTCCAGGCTAGCCAAGCCCTTAACCTCTCTGATGAAGAAGGATAGTCCGTTTGTATGGACAGAGGCATGTGAGGTCTCCTTTCAGGCACTGAAGGATGCTCTGACCACAGCTCCAGTATTGGTGATCCCCGAGGGAAATGAGGGATTCGAGGTTTACTGTGATGCTTCAGGCAAGGGGATCGGTGGAGTATTGATGCAAAATGGCAGAGTCGTGGCTTACGCTTCTCGACAGCTTAAGAAGCACGAAGAAAATTATCCCACACATGACCTTGAGCTCCTCGCCATAGTTTTTGCCTTAAAGATCTGGCGACACTATCTGTATGGGGCCACGGTCCGAATCATGACAGATCATAAGAGTTTGAAATACATCTGAACCCAGAAGGAGCTGAACTTGAGACAGCGACGGTGGATCGAGCTACTAGCTGATTATGATATCGACCTCCAGTACACTAAGGGTAAAGGTAATGTCGTGGCAGACGCTCTGAGCAGAAGAGCACATTCACTTCTTGCTCTCATAGAGACGACCACGATAGCTGAGGAGGTATATGCAGCTCAGGACAGTGATGTGTATCTACAGGGTATCAGGCAAAAATTAGTAGATGGGTTGACTGATGGTCTGAAGTATGACTACGAGCTAGACAGCGAGGGACACCTTCGAGTCAGAGACAGACTCTGCGTTCCTCAGGATGCGACAGAACTTCAAACCAGGATTCTCTCTGAAGCTCATTCCTCTACATTGTCAGTACATCCTGGAGCCACCAAGATGTACAAGGATTTAAAGAAGTTATTCTGGTGGAGCGGGATGAAGAGGGATGTAGCAGACTTCGTCTCACGATGTATCACTTGTTAGAAGGTGAAGTTCGAGCATCGGCGACCAGGAGGCCAGATTCAGTCGTTACCGGTACCGTGCTGGAAGTTTGACGATATTAGTATGGATTTTGTGGTCGGTCTCCCTCCAGCCAGAGGTGGATTGAACACAATTTGGGTGATAGTCGATAGGTTAACTAAGACAACTAAGTTCGTACCTATCAAGGACACATGAAGGTGTCCAAACTAGCTGAGGTGTTCACCACAGAGCGCATCCGGTACCATGGGGTACCGAAGACGATCGTCTCCGACCGTGATGCACGTTTCCTTAGTAGATTTTGGCGTCAGGTGCAGGAGGCATTTGGTACTCAGCTACGACTTAGCACAGCCTTCCACCCTCAAACAGATAGGCAGACCGAGAGGACGATTCAGACACTGGAAGATATGTTGAGAGCGGTCGCCTTAGACTATTAGGGGAGTTGGGTAGAGCGTCTACACTTGGTGGAGTTCTCCTACAACAACTCCTATCACTCGTCTATCGGCATGGCACCATTTCAGGCTCTGTATGGCAGACCGTGCCGGACACCTTTATCATGGAGTGACCCTACTGAGACAGTTTTGATTGGTCCGGAGTATATTCAGAGACTGCAGGATGACATCAGGGTTATCCAACAGCACATGAGGGCGGCGCAGTCTAGGCAGAAATCTTACGGGGATCAGCGTACCAGAGAGCTTGAATTCCAGATCAGTGATATGGTTTTCCTACGAGTGTCTCCGATGAGAGGCATCTTCAGATTTGGGATGAGAGGAAAGTTAAGCCCTAAGTATGTTGGTCCGTACAGGATTACGGAGCGCGTGGGCCCAGCAGCGTACCGACTAGACCTACCAGCGGAATTGGGGAAGGTACATGACGTGTTTCATGTATCTCAGCTGAAGAAGTATGTACCTGACCCTTCTCACGTGCTACAGCCAGAGAGATTAGAGATTGAACCTACACTGAGATATGAGGAGACTCCCATTCAGATCCTGGACACGAAGGTCCGGGAAACGAGAGGCAGATCAGTCAAGCTAGTGAAGGTTCTTTGGGAGCATCATGGGGTTGAAGAAGCTACTTGGGAGACTGAGGACTTATGAGAG
This sequence comes from Limonium bicolor, assembly GCA_023374045.1. Classification (NCBI taxonomy): domain Eukaryota; kingdom Viridiplantae; phylum Streptophyta; class Magnoliopsida; order Caryophyllales; family Plumbaginaceae; genus Limonium; species Limonium bicolor. The sequence goes on along the minus strand of CM041777.1, from coordinate 335,096,775 downwards.
TGAAGTACCCACACCTATTCCCATGATATTTCTTGTATTCTTGCCTTTACTAGGTTCTTGTTCATAGCGGTACGAGGGCGTACCTTCGCTCTTTTCGGGGGGGGGGGGGTAGTGCATACTCGTTCTTTGTCACCTCATCCAGATTATGCCCTGTTTGTTTTGTTAGTAGAATGATGGAGATGTGTATGCATGTACTTGATTTATACATTGTGTGATTCTTGATTTCTATCCATGAAAATCTTGGTTTTGGTCTGACGATGAGTAATCTTGCGTGGAATTTGGAAATGGAAATGAGTGGAAATAGATTGTGGGAGAAATTACAATTGGTATGGATGGAATTTTGGTTGGAATTGTTATTGGATGAACATTCTGGTAATTCTTGACGGCACACCTAATGTGGTGTGAGTAGCTATTAGTTGGTGTTAAACTTCGGGACGAGGTTCCTTTTAAGGGGGGTAGACTGAAATACCCCATAAATTAATTTAAATTAATTTAGGGGGATTTCTTTTAGTAAACCCTAACTGATACTATTAAATATTAATTTATTATATGGTATTATGAATTTATAGTGAGATTTATGAGTCAATAAATATTGGGAAAATTTCAAGACACTCCAATTATATTATAAAGATTTTAGAAATATTTTTAACATTGATTAAAGGCTTAAAAGTTAAAATAAAATCATGGAAACCTTAAAGCATCAAAAGCCTTGCTAGGATTTACTTTTTGAGAATGGTCAAATCAGGCCATAAAAAGTATACCAATAAAAAGATTATGGAAAACCAAGAAGATTGATAAAAAGAACGTTAAAAACGGATCATCCTAGCCAAAGTTATGATAAATTGAAGTTTAGAGCCAAAATTTTGGAGGTTGCTGACGTGTCCAGGGCCAGCTGACTCAGCCGCACACCTCGGGACGCGTGTCGCACCCAGCCAGCACCAGTTAGCCAAATCGATTGAGTTTCTATCAGTTTTGGCATGTCATGGGTCGATCTTTAGACGTCTATATCTTTTTCTCTATTCCACCATTTGTTATGCCGTTTGTTTCATTCGATTCTCCTATCTTTCCTCTTTCCAACCATTACTCACACATTATCTAACTCCTTCTACAATGACCGGAAAGTTGATCCAAAGTTGCCTCCTCGCGAGTTCGTAACCCAGAATTCCAGTTTTTCCTGAAATCGGGTAAACTTCGTCACGCCATAACTTCTTCATTTCTCATCCAAATTTCGTGTTCTTCAGCTTGTTTTGAAGATCTCTAATCCCTCTATAACTTTCATGTTGATGGGCAAGTCTGATTCGCATTGGTTTGGGAGATAAATATGTCTAAAGTTGCCTACTCGATCACGGTGGAAATTCTGCCCAGTTCATCCCGAAACCAACTAGGTAAACACAGATCTTGTGAGATCTGTAACTTTCTCCCTAGTTCATCAAATTCAATGATTCTTCCACTAACATCTAGAGTTACATGTCTAGTTGGATTGTGATAGGTTCCATGAATCAAATCCCTCTCAGTTGGCGCGAGTTGATTCGAGAAGAGGCATACCCGAACCGCACATAAAATAACGAATTCCAGAACTTCCGATTTTGATTCTCCCCGTTAATGTAATTCCGGTAAGTTTCTGATCAAATTGCTCCGTTGATGCCAATCGTGACTTCATTACCGGTCAAACCCACATGCCAATTTAGTCTATTACGGATTACAATAGAAGAATTTGTTGAATTCAAATCGAAACTGGAATATGAACCCTAACTTCGAACCCAGATTCGAATCTATTCAATTCTGCATGATAATTGGGGAAATTGGTACCATTAGAAGCGGAATTTAATTTCGAATCGATAGGAACAAGAATCATCGAATTTCATTCTGTGGATTGTGAGATATCGGCGGATTAGATCTCGGGTGCGAACTGGGGATTTCTGAAGAACTCGCGAGTTCTGGGCCGTCCGATCTCGGTTAATAAAAATGGACGGCCGAGATTAGATCGTGGGGGTTTAAGTTGTAATAAGTTAATATGTTTTCCAGAATAAAGTCCTAACTTGCTAGATTTATTTAATGGCCTTCCCGAATGTACTTTGACTTGAAATTTTAACCACAGATTCCTTATAAATCTAGTTTATTTTGATGTAAATTAATATGGGTTTTGAGTTTTTAAACATAAGTTATGATTTTTGCAAGTTACGAGTATTATGGAATTATTTGGGTAATTTAAAAAGATATTTTTATGAAATAAAATTTTTATAATATGTCTAAAATGTTATAGTTATATTTAAATTTGGGAATTTTTGGACAAGGGTAAATGGGTTTAAAAATTATGTTTATGGAATTTTCATAAGAATAACTTATAATATATGGTTTTTAATGTAACAAAAATTAAGTAGATTGGATTAATAAGCTTCTTAGGTTGGGGAAAATAATTAAACCTAAATTAACATTTTATACCAGATGTTTATAAATATTTTGGGTATTATCTTTTTAAGGGAAGTAAAAGTTGTTTACATATATATATACTTATATGAGAGAAATAAAATAGGAACTTATATTAAATCAAGGTATTAAACTAAACTACATATTGTTATTATGGAGGTTAATATGCTTAATTAAAACTAGGGAAAACGCTTTATTTTATAAGCCATATATCAGTTGTGGATATGTCTAAAAGATATTAAACATAATTAAATACAATAAGGATTTCTTAAAGAATGTTTTGGATAAATCCTAAGGGAAATATAAGTGTATATATAAATGCGTTAGAAGTAAATAAAAGAAGTAACATACCTTATGGGAAACATATTGAGAGGGAAAAATTGGGATAAACCTAATTCATACGCGACAATTAAAAATATTAAATGTTAATGTGACATCTAGGTGGACTATTAGGGGGAAATACACATCCTAAACCTTAAATAGGTGTCAAAGTAAGTAAGCCAATCGTAACCAAAGGGTCTAATTAAATTAAACCTATAATCGGTAGTAGGTAAATGGAATAAGTTAAGTCACTACAAGAAAACAGTAGTATCACAGACGGAATATTTCCTACGGAATTATTCCGTCTGTAAAAAGCTTTTTTACCTACGGAAATTTTAATCATTTCCGACGGATGCAGTATCTGAATAGAATACACATTTACCAACGGAATATGGCCATATTACAGACGGAAAGATTTTCGTAGGTAAAAATATTTCAAAATTTTACCCGCAAGAATGATACAATTTGTAGAGGGAAATAATTTACTAGTAGATTTATCTTTAGTGACGGAATTTTACTAGGTGAAAGTGGATGATTTTACCTACGAACATAATGCTTTAAATTTGCGCAGGAAATAATCCATATTCACTTCTAAAAAACAAAGTGACTCACTGGTGAAGAGATTTCTCTTGTTTCTCTCGTTTACCCTGCAGTTGCGCGTAGATTTCTCCCGTTTACCCTACGCGCAGATTTCTCTCGTTTACCCTGCAGTTGCGCGCATATTTCTCTTGTTTCTCTTCTTGCGTTTCTGACTTATGCAACTGGCAAAAAAACTTTGTTTATGGTGAAGAGATTGTAACCCTAACTGGCGATCTTCTATTGTTTGCGATAAGGAATAGATTTTGCGCTATGCAGAAAAAAATCTGGTATTGCACATTGCATTTCATAAGGAATGGGTAGTATACAATTGAACTTCTCCTTGTTTGCACATTCAGTACTTGACTCTACGCCTTCATTCTCTTCTGCTGTTTGCGATAAGGAAATGATTTTGCGCCTTCATTCTGCACCTTCAGTCTCTTATTTGAATATTGTAACCCTAACTGGCGATAAAGAACATACATTTTCTGCGCCTACATTCTCTTCTTTGCTTGCTCTTTGCAGTTGCAGGTATAAATCTAGAGCTGCAGTTCATCTAGTAACTGGTAATGTAACTGAACTGGAGATTATCACTATAAATCTATTTCTGATTTTGTTCTGCAACCCTAACTGGCGATAAGGAACATACATACTCTGTGTTTTCATTTCTGATTTTGTTCTGCAACCCTCACTGGCGATCAGGAACATACCTCTGCATCCTCATTCTCTTGTTTTCTTGCGTTTAGTAGAGATAAATTTTGAGCTAAAGTTCATTAAGGAACCGGCAATGTAATTGAACGTATCTGTTTCTGTTTCTGATTTTGTTCTGTATCATATGAATATGGCAACCCTTACTGGCGATAAAGAACATACATACTATGCGTTTTCATTTTTTATTTTGTTCTGCAACCCTCACTGGCAATATGAAACATACCTCTGCATCTTCATTTTCTTATTTTCGTGTGTTGTGTAGAGATAAATTATGAGCTGCACTTTATTAAGGAACCAGTAATGTAATTGAACTAATCTGTTAATGATTTTGTTCTGTATCATATGATATTGCAACCCTTACTGGCGATAAGGAACATACATACTCTACCATCGATACCACTACCATCTGTTGCTATTACACTATTATCTGTTGTCGCAGTGCTTCATTCCTTGAAATTTGGATATCACATATGTAAGCCACCATTACCGAGCATTTGAACCTAAGAGAATATCTTTAGTGTAGCAAATAAAATTTTACGCTATTAGTCGATGATGCTCTTCAATACCACAATATAATTCAGATCAGAGCATATAAAACCCAGTTATCATACATACACCAAAAATAAACGATTGAGCAAGTTAGATCAAATACGAGTAAACAAAAGGTTTCTTTAAAAGACACTGCTAGCTGTTGTTGATGCTGGTTTAGTATTGATATTGTTAATTAATCCTATATAGTAGTACTTCTAACAATGTAGGAAGCTTGCTGAGACCTCGATTATCCCACCACTTGCAGATTACTAAAGATATTTATCCGGATTCAATCAGATTTGGCTTATAGTCTGATTTTCTCATTTATAGTCTTTAATATGACATATTTATATTGATGTCGATCAGATTAAACATAGGTAGCAGCATGGTTATATGATTCTCCGTATCATTTAATTCACGTCATTAAAAGACATCATAAACTGATATCATCAATTTCTTTTAGTTAGCTAGGCTCTCTCTGAGTTTTTTTTGTCCAACATATGTGTTTCAGTTTTTAAATTATATGAATTGTTTGTAGACGAGAAGTAAACTAATAATCAAAATTGATTTAAAATTTTTTTGCGTTGTTTTGAATGGTCACATTCTACAAAAAGTGGTGCATTGTTTCGTGTTGAAAAATGTTGCAGGAAAAGTTCCTGTGATGAAATGTAATGCACTCTTATGGCAATTCGTCTCGTAGATGAATATAATCCCTTCAACAAAAGACCTATTGTTGTGTATTGAATGGTATTTCAGTTTTTAGTAAGGCTTAATTCACAAGATGACAGTGGTAGCTGCTTTGACTTCCTTGTGTTTGATTTTTATTGTCTCTCTACTCTTCTATTTTCTAGGGTGATCTTAGAGATAATTACAGCTAAGGAAGAACACTATGCGTTGGAATTTTGGATTTTGCTGAACTAAAGGTCAGTTTATTCATGTTCTTAGTTTCAACTATTTTTCTTTTTCTGCTATATAAGATCTTTTTATAACTTTCAGCTAATAGTTTGCCTTGAGTTGTAGGCGTTATTTACATTGGATAAATATTTGGTCATATAGCTGCCAGCTGCTATTCTGGCTCTTTGTGCGGGAAATACATCATACCTCATGATTGAAAAATGCTATTTGACCCATGCTCACAGAGATCTCTGTGGTGGTAAAAAAAGTGTGATGGAAAAACTAAAGGTGGATAATTAGACAAGAAGAGTCTGTCTTCAGTATGCTCTCTTATCTTATTCTTTGGAATGATCATTCAAACCAAGGTTTGTTTTATGCACTTTTCTATTATAATTGAAGTATAGAAGGAATGCTCGTCAATTTCTTTGTTATGTTTGTGCCCACTTTGGATGTCTTCAACAACTTTGAATATATTGTTTTTGCCTAGTTTCCATTTTCATTGCGTCATTAATTGTTAAATTCTTTTTTTTGGATGATAAACATGGTTTTGTGTAGTCTTTCATTCAGCCAACCGAATATATCTTGAATTCTTATCTCTGGTTAAAGCAACACCCTCTCTGTTTTGAATTCGTATGCTTCCTTTGTTTTTGTATTAAACAGTAAGTAGCTGAGTTGACGTCAACTACAGTATCTACTCAGCACTTTTTCGTTGACATCCTATTTGCAAAAAGTGAATGATTCACAAAAGCTTGGAATAGTTGTTTCCTTTCTTTTCATTTGTGTTTCAAAGGCTGGATGGGGTTTTGGTTCAATAGCTCCTCTATTCATTTTTCTTTTGGCTATAGAGATGTCTTCCTGTATCTTCCTTGCAAGATCTCTTGAACTTTTTCCCATAGTACACACACCCAGATATCAATCTATCGCTATCTTTTCTCATCTGAGTGGCTTGTTGTTTTCATGTTCTTTTGCAGGGAACACGTTCAAATGGCTCTTGAAAGACATTTACTTTCCTGGCACATCTCGTCCAAGTGCGTATAGGAGATTGTAGAGGAACCATTGACAATTGATCATCATCATCATCTTGTTGTTGCACCTGGAATCATTGGGCTACTGCTGTCTAGAAATGTGGAGTATTATAAGGTGGAGTTTTGTCTAGAAATGTTTAGTTTGGTGGTGGATAGTATTGGGAGATGGACGTGAATGATTTGATATGGTAACTATAAATTTTGAATGTTGGTTGAACCTTGATTGGTAATACTATTGTCACATAATGGAATTCGTTGCTTGCTGGATTGAAAAAGGTTGAGCTGCTGTAAATGACAAATTTTTGTTGCTAAAATAAAATTGATATGTTGTTGAGGCGGCTTATATATTTTATAAGTGTCTCAATTCATCAGAAATCTTCTGAATGTTTTAAGACATTTATAATAAAAACCGTCTCAATATATAAGTTTTTTGAGGTGGTTGCAACTGTCTCAAAAAACATTGTACCTTTTGCATCGGCTTCATGTGAGGCGGTCAACAAGCGTCTTAACAAACGTTTTTTCTACTAGTGACATTTCATAGGTAATAATATCCGAAACAAAAAATTTTGTATGTGATAACATTATCAGGGACGGAACATTCTGTTGGTGATAACTGTAATTGAGACGGAATTTTTCGTAGGTGATAATCATTTTCTGAGACAGAAATTTCCGTAGGTGATAACCATTTTCTAAGACGGAAATTTCCGTAGGTGATAATAATTTTCAGAGACGGAATGTGCCGTTGGTGATTATATTATTACCTACGGAGTTTTCTGTCTGTAAAAGTTCAAGTATCACCGACGGAATTTGTTTTCACAGACGGAATAGTATTACCGACCCGATTATTACAGACGGAAATTTCCTACGGAATTTTCCGTCTGTGATTGTCATTACATACGGAAGTTTAGCTTTTACATACGGAATATTCCGTCTGTGATACTACTCGTAATTAAATACAATAAGGATTTCTTAAAGAATGTTTTGGATAAATCCTAAGGGAAATATAAGTGTATATATAAATGTGTTAGAAGTAAATAAAAGAAGTAACATACCTTATGGGAAACATATTGAGAGGGAAAAATTGGGATAAACCTAATTCATACGCGACAATTAAAAATATTAAATGTTAATGTGACATCTAGGTGGACTATTAGGGGGAAATACACATCCTAAACCTTAAATAGGTGTCAAAGTAAGTAAGCCAATCGTAACCAAAGGGTCTAATTAAATTAAACCTATAATCGGTAGTAGGTAAATGGAATAAGTTAAGTATACATTAAAGATTTAATTACGAGATGTAGCCAGATCCTTAGGAGAGAGTAATTGTAAAACAAAACTATAGACTAATAAGAATGGAGGATGTGTAGCATTATGGTGCCTTAACTAATCAATGCTTGGAATACTTTAATTATAGGTGATTAGTGGAAGTAGTTCGCATTTTCAAGTTTGGTTACTGCTTCTACATATACCAGGTACGATTTCTCGTACTCAGATGCTTTTGGTGACGAACTTTATAGAATGTTTTAAGAAATGCTAACTGAGCTTGAATGAATCTCGAAAGGAAACTGGTGTGTGGCTAACTCAGCTTGATGTGACTAACTGAGCCTTAAATGTACAACTCATATGATTATTGGTTCTTCTTATCTGGGTACCTCATTGGATATTAACTGCTGAAGGTTTACGCCTCTGCACTCTGTAGGACTGAGTGTTTCAGCATTGCACTTGTGCAGTTATTAATCTAGTGGGAATATGGGAATGTCGATCTTGGTAAATCCTTCTTTCGACTCTGGATATCGTTTCAACTGTGAGCTGAGTTCTTGTTGTGATGTGTGCACATCTTCACCGGTAAACAGCGAGGGGTTGTATATCCCCTGTCCAATCGGACGTGGTAAACAGCGAGGGGCTGTATATCCCTTGTCCAGTCGGACGTTATAAACAGCGAGGGGCTGTATATCCCCTATCCTATCGGACGTAGTCAACAGCGAGCCATCTCTCCCAATTGGTTTCATTCCACTCTTGACTTGTTGGTTCTTGGATTTCTGCTTTCCTTTCCTAGTCCTTGTGACTACTTGCATCTTTCTACTCTTAGTGGAACTTAATCTAACTTAAGCATGGGATGTTCACTCACTCCTGGTGTGGTTTTAATTGACTAACTTTATCCTTTCTGTTGACTATCTCTATTCCTTGCTTGTTGCTTTGACTTGGTGATTTCGAAGTGTCTTGTCCCTCTGTTTTGTTTTTAAGAGTTTCTTTCCAAGTTTCTATATTGGTTAAAGATTATGTTTTAATTTCTGTTATGAGGATTGTACCAGTTCCATTCCAGAGAACTGACTCACCCCTCCCGGGGTGGGCTGCTTGGTTTTATCTTGCAGGTATGAGTTGTTATACAGGTGGCCACGAAGAGTTTGAGTGATTGGGGTGGGAATTAGGATTTGTGGAGCGTTGGCGTATTTTTCTAATGTTAGGTTTATGTTATGTTTTCTCGAGTTCAAACCGTAGCAGTTATAATTTTATAAGTTGTAATTGGTGAGGTTTGGTGTCGGGTGCTTGGAACCCAATGATCTGTAATCGCCTTAGTATTTTACTTTCCGCTGCATTTATGTTAAATAGGGGCATTACAGAAAGTGGTATCAGAGCGTAGTTACGCTCTGAGCCCGAGAAAACAAGCCGAGTGAAATACTTAGAATATAGGTGCCCTTAAAACTGGGGAAGTGGGGTAGAATTGGGAAGTGAGGATTCCAGAAAGGCACGTTACCCTTACTCCATACTTTGCCTTACTTACATTACTCATGAACACTCTAACTACATACCGTCCATGGGTAGTTATGAAACACTTCGCACGTTACTACATAGATATCTAGAATTAACATACAACTTCTGAACAACAAACACCATCCTTAGCAGCTAAATGTCTCAAAGAGGAGGAAGAGGTGGACGCGGAGGAAGAGGAGGACGAGGAGCGGGACCCCCAGGTTGTTACGGACCCGACGCTGTTACCCCTGAGGTCATAGCTCAGATTGTGACCGCTGCATTAGCTCTGCAGCAGGCTCAGATCCCTCAACCACCGCCACCACCACCCAACGGTCCACGAGAGTTTAACTGGTTGAAAGCGGTCAACGATCTTCGTCCCCCAGTCTACGAAGGCCAGCCAGTACCGAAAGCTCTGGAGAAATACATCGCTGAGATTCAAAAGGCTTTCACCTCTCTACATGTTCCAGCAGATCGCCAAGTTGACATAGCGGCCTACTTTCTCCAAGGGCCCGCTCATCGATGGTGGCACACAGCCAGAGCCGAGCTGACCGCCCAAGCGAACTTTGATTTCCAAGCTTTTCTAGTGGCCCTGAGAGCTAAGTTCTACCCATCCTACCTACAGAAGAGGATGGGAGGTGAATTTGAGCAGTTGAAGCAAGGGACTTCCTCTGTTGCTGAATACTATGACAAGTTTGTGGAGTTGCTTGCCGTCATTGGCGAGGGGGCTTACGCTCCGAGGTATTTGGTGGACAAATTCCATACCGGCTTGGACTTCAGGATCATGAATATGATCGGTTCCACCAGAGGAAAGACTTTACAGGAACTAGCTGATGATGCAAATGACTGCGAAACCACCATCGCATATCAGGATTCTGTGCTAGGGAAGAGGAGGAATGATAATGGAAGAGGATCCTCTCAGAATCATGAAAAGAGGGGAAACTTTTTCAAGGGAGGGAATGAGAAAGCCATCGTTCCTTCCCATGCTGATGCTAAGCCTCTCCGCTATGAGCCACCTAGGGGAGACAACCCGGTGAGAAGGTATTTCTGCAGGTGGTGCTAGAAGGATCACCCAGGCAAGGACTGTAAAGGGAACCTGGTAGAATGCCACTACTGCGGTAAGAAGGGGCACAGGGGATTCGAATGCTTCTTGAACCCGGACTCCAAGAGTTACAAGCCACACACCGGGTCGGCGGCTAAAGCCCCAACTACAAATGCTGCCGGAGGAGGAGGTAGAGGTGGCACAGGAGGTGCAGGACCATCTACCAACCGCCCTGCCCAGAGCTACCCCCAGAGGCCAGGCAGAGCACCAACTCTCAACCTGGTGGACCGTGTCGAATCAGCGAGTGATGACCCGAGTTCACCTGGTGAGGACTACTTTCCTATTGAAGAGCTTAGACCTTCGTTTCACTTCATTTCTTCAGGTAATTTTTCCTCTGCATTGTAAAGGGATGAACTATAAATCCCTCTTTCTTTTACATCTTTGTGCTAAGACCAGTTTGAACCTTGACTTGTTTACTTAATGGCAATTGTTGTTTTCGTTCAGCTTTCGATATTTGCTTTCCTGTATTGCCTATTTCCACACCCACCATTCCCTTTGAAGCCAAACCACACCCACCAGAGAAGTGTGAGATATTGTAACACCCCAACAACTAACAACACACTTAACAACATATCGCAGCGGGATTCATAACTCACAACATCACTTAACTCTTTGGTGTTACACGCCGTTAGCCACCCACGTGGCTAACAAGGCTAGCATACATACATTGTACCGGTCTGATGGACTAAATTCCCGAGCGACTACACATAAACCCCGTTCCATGTCCAACAGTCATTATACACTTACATTACAGCTGTACCGAGTAATTACCAACTAACGCCGATACATTTTCGGTCTTACTACACCTATAATACACCCACAATTCTCATGACTACCACATACAACACTACCCCGTCCTACTCTCGAACGGCTTCCAGTTCCTTGTACCTGAAAAGTATGGGAGCCCCCAAAGGGGGTCAGCACCTTTGCTGGTATGGTAATCCCGCAGCCCGCATGCTACCGGGCCACGCACAACTATTTGTCGTCTTAGCATGCGGTTGATTTATTTCAAACATGCACAAACTCACACACATATCATGCTTATAAGCAAACAATCATTAATAGGGCACAAACACAAATTAACACACACACTCAATAACAGTACACTTCACTTTACAACATTCTCAACTTAATTTCTCTCCTCTGAGAGGATATAACTTTATTTAGGGAATGCCGGGGTGATATAAGCCCGAGCACAACATACATACATTTCCTTTACTTGAGTGGCGGCCTCATATAGGACCGATCACAACATACATAGTTTCCCCCTAACTCCAATAGTGATGAGGTAGGTAAGCCTTGGTTAAGCTTGTGGGTGGTTGAAATTCCAGGAGGAAGAACAACCGTAACATAACAAAGGGAGTCGAAGCGAACTTAGGCATCGACACCCTACCAACATTATACATAATTTCCCTTCTAGCCCGATGTGGAGGTCGGGTAGGTAAGCTTTGGCTAAGCTAGTGGGAGGTCGAAATCCAATGAAGGAAAACAACCCTAACATACCAGGATGGGAGTTAATTCTCATATATGTATTAACTCCCAAACAACACGCGCGACCGGAACAACCGGATTCCTCTCCATACATAACATATACTTATTAGTTAGAGGTTCCCTTATGGAACTTATCACATACACACTTCACATAGTGTTACTAACTCGGTTAGACACATAAGGGGTGTAATATCCCTTTTTAACAAACATGGATAACTGTATCCAGTAACAATAACAACATATCCAACAAGCCACATACATCACACATAATCATAACATACACTAACGCACGGATAGCCGTAGTTAGAACGTTCCCATGGGTCGGGACGTTTATTCCGAATACCAATCTCTTATGTGAACCTAAAGTCGGTTAACTATTATTTAACACATAACTAAGGTTAAGCGGTATCGGAATTAATTACGCCTCAATAATGAATTACTGTAAACTCATTTCATGCTTTATCTTGCAAGGTGGCAAACACCCAGAAAAACACATTGGCATACAAGCCGGTGTAATCCGGTAGGACACAGGTTGCAAGAAAACCATACCTTACACCATGGGTTACTCTACCGCGCTCCCGAGGATTTACTCAAATGCGTCATCTCACGCTCCCCGGATAATTTTCGAACAACTGGTAGTAATCAATTGTTTTTATTAACATCATGATCATACGGTATGTAAGATAATATTACTCCCGTACTCACCCCGTTGTCCCGTTATCTTTAACTTACTTATGTGATCTAAAGTTCACAACTTACACATTCACTCTCACTCTTGTTTATACTTCTTAGGACCTTTAAAGGTTACCAAACAACTCCTAAACATCACCTAAAACCAATACCATTCAATCCCCCATGTTTAGAAGGCTTTAAAACACATTCTGCCAAATTTTTATGATGGTCCGGGTTTGTGTCCAGGGTTACAAACCCGGACCAAACTCAGAAATTACATTCTGGTGCATTTTTCATGTGGTCCGGGTTTGTGTCCGGGTTTACAAACCCAGACCACCCCCTGGGATAGTCTTCTGCCATGTTTTTGCTATCGTCCGGGTTTGCGAACTGATTTGCAACCCGGACCACCTCTGGAACTGTCAAAATTTACAGTTTTTGATCAGTTTTCAACCCCTAATTCACCTCTAATCATTTCCTAAACTTTCCACATGTTTCCTACATGTTTAAACACTCTAAAACATGCACTAAACCACTTCAAATCCTTGGTTACTTCTTACTTCAATTCTTGGTCAATTCTCTGTAAAACTCCATCTCCCTATTACACTTTTGCACTATGTTGCATTTCCTAGCTTCCATTTTGATAGCTCTTACCTCCTACCAAGCTTACCAAAACACCCAAATGGCATTATCTCCACTGCTAACACACTCCTCATCTTGGTTTGGTTTTCAAACCATTAACCATTCACTTAACACCTCTTAAACACACCTAGCTTCTTCCTTTAGTAAAACACTCAAGGCCATACTTTCCTAAACAAATTTTGACAGCACTTGGCTACTTTCCAAGCATTTTCCAAAACTCATCTCTTCACATATTTCATCCTAAAACTAGCCAAACCCACAAGGGTTCTACCAGCCCATAACAAAATCCTTAAATTCACCAACAACAACAACAACACAATCACCAAAAATCTCCATAATCTCAATAACCACATCATCAATCACAAACTCACAACATTTGGCTCTTAAGGCCCTCAACTCAACATTAATTCACAAACCTCTCCAAACCAAGTAAACACATTTTCAACATATATTTCAATCCATCATTTTGGGTTCATTAATTTGTTTACCCATCCCAAACACTTAAACAATTATAACCAAGGCTCAAGGTGGATTCCTTACCTTAATTTCACAAGTCTCTTTATTTCTCCTCTTGCTCCATATCTTCTCTAATATCGGTTAGGAGAGGGCATGGAGTGTCCAAACTCCATCCCAACATTCAAGTACACAAAACATACACACAATTAATTACCTAAACCCTTAGAAAACTCAATTCAATCAAAGGGCTTAGAACACAAGTTAGGGTTTACCTTTTTGAAGCTTTTAAGAGGGATTTTAACCCTTGAATCAAGAAGGCATTTACTCCACCATTGGAGAGTTGAAACAAGGCTCCAAAACAAGAGAAAAACAAGGTGAGAAAGGGAACAAAATCGGCCACCATGGAAAGTGGAGAGAGAATGACTTTTTCTTGAAGATTTTTACCTTAGGAGGAAGAGGAGACTCCAAGCTACAAGATGGTGTGTTTTTCTCTTCAAATGGGGAAAACCCAAAAAAATGAAACTCATCCTTTTCGAACTTTGGAAAGAGAGAAGTGTAGAGGATGATGAGAGGAAGAAGAATATGTAATTTATTTTGAATTTGGAGCTTCAACGGAGCTTGTACAAGGGAGACAAGTGGAGAAGCCATGGCTGTTTGGTGAAGCTCAAAATCGCCAGCAGGAAGGGGAGGAAGAAGAGGGCTCACGATGGGGAAAGGAAAAAGAAGAAGAGAGAGAGGAGGGAAATGAGAGGAGAGAGGTATTTTTTTGCTTTTGTACTTTTTCCTTCCTTTCTTTCTTTTTCTTTCTTTCTTTATTTACTTAGTGTGTGAGAGAGAGCTGGCTCCCCCTTTAAAACCGGCCCCATATAAGTAGACCAGCTGGAGCGTTTTTCGTTTTTTACAGAAAACGCTCATTTATTTACCCGGTTTTAGCACTATTCACTAACCGGGCCCGTTCTCCGGAATTTTCTCGTTTATTTAATTTTAATGGTTATTATTCTCCCATTAATGTTTATTTATAGTTATATGATCAACTATAATTTTTACGGGGTCATTTGACTGTTTAAAGTCACGTTTTCGGGTTTTCTCGAAAAACGCACTTTAGACTCCGTTAGCGTTTTAACGCATTATTTGGATCCGTTTTCTTCCGGAATTTTCCCACATGTTATTAATGTGTAATTAAGTATAAAAATACATTTATCACACTAACGAAGGTTATGTACCTCCTAAAATAATTAAATACGCGTTTTCACGTTTTGTGACTTTTACGCATTTTCTTATTCTTTTTGGTTTTTATTTCTTCACCAATAATCTTAAGGACTTAATTAGCCTTAGAAAATTATAATTACATAGTTAATTAACATATTAAGGTTTGGGGTATTTCAATCTACCCCCCTTAAAAGAACTTCGTCCTCGAAGTTCACACTTCCCACACATAATTAGTTAGAATACGGAGATTACTTGCAACATACAACTTCCATAACAACATACTTTACATCACACCCTCGGACTTAACGGTCCGGGTACATATACACATCCATACATGACATAACATACTTACTTAGTAGCCTCGGACTTAATGGTCCGGGTACCTTAACAACATTGTACATACATAACAACCCTTAGACTCTTAGGTCTGGGTAACATAACAACATTTAGACTCTTAGGTCTTGATAACTTAACAACCTTTAGACACATGGTCTAGGTAACATAACACCTTCGGAATTCAATCACATTAGGACTCGAGGTCCAAAATAATAATTACTACACATACCACACAACATGTCATAGCATGTATATCAACCAGAAATTCCTTTTCCATCTCTTCATGAGTTCGAGACCCATGTAGAGTACATATACACTGTGATCCCGCAGAACCGGTCGCGACGGACACTCTGGTCCCCGTTCCTTTGGGAGATCAAAACAATTGCATACATCTTTAAAATATACTTCTCATGTCACCGGTCCGAAGACAAAGGCTCGTACGTCCTCAGCTCGTGAGCAAGTAATACGGAAATACCATCTATGAGGTTAAGTATAATGAAATCCTTTATCGGAAGGATACAGGTTGAAAATCCTTTACAAGGTCACATAAAGGTAGTCCTTCCTTTGAAAATACCACTTAAGAATCTAAATCTAAAAAAAATATTAATTGAAGTCCTGAAAATACCAATTGAAAATTTGAAACCCATTTTAAAATTCTTTTGAAAACTCCATACAACTCCAAGTCCATTTATTGTTAACTGCATCTTATTCTTGATGTGATTATTTGTGGCCACTTATAGGGAGTTTCAAGAATCATCCAACCCTAATGTGATCAGCATCAGAGTTGAACTATCTTTCCACCCCAATTTGTGTTTGGCTTCCCTTGATCTCATGATAATCAAGTTTCACCTCCCACTTCAATTTCAAACAACAACTAATTCAAGCATGTACCATTTTCTATCTTTTTAATCCATCTAGTGGTAATCATCACATCTCCAAGGGATAGAACTCCGTCTATCAATCATCACCCAATTTCGACTTAATTAAGTTACCTAGGGAATTTAATTCTCACTAGGTTCTATGTCGGTTTCATACCTCTTCATCAACCACAACGCTGTATATATATACTTTTATCAAAATACAGTATACTGTTTTACATTTAGTATTATATAAACATATACTGTCGGGGTTTAATTCCCCGGGAGTTTTTCTACTCCCTTATACTTATACTTTCCCACACATCCGTTAACACAATAACACACTTATCACAATGGTATTCGCATCTTCTGTGCGCAATTACCATAATTACACCATGAATGAATGTGTATGTTTATGTAACACACACACCAATCATCAAAACAAATCATTTTGTGCTATGCACACCATAGTTCACGTACACTTGTACGGTAAAACACACTAAACGGTTTGCGCTCTACCCCCCTTAAAAGGGATTATGCCCACGTAATCAATTTTGAACATTCTACCGTCGTGAAGTGTTTTAACACCACGCGGTTTATTATGCACTGTATTCTGGTTTGAGGGTCTTAGCCATATTGGCGGTTTAGTCCTTAACCAAGAATTCTCACTAGAGTTTATTTTAACTCTTAACTGGTTTCGATTCTGGCCTTTGAGGCTATAGGCGTTAATAATTAGCCATCCACTCATGTTCACTACACACATTTAACACTTGAATTGCTGGCTCATTAATTTCTGCTGCGCAACTCTTGATAACTTTAGAGCTTAGTTTGCCCCACACATTATCCTTACTGTATTGTACATCCCCGATTATCACCTTTATCTTGGTAATAACGGTTTCTCAACCGACGTGTGGTATTTCTTACGGTGAGCGAACTCGGTGAGTTACAAACTTTCTATCCACTTCCATGATAATTCACTGTATGTGCTGCTATGTATTTCACAGTGTTTAACTTGACTATTTCCGACTCCCTGTCGGTTACGTTTGAGCTACTACCTATTGTGTAGTACTCTGTCGGTTATTCCTAACACTTGAGGTATATTCCATACCGATGTTTAATGATCGTGTTACTGTAGTCACTTATGCCAATCAAGTACCCTTTGATTGGTACGACCGTGCTTCTCTAATGCATTGGTCTTATCACACCATAAATCTTGTTCGTCTATCACACTTAACGTTCGCCAAAACTTCCTAGCTATCTCACTCGATCATTACCGCACAAGGGCAATACCAAAACACTCAGTCATACAGAGTGCAGAGGCGTAAACTCTTGACAGTAATCTCTTATGCGATTGCAATAGGAATTCACACTGTTTTCCTTATCACATAGTATCAACTACTGGCTTATTGCCCAGTCTGTTTATCATCACTTACTTGTATGTCCATTGAGTTCCACTCATAACTGGTCTTATTTGCCACATTATTATTCAACAATACTTATACAACGATCGCTTACTGCGCACCGTGCTCTTCCTCATTGTATAACATTAACTTACACTACATCCGCTATCATATTAGCTTCCACCATTCCACTGTGTTTCGCTATTTATTTGGCTGGTTGCCGAATACGTTATTCTTCGAGTCTTTGTGCTCCTTGAGCGTTGTTCATTACACATTTAGCATCACACACCTATGGTGGTTGCTATTTGACTTATTACTCTTGCGGTCTCCACAACTGGTACAAACACTTCTTTTCGATTTATTCCTACTCACATCGTTCTTGGGTAATAGCAACATGGTCAACTCCTAACATGTCTCTTAAACTTGGTTCACTTAACTACCGCTGTTGCGGTTTCACAATATCAAGGGTATCCCCACCCTCCAAGCAGTGGTTCGTTATCTGCTTTACTTATTTATATAACATAACTTTCGTAATCAATAACATTTTCTTAACACATCCTGCTTGTGGCCTATAAGCCCTATTGCCTCGAGCTCTGCTCATTGTAGGCTGTTCACACACATTTACTTCTCCGTACAATATTATATGGTTTAGAGGTAGTGTTGGACTCCATGATAAGGTCGTTGTATCACGGTTCCTTTCATGGGATGCTCCTTCAAGGATGTCAGACTTCCTCTTGACGACTTATGCTTAAACTGGGTGTTAGTTTCAACCCTTGCGTTTCTTTCACGTTATCTCGTTCAACCATTGTTGATCCGATCACTCTTTTAAGGATAACTCCTGGTGTTATTAGGTTATACCATTACATCTGGCTTGCACTTATGAGTACGTTTAATTAACTACATTGCCTTGCGTTCTTGGCTGGGTTAAATATTCCCCTTAGTGAGATTGATATCTCTAGTGGTCATCTACCTCACCCTATGTAGGCTGGGTACTTACTCCAACTATTATGTTCATCCTTCAGGATTCCTAAGACATATTCTATGTCTTCACTTACTAGCCAGTGCACTTCGCACTTGTTCATCTTTAACCATTTCCTTAAAATAAACTTACTAATTCCTTTAGCCTCCTTAGCTTAACTGGGTTCCTTCACTTCAGCCATTCGATGTAATCCATTGCTCTTGCTTGACTTTTACTTCGGACCGTTAGTATGGAGTCGACTACTTCCCGTGTTCCAGACTCCACTCGTATACATACGTGGGGTACCCTGCTGATACATGCTACTTGCCCGACTACCCCATAAGAAGGTTTGTCAGGCCCACAAGCTCCTATCGGAGTGCGGTCGTCCCACATTTCAGTTGGTACACTCGTAGTGTCCGTCACACGCCTAGGTGAAGTATTCTGTTGTCAACTCCTCTTATATTATCCTATGAATATGCATTCCATGCTTCCCGAACTTAATCAAGGGAAGTGTATCCACTGTTGTATTATTATGAACTCACTCCATTCCCTCGGGTTGTTACCCTTGGGTTTACTGGTTTCCATTCGGTTATTTAAAAGTAACTGGGTAAAAACTTACCTACCATGTGGCACTGAGGCCCGTGTAGGTCTTCTGGTTTAGTTTAGAAAAGAAGAATTGAAATAAGATGGGTTTGAAAGAAAATTTGAAAAGAGTTGGTTTGAAAAGAGTTCGAAATTAAATTTAGGTTGGAAGAAAAATTCTCGTGGTTTTACAACGTTTCCTTGCCTTAGCCAAGTCTAGCTTCTTGCTGACTGGTATATTTCCAAGTACAGAGGTCAGGCTATTAAGTCCTTCCACGGTTATGATGATCTCACTTAACCTCATGGAACTTTACTAAGTACCGGTAGTTGTTTAAAATTCCGTACAGATTTGTTATAGCAGCACTTGCCAGGGCAAGTGCGCCATGCAATCTGGTTATCGGTTCAACACACACTGGTTGCGGTATTGCTTTCATCCGCACTGACATCAGTGGCCCTGCTGGCCCTTGCTTGATCTTACAGTCTTAACAATAAATCTTCTGGATGCTTCTCACTGTCTTCACATGATAACCATTGACTAGGGTGTTTCCCATTCTGGGAGACCCCTTTTGCTTAGTATTGCATCCTCCCCGTACTACGTTATAGTCCCTTAATCGGTTGGTATACCGTTGGTGTATTATTTAACATTTGTAGTCCCGTAGACACTCGTCTCGGGTTCCACTACTTCACTTCTCTACTGTTGCACGGTTAGTGCTTGCAAGCTGGTTGTCCTCGACTGCTTCGCATGTCGACCCAGGGTGCTGGAAATTCCATTCCTTCATGCATAAGATTCCTCACTTTTCGCTAACAAGAGCGGTTAATATTGTTAAAATGGAGACCGTCTTCGGGATTCACGCCTTTCGGGATCTACCGTGTGACTGGTTCTCCGTACTTTAAGGACACTTAACAACAGCCAGATCGGGTATCCCCGAGTAAGAGAGGACTTTCATCTCTCTGGCGTTCTTTCTGAGTTAGAGAATAGGGTTTGTGGAGGGCGGGATGAATATCGTAGGTATCCAGTACACACTGGTATTCCCTAACCAGCGTACTTCTCACGCTATCACTCAACCCTTAACCCAAGGTACTAAACTCTTAACTCGGTACTTCCTAAGCTCGGTATTTCAGTCATCAGAGCGATACTTCGCTCTGATACCACTTTTTGTAACACCCCAACAACTAACAACACACTTAACAACATATCGCAGCGGGATTCATAACTCACAACATCACTTAACTCTTTGGTGTTACACGCCGTTAGCCACCCACGTGGCTAACAAGGCTAGCATACATACATTGTACCGGTCTGATGGACTAAATTCCCGAGCGACTACACATAAACCCCGTTCCATGTCCAACAGTCATTATACACTTACATTACAACTGTACCGAGTAATTACCAACTAACGCCGATACATTTTCGGTCTTACTACACCTATAATACACCCACAATTCTCATGACTACCACATACAACACTACCCGTCCTACTCTCGAACGGCTTCCAGTTCCTTGTACCTGAAAAGTATGGGAGCCCCCAAAGGGGGTCAGCACCTTTGCTGGTATGGTAATCCTGCAGCCCGCATGCTACCGGGCCACGCACAACTATTTGTCATCTTAGCATGCGGTTGATTTATTTCAAACATGCACAAACTCAAACACATATCATGCTTATAAGCAAACATCATTAATAGGGCACAAACACAAATTAACACACACACTCAATAACAGTACACTTCACTTTACAACATTCTCAACTTAATTTCTCTCCTCTGAGAGGATATAACTTATTTAGGGAATGCCGGGGTGATATAAGCCCGAGCACAACATACATACATTTCCTTTATGCAAACGGTTTTTTATATATATTAAAAACTACGAAATTAATCCTAGAAATAATAAATAAAATAAACCTACGGGTTGCAAAATAATTCCCGGTCGTAGCAGTAAAGTAATATGAGCAAGGGGTATCGAACCAGGGGACTAAGAAAGTAAATCTAATCCTAGCAAAAGCTGTAAATCGGGGAAAATTGTTGATCAAAAAATTAAGAACAAGCAAAGAGTGACTGATAAAAATATATCGAAAGCGGAAACTCCGGGTTCAGGTGGTCTTTCCTAGTTAAGTCTTACAGTTCTATTACCAGTTGATTAGGGATAGGGTTCGGCAAATTTTGACAAGTTTCTAAGAGACTAAATCCTAGCCGATTAGAACTCCACTGTGTAGAACGTGACAGATTAAATCATAAACCTATCACTACTAACGCAGAGGGATTAAGCATACAAATTAAAATTGCATCTGAAGGTTAACTCATCAATCAGATTAAGCTATCCACAGATTAACAGATTATAACGACCTAGTTGTCAATCACGGATCAGATCTTGACAACTTTCGCAAAGCTAAAAATAAAATAGCAAGTTTCATTGATAGCGCAAACAATATTTATAATTTGAAACAAACCCCTGATAGATCCCAAATCAACTAATAATAATTCTGCAAAACTAAACTATTTACAACCACCATTCCCCGGAGTTTAATCCCTTAGCCGAGCATATCAAAAAGAGGAAACAACTAGAGGAGAAGGAGTAGAAATCATCTCTATGTCGAATCCCAAAGATTTGCTAGTTGTAGGGTTGAACAAAGTGGAGAAATTGATGCAGAAATTCTCCTTGGTTGCACCTTGGTGTTGCACGGCTGGAGAGGAGGAACTAGGTCGCGGCTCTTCTAAATTCTGAATCCTGAATGTTGAATGGATGAGTGGATGAGTTTCTCTCCAAAGTCTTTCATATTTATAAGGTAATTGAAGACTCTTTGTTTGCTCCTTGATGACTCATTTTAATTTCCTTCGGTTTCGCGAAGTAAATGGAGGCCCTTCAGTTGATTCATAATTTAAGTTACTCTTTTCAATTTACTTCCGTCATCAATAAGTTATGGAAAACACTAGAGTTACTATCTTCAATTAACTCCCTTCATCAATAACCTTTGGAGTTATTCTTTTATATTTCCAATCTTCCCCCTTCTCTTCAGTCCTACCACGGCAGTCTCGTAAATATATATATATAAGTATATCGCACCGGACACAACTTTGACAGGGTCCAAATTCTTCATATGAGCTCCGATTTGTTCCCCGTTTGCGGCGTAGGAAAGCTTGTGAGGAGATATATGCATTTTAACATCATTTCCTGCTTTTAAAATATAAATTTGCATCAGTTTTTGCCCAAGGTAAGAGTCATGAAAAGCATACGATAAGTGTGAGAAGGCGTATAAAAATGCTACATAAAATAAGAATTTAGCACCTATAAATCATATCAATTTCACACTTATCAAATCACCCCACACTTAGCCTTTGCTTGTCCCCAAGCAAAACTCTCAAGCACAAGTAATGTCAAGCTATTGGAACTCAACAGAAAAGGAAGAGCACAGAAAAAAGGAATTGCTAGCTTTACCAATCATGGGGGCAATTCAAACTATTCAAACAATTCATTCTTTTGAGAAACATGAAGTCATTCGAAGCTAACAGAAGAGAAACAAAACCATTAGAGCCTAGCCCTTAACCTTGAGCCAATCCACCTTTTTCCTTCACAAACCACAGAAACGACAAGGGGCATGAAGTAAGATCATATTCCATCGTACCTTTCAATGCCACATACTCTTGATCCATAAAAGAAAAATAATCTATATTCAGCACAACATTTGCATAAATATTTCAATTAAAGCGCTTTTAATTTCTTTCACCACAGACTTTTCTCTCCACCCATGTAGCGGCTTTGGGTCAACTATCCCAGATCACAAGGATCTTAGGTAGCTAGGTGATGAAGCACCCCAAAGGACTTAATAACCAAGTGTACGAGGCCTGATTTGGATCAGAATTAGAATTAGCATGCTTAGGATCAGAGGAGTACCTTGCCTTGTTCTTTTCCAACCATTTCAAACCAAATCATTCCAAGGCTCAAAGCTAAAAGCAAGGTTCAGATGGAGAATATTCTCATTTGTTTCAGCATTTATAGAACAATGACTTCAGTTCAGCAAATAAAACCATAGAAATTTCAAAATTTTGCACCCCAAGACCAGCTAACCAACAATACTTCCTCTATGACTCCCTACCAAGTTGAGCAACCACTGCTAAACTGTAACAAATGCAAGAGAAAAGAGCTCAAAGATGCAAAAAAAACAAGCGGCGAAGGAGCTTACCCCACCCCACACTTAGAGTGAAGCAATGTCCTCATTGCTTAGGAAGAATTAACATTGTGCAAGCAATCCAACAGGGAAACAAAATCGCACACAGCTATACATAGGGGAGCATGTGAAACATAAAAGAGTGAAAAGAACTAGAATACTCCCCAGAGTCCGCTCAGGGTGTGTAGCAAGGCCAACCCCACACTTGAGTTCAGCTAAGTGACAAAGTAACCAAGCTGAGAAATATAATCTGCATAGCCAGAAGAACTCAAGTGGAACCGGACAAAATCTTTAGTATAAAAATAAGAGCCAAGGCTCTTGCATGAAGCATAATAGTAGCCGCCAACACACCACAAACAAATAAAAAAAAGTAAAGTAAAAAAAACAACTAAATTAAGAAAACAAAAAGAAATAAAAACTAAACCTAAAGCTAAAAATAGAACTGAAGTGATGTTGTGTTGATGAATGGATCTCTCCAAAGTCTTCCATATTTATAAGTCTAATTGAAGACTCTTTGTTTGCTCCTTGATGACTCATTTTAATTTCCTTCGGTTTCGCGAAGTAAATGGAGGCCCTTCAGTTGATTCAGAATTTAAGTAACTCTTTTCAATTTACTTCGTCATCAATAAGTTATGGAAAACTCTAGAGTTACTAACTTCAACTAACTCCCTTCATCAATAACCTTTGGAGTTACTTTCTTTATGTTTCCAATCTTCCCCCTTCTTCTTCTCAATCCTTTCACGACAGTCTCGTAAATATATATATAAATATATCACACTGGACACAACTTTGACAGGGTCCAAATTCTTCATATGAGCTCCGATTTGTTCCCCGTTTGCGGCGTTGGAAAGCTCGTGAGGAGAACTATGCATTTTCACCATCATTTTCTGCTTTAAACATATAAATTGGCATCAGTTCTTGCCCAAAGTAAGAGTCATGAAAAGCATAGGATAAGTGTGAAAAAGCACATAAAAAGGTTGCATAAATAAGAATTTAGCACCAATAAAACCATATCAATTTCACACTTATCAAATCACCCCACACTTAGCCTTTTGCTTGTCCCAAGCAAAACTCTCAAGCACAAGTAAAACCGAGCTAATGGAACTCAACAGGAAAGGAAGAGCACAGAAGAAAGGAATTGCTAGCTTAACCATTAAAGGGGGCAATTCAAATTATTCAAAACAATTTATTCTTTCCAAAAACATGAAGTCATTCGAAGCTAACAAATGAGAAACGAAACCATAAGAGTCTTGCCTTTAACCTTGAGCCAATCCACCTTTTTCCTTCACAAACCATAGAAATGACAAGGGACATGAAGTAAGATCATATTCCATCATACCTTTCAATGTCACATACTCTTGATCCATAAGAGAAATTAATCTGTACTTAGCTTAGCATTTACATAAATATTTCAATTAAAGCGCTTTCAATTTCTTTCACCACAGACTTTTCTCTCCACCCATGTAGCGGCTTTGGGTCAACTATCCCAGATCACAAGGACCTTAGGTAGCTAGGTGATAAAGCACCCTAAAAGACTTAATAACCAAGTGGACGAGGCCTGATTCTGATCAGAATTAAAATTAGCATGCTTAGGATCAGCTGAGTACCTTGCCTTGTTCTTTTCCAACCATTTCAATCCAGTTCATTCCAAGGCTCAAAGCTAAAAGCAAGGTTTAGATGGAGAATATTCTCGTTTGTTTTAGCATTTTCAGAACAAAGACTTCAATTCAGCAATTAAAAACTAGAAAAATTTCAAAATTTTGCACCCCAAGATTAGCTAACCAACTAAACTTCCTCTATGGCTTCCTTCCAAGTTGAGCAACCACAACTTAATTTTAACAATGCAAGAGAAAAGAGCTCAGAGACGCACAAAAAACAAGCGCCGAAGGAGCTTACCCACCCCATACTTAGAGTGAAGCAATGTCCTCATTGCGTAGGAAGAATTAACATTGTGCAAGCAATCCAACAGGGAAAAAAATCACACACAGCAGTTCAGAGGGGAGCGTGTAAAACATAAAAGAGTAGAAAAGTAAAGAATACTCCCCAGAGTCCGCTCAGGGTGTGCAGCAAGGCCAACCCCACACTTGAGTTCAGCTAAGCAACAAAGTAAGCAAGCTGAGAAATATAATCGGCAAAGCCAGGAGAACTCAAGTGGAACCAGACAAAACCATCAGTAGAAAAATAAGAGCCAAGGCTCTTGCAATAAGCATAACATCAGCCAGCACACCACAAACTTAAAAGAAAAGAGCAAAATAAACACCTAAACTAAGAAAGGGAAAAGAGATACAAACCGGTGGGTTGCCTCCCACCAAGCTGCCCGGAGTTAGAGTCTCTGGCTAGACTTTCACTTCGTCATCCCGGGTCAAAATAAAAGTTGACAATAGCGTCAACGAGAGAAAGAAGTGGACAACAATCAGTAGTAAACCACCTGGATCAAAACAAAATGTTACCTCGAAAGATAAAAGATAAAAATAAATACTCCACAAAACCTGGTGTTGAGAAAGTATTGACAGTAACGGATCTCAAGCAGAAGACCAGGTGATGATTGTTGTTTTTCCTCAAATTGAAGGATGTAAACATCCTCTTTCTGTGGGTGAGGCTCAAAGAGACCGTGGTAATGGCAAAGTGGTGGTGGCTCGCCCCTTTCAAATTTAAGGATGTCAACATCCTTTTCGTTTAGGACCAAGGGTGGTGAGGGAGGGTGCTCCACTACATTGTTCAAGATTGAATCCTGCTGTCGAAGAGTGATTTTGTGTAGGTAGTCTGGTTGATCCTCTAACCACAATTGATATTGTACTTTGAGACAGTCATCGAACTCGTGAGGTCCCCCACAATTTGAGCAATATATATCCTGTGAATAGGATGATTCGTGTTCGAATT
Organism: Limonium bicolor; assembly: GCA_023374045.1. Lineage (NCBI taxonomy): Eukaryota > Viridiplantae > Streptophyta > Magnoliopsida > Caryophyllales > Plumbaginaceae > Limonium > Limonium bicolor. The sequence goes on along the minus strand of CM041777.1, from coordinate 335,070,794 downwards.
GCTCCTCAATTCGCCTCATTTCTTCAATTTCGGGGCAATCTTCGAACTCATGATTTCCCCCACATTGCGAGCAACACAAATCAGAGGAAAACAGATCAAAGAAACCAGAAGACTCTTGCTCCACTGCCCAAACATGAGTCTGTTCCATAGACTGCTCCATCCTTTTGTTGGCTAACTGTCTATAAAGTTCAGATGTCTATCGTACGATCTTTTCAGTTCAACCAACAACTTGTACAACTCACTTGCCATTGCTTCATCGATTCCCATGTTTTCCATTGCTAGAAAATAACTAAGAACAATAAAGTAATAATAAAAATAGAACAAAACAAAAATACTTTAAACCAGGAATATAATAAAATAGAATGAATTAAAAAAAACAAAGAACAAAATAAACTAAAGATAAAATAGACTAGATGAAAAAAAGATAAAACAAAATAAAATAACTAAAATTAATTAAATAAAAACAAACAAGGTAACTATCAAAGGAAATAATAACAAAATAAACTGAGCATGAATAGCATAAATTAAAGAAAACAGCTAAAACAAAATTTGATAAAATAAAATTAAATATAAACAAAAGAAGAAACACAAGTAAAATTAGAACTAAGATAAAAATAAGAAAGAAATAAAACATATAAAAAACAAATAACTAAAACAAAAAAGTAAATAAATTAAAAATATAAACAAAACAAAAATTTAAATTTAACAAGAAAAAAGTAAATTACCAAAAAAAGTTATATTGCTAAAAATAAATAAAACTAAAGGTAAATAACGAAATAACTAAATAAAATAAAATAAGAGATAACAAAAACAAATAGAAATAAAACAAAGCAAAAAAAAATAGATGACCACCAAAGTTAAGACTAGACAAAGTCAAGTCCCCGGCAAACGGCGCCAATTTGCAAACAAGAAATTTGACCTACTAAAAGCTAAGAAAAAACCTAGAAATTAATAAATCAAAAAGTCTTCGGGTTGCAAATAATCCCGGTCACTGCAGTATAGAAACGTAGCAAACAGGTTATCGAATCCGCGGGACTTGAAGACAGTAAGTCTAGTCCTAAGAAAACTGGAAATTCAGAGGGTTGTTCTTGTTTTGGGAATCAAACAAGAAAGAAGAAAATAAATTGAAAGCGGAACTCCGGGTTCAGGTGGTCTTTCCTAGTTAAGTCTTACAGTTCTATTACCAGTTGATTAGGGATAGGGTTTGGCAAATTTTGACAGTTTCTAAAAGACTAAATCCTAGCCGATTAGAACTCCACTGTGTGTAGAACGTGACAGATTAAATCATAAACCTATCACTACTAACGCAGAGGGATTAAGCATACAAATTAAAATTGCATCTGAGGTTAACTCATCAATCAGATTAAGCTATCCACAGATTAACAGATTAACGACCTAGTTGTCAATCACGGATCAGATCTTGACAACTTTCGCAAAGCTAAAAATAAAATAGCAAGTTTCTTGATAGCGCAAACAATATTATAATTTGAAACAACCCCTGATAGATCCCAAATCAACTAATAATAATTCTGCAAAACTAAACTATTTACAACCACCATTCCCCGGAGTTTAATCCCTTAGCCGAGCATATCAAAAGAGGAAACAACTAGAGGAGAAGGAGTAGAGAAATCATCTCTATGTCGATCCCAAAGATTTGCTAGTTGTGGGTTGAACAAAGTGGAGAAAGTGATGCAGAAATTCTCCTTGGTTGCACCTTGGTGTTGCACAGCTGGAGAGGAGGAAACTAGGTCGCGGCTCATCTTCTAAATTCTGAATCCTGAATGTTGAATGGATGAGTGGATGAGTTTCTCTCAAAGTCTTTCATATTTATAAGTGTAATTGAAGACTCTTTGTTTGCTCCTTGATGACTCATTTTAGTTTCCTTCGGTTTCGCGAAGTAAATGGAGGCCCTTCAGTGATTCATAATTTAAGTTACTCTTTTCAATTTACTTCCGTCATCAATAAGTTATGGAAAACACTAGAGTTACTATCTTCAATTAACTCCCTTCATCAATAACCTTTGGAGTTACTTTCTTTTATATTTCCAATCTTCCCCTTCTCCTCTCAGTCCTACCACGGCAGTCTCGTAAATATATATATATAAATATATCGCACCGGACACAACTTGACAGGGTCCAAATTCTTCATATGAGCTCCGATTTGTTCCCGTTTGCGGCGTTGGAAAGCTTGTGAGGAGATATATGCATTTTTAACATCATTTCCTGCTTTTAAAATATAAATTTGCATCAGTTTTTGCCCAAGGTAAGAGTCATGAAAAGCATACGATAAGTGTGAGAAGGCATATAAAAATGCTACATAAAATAAGAATTTAGCACCTATAAATCATATCAATTTCACACTTATCACTTTACTTGAGTGGCGGCCTCATATAGGACCGATCACAACATACATAGTTTCCCCCTAACTCCAATAGTGATGAGGTAGGTAAGCCTTGGTTAAGCTTGTGGGTGGTTGAAATTCCAGGAGGAAGAACAACCGTAACATAACAAAGAGGGAGTCGAAGCGAACTTAGGCATCGACACCCTACCAACATTATACATAATTTCCCTCCTAGCCCGATGTGGGAGGTCGGGTAGGTAAGCTTTGGCTAAGCTAGTGGGAGGTCGAAATCCAATGAAGGAAACAACCCTAAATACCATGGTGGGAGTTAATTCTCATATATGTATTAACTCCCAAACAACACGCGCGACCGGAACAACCGGATTCCTCTCCATACATAACATATACTTATTAGTTAGAGGTTCCCTTATGGAACTATCACATACACCCACTTCACATAGTGTTACTAACTCGGTTAGACACATAAGGGGTGTAATATCCCTTTTTAACAAACATGGATAACTGTATCCAGTAACAATAACAAAAATATCCAAACAAGCCACATACATCACACATAATCATAACATACACTAACGCACGGATAGCCGTAGTTAGAACGTTCCATGGGTCGGGACGTTTATTCCGAATACCGATCTCTATGGTGAACCTAAAGTCGGTTAACTATTATTTAACACATAACTAAGGTTAAGCGTTATCGGAATTAATTACGCCTCAATAATGAATTACTGTAAACTCCATTCATGCTTTATTTGCAAGGTGGCAAACACCAAGAAAACCACATTGGCATACAAGCCGGTGTAATCCGGTAGGACACAGGTTGCAAGAAAACCATACAATGGTGGAACGGAAGCCTTTAATGACGGTGGTTTAATCACGGCTTTAACAGAAACCGTAATAATATGAAGGCCGGAGTTAGAGTTAATTAATGACGTTTATTAAATTAACCGTAAGCAATAATCGATCGGAGGTAGGCGCGCCTTTTTTAGGACGGACTTTAGATGACGGTTATTTGTGAAACCGTAATCTAAAGTCCCGTGTTGACGCGCGCTTTACGGTCAACGGACTTTAGATTACGGTTTTACTAATAACCGTCATCTAAAGTCCCCGCCCACTGATGGTCAACGACGTCGTCTTGACCTGACGCCAAATATTTCCCGCATTATTTGATTTTTTCGACGCCGCGCGTAATCTAAATTACAGTGAACGACGTCGTCTTACCAGCTTATTTTAGATTAAAAATAACTTTATATTAATGTTACATTTGTTTGATCGAATAAGACTCATGGCTCAATGGCCGTGGGTACATGAGTCAACACCATCGATCTTGAGTTCGAAACCCAGCATAGGCCAAATAATTTTCGCGCTATTTTATTAATTTCGTTACACTTTAGATTACGGTTCTTTAGGAACCGTCATGTAAAGTGTGACTTTACATTACGGTTTTCATGTAAACCGTAATCTAAAGTCCTTTTAACTACAACATTTGCCCGTTTACTCTGCACACTGTACTTACAGTAACTCTTCTTCTCTTTCGCGCTATCTTCCTCACTGAAATCGCCTCCTCTCTCCCGTCACCTTGCTAACGGCCATCGCCACCATCGCTCCCACCACCTTTGTCACTCCCATCGCCGCCGGTCACCACCCATCTACCACTGGTCTCACCGTCGACCTCTCTATCGCGTATTGGGTATGCGATCGATTGATTGTCGTTTTTTTCTAACTTTGTTCATATACATGCATTTCGATTGCAAGTTCTAACTTTGTTCATATATTTGTGCCCAGATTCACAGTTAATTGCAACCTAGTTCGTGGGCTGATTTCTACACTACTTGCCCACTTCGGTGCTTAGTAACGGTAATTTTGCAAAGCAAACTGTAAACTGCTGTATTTATTTATTCTTAGCATTTAGTATTACAATTAATAAATAATAGTGTAGTTTTAAAAATGCTACTACTTAAAACTGCCACAGGAAAGAAAGTAAGTTCAAGTATATTACCGATTCCTGAAAATAGCTCATTTTCAACTGCTCAATCTGCTATGCCAGATGCTCTCTGTTTGATTCACAATCTGTGACAGGAATCAACAATGCTATTGTTATAACCACCAGAAAGAATAAGATGAGTTTCGGTATTTTAATGGTTCTAGAATGACTAGTTTCAGTCCTTCAATCTGAAGTACTGCAGAGAAGGTCATAAATAAACTTCATTTATAGTAGAAGAAGATAAGTTTATGTATGTTACTAGTTCTAGATGGTGCGTGCAAATTTGACTTTGATAAAACTGATTTGGAGACGTTAGAAATATAGGGGAGATGCTGTCGATTTTTTTCCGCGGTTTAGCTAGCATTTAACCTTGATTTTTTGATGAATTCTAATGTTGTCGTTTTTCATTTATGCATCAGGACTACGACTTTATTTTGGCTTCCGACCTCAACCGTCTTAGCATCGGCTAATCGTCTACCAGAGGTAAGATTTACATATATACATATAATATTTGACAAACTACCAAACATAGTTATCCGCCCAAGATATACCTAATAGAGGTATATCTTCGGCAGTCCCTGTCGGGACTGTCCATGATTGTTAAATCTCACACCTAGGGTGTGAATGTGTTTTTAATTGTACTTTATTGATTATTTCAGCAGTATCTCTTTATTGTTCTTCGAATGCATATATTATTGATTAATATCATAATATCGTGCATTTGAAGAACTGTAGGGAGATGCTGCCGAAATTTTCAATAAATTACATATTAAAAACACGTTCACCGGTGGGATTTAATACTCATGGATGGATTTAGGTTGATAAGATACAAAAGTGTAAAGACTCTGCCACGGGTGACGGTATGAAATGGCTGCCTTCATATAAATAGCTAGAAGGAGATGGAACGTTCGTGGATTTACAGCGGAAATTTGGACGACAAGTTTTTAGAAGGAGTTGATAAGTTATGCACGGTGTTGGCGAACAATCTGAAACCTACAGACAAGGGATACATATTTTGTCCGTGTATCGACTGCCAAAACAATCTGAGATATCGCGGCGTTGAAACAATTAAGGAACATCTGATCCGCCGCGGTTTTACAAAAGATTTCCAAGACATAATCCGATGGCATGGTCAGAGTGCGTTCGATGTTATTAAGCCTGACGAAGGGGATAATGGTCAGGCAAACACAGAAACAGAACTTGGAGATGATACAGTTGCTGGTGACCCAGAAGACGTTACAGGGAACGTTGAGCCAGATTTCTGGGATGATGACATTGAGACTATGCTCGAAGATGTGGAACGACATTACTCTAACACGCCAGACAAGCATGAAAATTTGTTGGATTCATCCAAAACACCGTTGTACCCCGGGTGTGACCCTACAAAGTTAAGCAAGTTGAGTGTCGTCCTCAAGCTATTCAACTTGAAAGCGAAACATGGCTGGAGCGACGTAAGTTTCACTGACCTCCTGGAACTATTGAAATACGTTCTTCCGGTGGACAACGTTTTACCAACGACTACGTACTCAGCCAAAAAAATGATGTGCCCAATGGGTATGGGGTACCAGAAAATTCATGCTTGTCCAAATGGTTGCATGCTGTTTTGGAAATCGGATGAATTTGCTGAAAGCTGTTCAGCATGTGGAGCGTCACGGTATAAGAAACAACAAACTCACATCAGCGGTAGTAAGAAAGGTTCACCAGCTAAGGTACTGTGGTACCTGCCCATCATTCCAAGGTTCAGACGTTTGTTCTCCATTGAGAAAGACGCAGAGAATCTTCGGTGGCATTCAGTTCACAGGAAAAAGGATGGCAGATTAAGACATCCCGCTGATGCACCACAGTGGAGAAACATAGACGTAAAATTTCCTGAGTTTGGTAACGAACCGAGAAACCTAAGGCTAGGCTTGTGCACGGATGGGATGAACCCTTACGGTACTTTGAGTAGCATACACAGTACCTGGCCTGTGCTTTTAGTTATTTACAATCTACCGCCATGGTTATGCATGAAACCAAGACACATCTTGTTGTCTTTGTTAATATCTGGTCCAAAGCAACCGGGCAACAAAATTGACGTATTCCTACAACCTTTGATAGAGGATCTACAACTCTTGTGGAATGAAGGGGCTACGGTTTACGACTCATTCAGTAAAGAGGACTTCAATTTGCGTGCCATGTTGTACTGCACAATCAATGATTTCCCCGCCTATGGTAATCTTTCAGGCTATTCAATCAAGGGGGCGTTGGCGTGTCCGATTTGTGGTGAAAACACTTGTAGCATTCGCTTGAAACATAGTGGGAAAACCGTGTATATGGGCCACCGAAAAATGCTTCCAAAAGGACATAAGTATCGAAAGATGGCGAAAGAGTTCGATGGGAAAACTGATCACAGCATGGCGCGCCAGCCTTTGACAGGTACAGAGATTTACAAAAAGTTGGATAATATTGTGCCAACCAAAAGTGGTGAAAAAAGTGTCTGGAAAAAGAAATCAATATTTTGGGAACTAGAGTACTGGCAGCATCTGGAGGTTAGACATTGTATCGATGGGATGCATGTCGAGAAGAACGTGGGTGAAAGTGTCACTAGCACTCTTTTGAACATAAAAGGAAAGACAAAGGATCATTTGAAAGGAAGAAAAGATTTAATTGAGTTGGGCATACGCACAGAGCTTGGCCCGCAAGAACGTGGAAAACGCACATTCTTGCCTCCTGCCTGTCACACTCTGTCTAAAGAAGAGAAACATAGTCTATGCAGTACCCTTTACAACATCAAGGTACCATCAGGTTACTCCTCAAACATAAGAAACCTAGTGTCCATGACAGATTTCAAATTAGTAGGAATGAAATCTCACGATTATCATGTCCTACTTCAAGAATTTTTGCCAATTGCACTACGTGGGATCTTGCCGGATGCTGTCAGACACACAATCACAAACGTCAGTGTCTTCCTCAAATCCATTTCGTCTAAGGTTCTTGATGTGGACACTCTGTCTAAATTACAAAAGGATCTTATTGTGACAATGTGCCAGCTGGAGATGTATTTTCCTCCATCGTTCTTCGACATAATGATACATCTCCTCGTGCATCTTGTAAGAGAGATTCTGATGTGTGGTCCTTTGTACCTTCGCTACATGTATCCGTTCGAAAGGTACATGGGTGTCCTGAAGAAGAAAATGAAGAACCGTCGTCACCCAGAGGGTAGTATTATAGAGGGCACTATCACAGAGGAAGTTGTAGACTTCTGCACCAATTACCTAGAAGGTGTCGATACCATTGGACTTCCACGTTCTAGACACGAGGGCAGATTGAAGGGTGTTGGCACGGTTGGAAGGAAACTGAAAAGAATTGACATAGACACTCTTAACAAAGCTCATTTAGTTGTGCTAAGTCATCTTGAAGATGTTGAACCATACTTTGATGAACACTTGTGTGTTTTAAGAGCACAATATCCAAACATGAGTGACGTTAGACTACAAAATGAGCAGAATAGGACATTTGTCCGATGGTTCAAAGAGAGAGTGTTGTCCGATCAGTCCACGAATGTGCCTGAACTGATTAAAGTAGTTGCATTTGGACCAAATCTGGATGTAATTTCTTATGAGGGGTACGATGTCAACGGATTCACCTTTTTCACAGAACGTCAGGATCAGAAGTCAACGAATCAAAACAGTGGTGTAGAGCTTGAAGCTTATCAAAACTTATATGACATCGGTGTCGTGGGTCATAGTCCTGTCTCGGTACAACAATCATATTTCGGTGTTATACAAGACATCTGGGTATTGGACTACAACAGCTACGAAATGTGTGTTTTCCGCTGTAACTGGGTTAACAACAATCATGGCTACCGTGAGGAGGAGCATGGTATGAAACTGGTTGATCTGTCTAGAGCTACTCCCACGGTTGAGCCATTCGTTGTTGGGACGAAGGTTAAGCAGATATTTTATGTAACTGATCCCTGTAATCCTAGATGGTCTGTTGTGCTTAAAGGGAGAAGAGGAATAGTTGGTGTGGATGGTGTGGTTGATGAGGATGAGTATGATGCAGAAGATGAACCTCCAACTGTTCCTATTTCATTGGAAGAGGAGTAGGTGTCACAGGTCATCGTGAGTATATACGATCAGACCATAACGAGGGAATGTGGGTTGAGAGATAATGGTGTATGTAAGTTATTACTATAAAAATTTATATGAAATTAACACTCTTTTATTTATTGCTTGTTTATGACCATTATGAAATGCTTAATTTAATTCAAATTGTATTTCAATCCTTGCAGGCATGGCTGATCAGGACATGGCTGATGAAGAGTTCGATTTATTTTGTCGTGAGGAGGAGGAAAATGAGCAGCAAATGGTACCGGTCCCATCTACATCTGCCGCTGCTGCTGTTGCCCCATCCACATCTGCCGCTGCTGGTTGGCCCTTCCATGAGTGCACCTTCTACGAGTGCTACTCAGAGACCCAGAGGTAGAGGTCCGACCCGTGGGTTGAAACTGCAGAAACCGGATCAGATTAGTCTTCTGTGGGACCAGTATGGGAGGTATGGTGGGGGCAGCAGGTCAGAGTTCGCTAGTATGCTAGGGACTCTGGCCAGATCACATTGCTGCATCAACCACACATGGAAACAAGTCCCGGAAAAAGTAAAGGAGACCATCTGGAAGAAGGTGCAAGAACGGTACAAGATCCCAGAAGAAGTGAAGAAGACCGTTCTTTCTTTGGTGGCCGGCAAAGCTAAATCATTCCGCCACTACTTGGTTGAGCATTGGATCAACAGGGTGCCCCCACGTGAGCCTCCGCCGTATGTTGTATACAATGGCATGATAACTGAAGAGGAGTGGAAGGGAGTTCGTTGAGCGGCACGCCACCCCCGAGTTCAGGGTATGTTTGTGTGTACTCTTTTCTTAATTAATGCTCATAATGCTTTATCCCTGATTTTCTAATTAATTTCCTGTTGTACTTTCTTAACAGCAAGTACAAGAACAAGCACGACAAAACCGTGAAGCTAATCTCTACCCCCACACCATGGGACGAAGGGGATATGTGGGCAGCCTCGAGGGATGGAAAGAAGCTGGTTTGCTGACACGGAGGAACGAGGATGGAAGTGAATGCCCGATCGAGGATGTCTCTGAGGCGAGGAGGGTGCAGATGTACATACTGGGACGCCAGAAAACGACCAGCGAAGGTCAGAGGATATTTCCTAATGCTGCGATGGAACAACTGGCAAACCAAATTGTAAGTATTTGAAAGTAGCTGTTGAATAATTTACTTATATACTCAAGTGTTTGTTGATCTTAAATCTCGTCATTAACTTCTTTGAAAATTGGACAGTACGATGCGGCACAGAGAGGAGAAGTGGACTTACACGCTCCTCCTTCTCAAGACGACGCGCTGAATCAAATGCTTGGGAAGAAGGATCACCCGGGGCGTGTTAGAGGATTTGGGGGAGAAGTACGTCAGAAGAACGTATTCCCGCCATCTGCTAGGAAGGGTCAGATGAGTGCTGCTGAAGTCGAGGCGATGGTAGAGCGTAAGTTCGCTGCTGAGCGCCAAGCTAATGACGAGAAACATGCTGCTGAGCGCCGGGCTATCGAGGAGAGGCTGCAGGAAGCGTTGAATGCGATTGCACATGCGACTACTCAGCAGCAGCAGCTAGATCCTCCTCGAATGTCTTCCTCGTCTAGTTGTGCTCCGGCCGCTGACCCGTACCCGTTTGCCAACATCCAGGTTAACTTTGTTTAACTATTTTTCTTCTAAAATAAAGTTATTTAAATAGTATTAGATTGGACTCACTTATTTATTTCACGTATTATCTCTGTTTATTAAAGGAGCAAAAAAAATGTCGTCTCCAAATACCATTAGACGGGCACCCTGTAGATGCGGCCTACGGGACGGTGTTGCCATCAGGTCCACTCACGCTCATCAGTTTCGTACGTCTACCCCCATTCTACGCGCGTGTGACCTTGGACCTGATAGTTGATGGATTTGAGCATGCATACCTTCCGATGGCGATTGACAACAAATGCACGCTGATCGAAGCGAAGGGAGACATATTGCCCTGGCCAGCATGTTATATTGTTGTCACCGATGAGGTAAGACTGTTTGACAACCATTTAGTATCTAATAAAATGCATTATTTAGCATTAAGTGTCTAATCTAATCTATTATAGATCCCTGAGCTTCCTCGCCGCGTAACCCGGCCCAGACTAGAAGAGACCAGCGCGCCGGCGAATCCTGAGATCCCTGAGGTTCCTCGCCGCGTATCCCGGCCCAGAGAAGAAGAGATCAGCGCGCCGACGAATCCTGCCAGAAGGGTATGTTCTAGATAAATGTTTAATGTTACTATAATAATCAATTAGTAATTATCTTTACATTTATGCTTTATTGTTTGTGTGTGAAGGGTAAGAATCCAGTGAGTCGGGGTGCGAAAGGTAAGAATCCAGCGCCCGTCCGGGGTCGCACCAGGACTTCTGAGGCGCCTAAAAATAAGCTCGCACTGCCACAAAAACTTGTTAATGTTTTGGGGGCCAAGCAGATGAATCTCTACGACAAGATCATGGTGAAGTCATCTCAAACTAACAACTTCATGATGACGCTTCCAAAGTCGATGTTTCACTACGAAGAAGATATGATGACGGCAATCAACTTTGAGGACATCAGAGAGATGATGTGTGGAGATTATCTGAACATTAACATTATTCAAGCTTATCTAAAGTAAGTGTTCTTTCCTCATACTGTAAAAACATATAGAATAAGTATCTATGAAGTTGCATTGGCTAACTTTTTATAGTACATGTGATATAATAGATGTCTGCTTGAGAGATGTGTTGAGAAGGACATGACATGCGTTACTGCGGTGTGCCCGGAGCGTTTATCGTACGACAATGTCACTAGGGACCCTGGGAGGTTTTGTAACTACATGATTCATGTCTTCAATGTTGTTGAACAACAGAATAAATTATTCATTCTAATGCCGTATCACCAAACGTGAGTTCTAATATAAAATTACATACTAATTAGCTAACTTTGTTACCTTCATTTCTCATTTCATTTTGTATTTGACATTGTAGCCACCACTGGGCTTTGTTTATATTCTGCGCTGCCACCGCTACTCTGCTTGTTCTAGATCCACTAGGGCAGTGGAAAGAATTCAACACTGAAGACTTAATCAAAGAGTAAGTTTTTATTACTATTTAATTGTTTGTAAGTTTTTTGAACCAAAATTAATGTACTTGTTCATTTTGCTAAACGCTTTTGTTAATATATGTAACAGTTGTTAAAAAAAACCCCTCAGGGAGAGTTTGGTGATTTGACCGTCGATTACATCAAGGTTTGGTAATTCATGTATTTCATTCGTGCTGCTATTATCTTTGTACAATTGTTTTACATTTGTGAATTTTGGTGATTTAGTGCCCTACCCAAAAGGATTCTAAGAGTTGCGGGTACTACGTGATGCGGTATATGTACGAGTTCTGCGGGTACTTCCCAAGTTTTAAGAATGATATTGACAAGGTAATACGAACGCTGTCTTGTATTTAATTCTTTCGGCAGATTTTTTGTGTCTTTATCTTAATCTCATTATGTGTTCCATTCCTTTTCTTGTTGCAGATTAAAGAGCATTATGCCAGATTCAAGACTTATGCTCCTGCCGACTTGTTGCATGTCAGAGAGAGCATGGCAGCCATGTTTATGAGAATGGAGTGGTAGACTAGCTAGCTGCTGCTGTAACATATATTTTTTTTTAGTTGCTGCTCTGATTCTGTTAGTTGCTGCTGCAACAGATTATATTGTGTAACAGATTATATTTTTTGTTAGTTGCTCTGATTCTGTTTGTAATGAATTATGCTAGCTGCTGCTGTAACAGATTCTAGCTGTTGTATTGAATATTTCTGTTGCAATTGTGCGCAGAAATGAATTTGCAATTGTTATCTCTGTTGCAATTGTGTAACAGATTGAATATGTTACAGATTTTCGATCTGGTGCTTTATTAGATGTTATCTCTGTTGCAATTGTGTAACAGATTGAATATGTTACAGATTTTCGATCTGGTGCTTTATTAGAATGAATTTGTGTTGTTGGTATTTGATTCAGGTGGTTCAATTGTGCAGTTTCTGCCCTCTGTTGCTTATCTGTTACAATTCTGTCTCTGTTGCAATTGTGTAGATTTGTAAAAAAAAAAAATAATAAAAAAAAATTACACTTTAGATTACGGTTCTAACAATAACCGTAATCTAAAGTCCTTTGGGCGCGCGCGCCAAAACACTTTAGATTACGGTTATTGTTAGAACCGTAATCTAAAGTGTCGACTTTACATTACGGTTATTTGTAAAACCGTGATCTAAAGTCCTTTGGTTCGCGCACGCCAAAGGACTTTAGATCACGGTTTTACAAATAACCGTAATGTAAAGTCAATGACACGCGGGCCGGAAAAGGGCCATTAATTACGGTTTAAAACCGTAATTAAAGACGTCGCCATCTTTATTGACGCCCGCGTAGATTACGGTCCAGAACCGTAATGTAACACGGTTTTGGACCGTAATTAAAAGCTCGCGTTCCACCAGTGATACCTTACACCATGGGTTACTCTACCGCGCTCCCGAGGATTTACTCAAATGCGTCATCTCACGCTCCCCGGATAATTTTCGAACAACTGGTAGTACATCAATTGTTTTTATTAACATCATGATCATCGGTAGTAAGATAATATTACTCCCGTACTCACCCCGTTGTCCCGTTATCTTTAACTTACTTATGTGATCTAAAGTTCACAACTTACACATTCACTCTCACTCTTGTTTATACTTCTTAGGACCTTTAAAGGTTACCAAACAACTCCTAAACATCACCTAAAACCAATACCATTCAATCCCCCATGTTTAGAAGGCTTTAAAACACATTCTGCCAAATTTTTATGATGGTCCGGGTTTGTGTCCAGGGTTACAAACCCAGACCAAACTCGGAAATTACATTCTGGTGCATTTTTCATGTGGTCCGGGTTTGTGTCCAGGTTTACAAACCCGGACCACCCCCTGGGATAGTCTTCTGCCATGTTTTTGCTATCGTCCGGGTTTGCAAACTGATTTGCAACCCGGACCACCTCTGGAACTGTCAAAATTTACAGTTTTTGATCAGTTTTCAACCTCTAATTCACCTCTAATCATTTCCTAAACTTTCCACATGTTTCCTACATGTTTAAACACTCTAAAACATGCACTAAACCACTTCAAATCCTTGGTTACTTCTTACTTCAATTCTTGGTCAATTCTCTGTAAAACTCCATCTCCCTGTTACACTTTTGCACTATGTTGCATTTCCTAGCTTCCATTTTGATAGCTCTTACCTCCTACCAAGCTTACCAAAACACCCAAATAGCATTATCTCCACTGCTAACACACTCCTCATCTTGGTTTGGTTTTCAAACCATTAACCATTCACTTAACACCTCTTAAACACACCTAGCTTCTTCCTTTAGTAAAACACTCAAGGCCATACTTTCCTAAACAAATTTTGACAGCACTTGGCTACTTTCCAAGCATTTCCCAAAACTCATCTCTTCACATATTTCATCCTAAAACTAGCCAAACCCACAAGGGTTCTACCAGCCCATAACAAAATCCTTAAATTCACCAACAACAACAACACAATCACCAAAAATCTCCATAATCTCAATAACCACATCATCAATCACAAACTCACAACATTTGGCTCTTAAGGCCCTCAACTCAACATTAATTCACAAACCTCTCCAAACCAAGTAAACACATTTTCAACATATATTTCAATCCATCATTTTGGGTTCATTAATTTGTTTACCCATCCCAAACACTTAAACAATTATAACCAAGGCTCAAGGTGGATTCCTTACCTTAATTTCACAAGTCTCTTTATTTCTCCTCTTGCTCCATATCTTCTCTAATATCGGTTAGGAGAGGGCATGGAGTGTCCAAACTCCATCCCAACATTCAAGTACACAAAACATACACACAATTAATTACCTAAACCCTTAGAAAACTCAATTCAATCAAAGGGCTTAGAACACAAGTTAGGGTTTACCTTTTTGAAGCTTTTAAGAGGGATTTTAACCCTTGAATCAAGAAGGCATTTACTCCACCATTGGAGAGTTGAAACAAGGCTCCAAAACAAGAGAAAAACAAGGTGAGAAGGGAACAAAATCGGCCACCATGGAAAGTGGAGAGAGAATGACTTTTTCTTGAAGATTTTTACCTTAGGAGGAAGAGGAGACTCCAAGCTACAAGATGGTGTGTTTTTCTCTTCAAATGGGGAAAACCCAAAAAAATGAAACTCATCCTTTTCGAACTTTGGAAAGAGAGAAGTGTAGAGGATGATGAGAGGAAGAAGAATATGTAATTTATTTTGATTTGGAGCTTCAACGGAGCTTGTACAAGGGAGACAAGTGGAGAAGCCATGGCTGTTTGGTGAAGCTCAAAATCGCCAGCAGGAAGGGGAGGAAGAAGAGGGCTCACGATGGGGAAAGGAAAAAGAAGAAGAGAGAGAGGAGGGAAATGAGAGGAGAGAGGTATTTTTTGCTTTTGTACTTTTTCCTTCCTTTCTTTCTTTTTTTTCTTTCTTTATTTACTTAGTGTGTGAGAGAGAGCTGGCTCCCCCTTTAAAACCGGCCCCATATAAGTAGACCAGCTGGAGCGTTTTTCGTTTTTTACAGAAAACGCTCATTTATTTACCCGGTTTTAGCACTATTCACTAACCGGGCCCGTTCTCCGGAATTTTCTCGTTTATTTAATTTTAATGGTTATTATTCTCCCATTAATGTTTATTTATAGTTATATGATCAACTATAATTTTTACGGGGTCATTTGACTGTTTAAAGTCACGTTTTCGGGTTTTCTCGAAAAACGCACTTTAGACTCCGTTAGCGTTTTAACGCATTATTTGGATCCGTTTTCTTCCGGAATTTTCCCACATGTTATTAATGTGTAATTAAGTATAAAAATACATTTATCACACTAACGAAGGTTATGTACCTCCTAAAATAATTAAATACGCGTTTTCACGTTTTGTGACTTTTACGCATTTTCTTATTCTTTTTGGTTTTTATTTCTTCACCAATAATCTTAAGGACTTAATTAGCCTTAGAAAATTATAATTACATAGTTAATTAACATATTAAGGTTTGGGGTATTTCAGATATTGAGACCTGGGATGGTCTTATTACGAGAATTTTTGACCCCAGCTGACCAATATGCATTGATCCTCAAGATCAGAGAATTAGGTGTGAAAGGAGGAAACTTTTACACCCCTACCTTCAAGAACGGTGCAACCATGAAGGTGAAGATCATGTGCCTAGGTAAGAAGTGGGACCACACCACTAGAAGCTATGAAGAGGTGAAGGTGCCACCAATTCTAGGAGAGTTGCAGACCATCATTGGAGCTGCGGTTAAAGCAGCCCAAGAGTTGGAGGATGAGCCCGTCCCAGACCTAACCTCAGACGTGTGCATCATCAACTTCTATGGGAAAGAAGGTAAGCTAGGAATGCATCAGGATAGGGACGAGTCTCTAGAGTCCATCACCAGAGGAGTTCCAGTGGTGTCCATATCACTTGGAGACGACGCGGAATTCCTATTTGGAGATCAGAAGAGAATGGATCTTGCTACAAAGATCCTCCTGAAGTCGGGTGATGTGCTGATATTCGGGGGAGCAGCCAGACTTATCTACCATGGGGTGAAGAGAATTAAGCCCCACACAGCCCCCACATCCATCATCAACCAGACCCACATGAAACCTGGCCGTTTAAACCTGACCTTTAGACAGATCTAGCCTTGTAATTTATGCAATTTCAGCATTGTAATCATTAAAATGCTCATGAAGACCTTAATAAGAATGGAAATCTTATGAGTTTGTTTCGTCGTTGTAGGGGTTGGGAACTCAGAGATCAGGTTGACTGTGTTGAACCAGGCTCAAGCGAAGAGCAATGGGATGGTCATCACAGGTATAACTACTAGCCTGATTTATTACCTTGGAAGTGATGCCTGAGAATCTTAGAATTTACTCTGTGGCTTCAGGCACGTTCTTAATTAATGAGGTGGAAGCCACTGTTCTGTTTGATTCTGGAGCCTCCCATTCATTCATATCCCAGGCATTCCATGCTAAGATAGATGCCCCTACAGAAGATATCCATGACTGCTCAGTCCTATTGCCATCCAGAGAGTTAATCAAGTGCAGTAAGCAATGTAAGGACTTGAACATACACATCAAGGGAGCAGATTTCCTCTTTGATGCCATTGTCTTCCCTGGCATGGGGTTCGATATAATTGTGGGCATGGACACACTACAGCGATACAGAGGTAGGCTACACTGTGCAGAGCATCGTCTCCTCTTGAAGTCAGCTACAGGGATCACAGTATCATACCGAATGCAGCCCAAGCAGCCGACTGTGAAGGTTGTATCGGCATTATCCCTGATGAAGGAGGTGTCCAAGGGAGCGACCGTCTACTACTGTTATGCCCAGGATATGAGGACAGATCCAAAGTTCAAGAGTGACGTACCTGTTGTGTCAGAGTACCCCGACGTTTTTCCGGAGGAGTTACCTGGACTACCACCATTGAGGGAGGTTGAGTTCAACATCGACCTCATACCTGGTACAGGACCGATTGCCAAAGCACCCTACCGGATGGGCCCTGCGGAGATGGTGGAATTGAAGAAACAACTGCAGGAGTTACTAGATAAGGGTTTCATCCGACCCAGTGTCTCACCTTGGGGTGCTCCTGTGTTGTTCGTCAAGAAGAAGGGCGGAAGCATGAGATTATGTATTGACTACAGGGAGTTGAATAATGTCACGATCAAGAACAAGTACCCACTGCCCAGGATCGATGACCTATTTGACCAGCTGAAGGGAGCAAGGGTGTTCTCCAAGATTGATCTGCGTTCCGGATATCATCATATAGAGAAGACAGCGTTCCGAACCAGATACGGCCACTACGAGTTCACAGTGATGCCGTTTGGACTGACTAACGCACCAGCGAGATTCATGGATCTGATGCAGAGGGTCTTCCAAGCCCAGCTAGACAAGTCAGTGGTCGTATTCATAGACGATATTTTGATCTTCTCCAAGAGTAGGGAGGAACATGAGCAGCATTTGAGAACAGTCTTGGAGACTCTGAGAGAGAGGCAACTCTATGCCAAGTTCAGCAAGTGTGAATTCTGGCTGGACAAGGTATCATTTCTTGGTCATGTGATCTCAGCTGAGGGAGTTTCAGTGGACCCAGCTAAAATTGAGGGTGAAGAGCTGGCACAGACCTCGCTCAGTGACTGAGATTCGGAGCTTCCTTGGGTTGGCTGGCTATTATAGACGCTTTGTGAAGGATTTCTCCAGGCTAGCCAAGCCCTTAACCTCTCTGATGAAGAAGGATAGTCCGTTTGTATGGACAGAGGCATGTGAGGTCTCCTTTCAGGCACTGAAGGATGCTCTGACCACAGCTCCAGTATTGGTGATCCCCGAGGGAAATGAGGGATTCGAGGTTTACTGTGATGCTTCAGGCAAGGGGATCGGTGGAGTATTGATGCAAAATGGCAGAGTCGTGGCTTACGCTTCTCGACAGCTGAAGAAGCACGAAGAAAATTATCCCACACATGACCTTGAGCTCCTCGCCATAGTTTTTGCCTTAAAGATCTGGCGACACTATCTGTATGGCCACGGTCCGAATCATGACAGATCATAAGAGTTTGAAATACATCTGGACCCAGAAGGAGCTGAACTTGAGACAGCGACGGTGGATCGAGCTACTAGCTGATTATGATATCGACCTCCAGTACACTGAGGGTAAAGGTAATGTCGTGGCAGACGCTCTGAGCAGAAGAGCACATTCACTTCTTGCTCTCATAGAGACGACCACGATAGCTGAGGAGGTATATGCAGCTCAGGACAGTGATGTGTATCTACAGGGTATCAGGCAGAAATTAGCAGATGGGTTGACTGATGGTCTGAAGTATGACTACGAGCTAGACAGCGAGGGACACCTTCGAGTCAGAGGCAGACTCTGCGTTCCTCAGGATGCGACAGAACTTCAGACCAGGATTCTCTCTGAAGCTCATTCCTCTACATTGTCAGTACATCCTGGAGCCACCAAGATGTACAAGGATTTAAAGAAGTTATTCTGGTGGAGCGGGATGAAGAGGGATGTAGCAGACTTCGTCTCGCGATGTCTCACCTGTCAGAAGGTGAAGTTCGAGCATCGGCGACCAGGAGGCCAGATTCAGTCGTTACCGGTACCGTGCTGGAAGTTTGACGATATTAGTATGGATTTTGTGGTCGGTCTCCCTCCAGCCAGAGGTGGATTGAACACAATTTGGGTGATAGTCGATAGGTTAACTAAGACAGCTAAGTTCATACCTATCAAGGACACATGGAAGGTGCCCAAACTAGCTGAGGTGTTCACCACAGAGCACATCCGGTACCATGGGGTACCGAAGACGATCGTCTCCGATCGTGATGCACGTTTCCTTAGTAGATTTTGGCGTCAGGTGCAGGAGGCATTTGGTACTCAGCTGCGACTTAGCACAGCCTTCCACCCTCAAACAGATGGGCAGAGAGAGGACGATTCAGACACTGGAAGATATGTTGAGAGCGGTCGCCTTAGACTATCAGGGGAGTTGGGTAGAGCGTCTACACTTGGTAGAGTTCTCCTACAACAACTCCTATCACTCGTCTATCGGCATGGCACCATTTCAGGCTCTGTATGGCAGACCGTGCCGGACACCTTTATCATGGAGTGACCCTGCTGAGACAGTTTTGATTGGTCCGGAGTATATTCAGAGACTGCAGGATGACATGGTTATTCAGCAGCACATGAGGGCGGCGCAGTCTAGGCAGAAATCTTACGGGGATCAGCGTACCAGAGAGCTTGAATTCAGATCAGTGATATGGTTTTCCTACGAGTGTCTCCGATGAGAGGCATCTTCAGATTTGGGATGAGAGGAAAGTTAAGCCCTAAGTATGTTGGTCCGTACAGGATTACGGAGCGCGTGGGCCCAGCAGCGTATCGACTAGACCTACCAGCGGAATTGGGGAAGGTACATGACGTGTTTCATGTATCTCAGCTGAAGAAGTATGTACCTGACCCTTCTCACGTGCTACAGCCAGAGAGATTAGAGATTGAACCTACACTGAGATATGAGGAGACTCCCATTCAGATCCTGGACACGAAGGTCCGGGAAACGAGAGGCAGATCAGTCAAGCTAGTGAAGGTTCTTTGGGAGCATTATGGGGTTGAAGAAGCTACTTGGGAGACTGAGGACTCTATGAGAGTGAAGTACCCACACCTATTCCCATGATATTTTCTTGTATTCTTGCCTTTACTAGGTTCTTGTTCATAGCGGTACGAGGGCGTACCTTCGCTCTTTTCGGGGGGGGGGGGGTAGTGCATACTCTTTCTTTGTCACCTCATCCAGATTATGCCCTGTTTGTTTTGTTAGTAGAATGATGGAGATGTGTATGCATGTACTTGATTTATACATTGTGTGATTCTTGATTTCTATCCATGAAAATCTTGGTTTTGGTCTGACGATGAGTAATCTTGCGTGGAATTTGGAAATGGAAATGAGTGGAAATAGATTGTGGGAGAAATTACAATTGGTATGGATGGAATTTTGGTTGGAATTGTTATTGGATGAACATTCTGGTAATTCTTGACGGCACACCTGATGTGGTGTGAGTAGCTATTAGTTGGTGTTAAACTTCGGGACGAGGTTCCTTTTAAGGGGGTAGACTGAAATACCCCATAAATTAATTTAAATTAATTTAGGGGATTTCTTTTAGTAAACCCTAACTGATACTATTAAATATTAATTTATTATATGGTATTATGAATTTAATAGTGAGATTTATGAGTCAATAAATATTGGGAAAATTTCAAGACACTCCAATTATATTATAAAGATTTTAGAAATATTTTTAACATTGATTAAAGGCTTAAAAGTCAAAATAAAATCATGGAAACCTTAAAGCATCAAAAGCCTTGCTAGGATTGACTTTCTGAGAATGGTCAGATCAAGCCATGAAAAGTATACCAATAAAAAGGTTATGGAAAACCAAGAAGATTGATAAAAAGAACGTTAAAAACGGATCATCCTAGCCAAAGTTATGATAAATTGAAGTTTAGAGCCAAAATTTTGGAGGTTGCTGACGTGTCCAGGGCCAGCTGACTCAGCCGCACGCCTCGGGACACGTGTCGCACCCAGTCAGCACCAGAGTTAGCCAAATCGATTGAGTTTCTGTCAGTTTTGGCATGTCATGGGTCGATCTTTAGACGTCTATATCTTTTTCTCTATTCCACCATTTGGTATGCCGTTTGTTTCATTCGATTCTCCTATCTTTCCTCTTTCCAACCATTACTCACACATTATCTAACTCCTTCTATAATGACCGGAAAGTTGATCCAAAGTTGCCTCCTCGCGAGTTCGTAACCCAGAATTCCAGTTTTTCCTGAAATCGGGTAAACTTCGTCACGCCATAACTTCTTCATTTCTTATCCAAATTTCGTGTTCTTCAGCTTGTTTTGAAGATCTCTAATCCCTCTATAACTTTCATGTTGATGGGCAAGGCTGATTCGCACTGGTTTGGGAGATAAATCTGCCTAAAGTTGCCTACTCGATCACGGTGGAAATTCTGCCCAGTTCATCCCGAAACCAACTAGGTAAACACAGATCTTGTGAGATCTGTAACTTTCTCCCTAGTTCATCAAATTCAATGATTCTTCCACTAACATCTAGAGTTACATGTCTAGTTTGGATTGTGATAGGTTCCATGAATCAAATCCCTCTCAGTTGGCGCGAGTTGATTCGAGAAGAGGCATACCCGAACCGCACATAAAATAACGAATTCCAGAACTTCCGATTTTGATTCTCCCCGTTAATGTAATTCCGGTAAGTTTCTGATCAAATTGCTCCGTTGATGCCAATCGTGACTTCATTACCGGTCAAACCCACATGCCAATTTAGTCTATTACGGATTACAATAGGAGAATTTGTTGAATTCAAATCGAAACCGGAATATGAACCCTAACTTTGAACCCAGATTCGAATCTATTCAATTCTGCATGATAATTGGGGAAATTGGTACCATTAGAAGCGGAATTTAATTTCGAATCGATAGGAACAAGAATCATCGAATTTCGTTCTGTGGATTGTGAGATATCGGCGGATTAGTACTCGGGTGCGAACTGGGGATTTCTGAAGAACTCGCGAGTTCTGGGCCGTCCGATCTCGGTTAATAAAAATGGACGGCCGAGATTAGATCGTGGGGGTTTAAGTTGGAATAAGTTAATATGTTTTTCAGAATAAAGTCCTAACTTGCTAGATTTATTTAATGGCCTTCCCGAATGTATTTTGACTTGAAATTTTAACCATAGATTCCTTATAAAATCTAGTTTATTTTGATGTAAATTAATATGGGTTTTGAGTTTTTAAACATAAGTTATGATTTTTGCAAGTTACGAGTATTATGGAATTATTTGGGTAATTTAAAAAGATATTTTTATGAAATAAAAATTTTATAATCTGTCTAAAATGTTTTAGTTATTATATATTAAATTTGGGAATTTTTGGACAAGGGTAAATGGGTTTAAAATTTATGTTTATGAAATTTTCATAAGAATAACTTATAATATATGGTTTTTAATGTAACCAAAATTAAAGTATGGATTGTTAATAAGCTTCTTAGGTTGGGGAAAATAATTAAACCTAAATTAACATTTTATACCAGAATGTTTATAAATATTTTGGGTATTATCTTTTAAGGGAAGTAAAAGTTGTTTACATATATATACTTATATGAGAGAAAAAAATAGGAACTTATATTAAATCAAGGTATTAAACTAAACTACATATTGTTATTATGGAGGTTAATATGCTTAATTAAAACTAGGGAAAACGCTTTATTTTATAAACCATATATCAGTTGTGGATATGTCTAAAAGATATTAAACATAATTAAATACAATAAGGATTTCTTAAAGAATGTTTTGGATAAATCCTAAGGGAAATATAAGTGTATATATAAATGCGTTAGAAGTAAATAAAAGAAGTAACATACCTTATGGGAAACATATTGAGAGGGAAAAATTGGGATAAACCTAATTCATACGCGACAATTAAAAATATTAAATGTTAATGTGACATCTAGGTGGACTATTAGGGGGAAATACACATCCTAAACCTTAAATAGGTGTCAAAGTAAGTAAGCCAATCGTAACCAAAGGGTCTAATTAAATTAAACCTATAATCGGGAGTAGGTAAATGGAATAAGTTAAGTATACATTAAAGATTTAATTACGAGATCTAGCCAGATCCTTAGGAGAGAGTAACTGTAAAACAAAACTATAGACTAATAAGAATGGAGGATGTGTAGCATTATGGTGCCTTAACTAATCAATGCTTGGAATACTTTAATTATAGGTGATTAGTGGAAGTAGTTCGCATTTTCAAGTTTGGTTACAGCTTCTACATATACCAGGTACGATTTCTCGTACTCAGATGCTTTTGGTGACGAACTTTATAGAATGTTTTGAGAAACGCTAACTGAGCTTGAATGAATCTCGAAAGGAAACTGATGTGTGGCTAACTCAGCTTGATGTGACTAACTGAGCCTTAAATGTACAACTCATATGATTATTGGTTCTTCTTATCTGGGTACCTCATTGGATATTAACTGCAGAGGGTTTACGCCTCTACACTCTGTAGGACTGGTTGTTTTGGCATTGCACTTGTGCAGTTATTAATCTAGTGGGAATATGGGAATGTCGATCTTGGTAAATCCTTCTTTCGACTCTGGATATCGTTTCAACTATGAGCTGAGTTCTTGTTGTGATGTGCGCACATCTTCACCGGTAAAACAGCGAGGGGCTGTATATCCCCTGTCCAATCGGACGTGGTAAACAGCGAGGGGTTGTATATCCCCTGTCCAGTCGGACGTTGTAAACAGCGAGGGGCTGTATATCTCCTGTCCTATCGGACGTAGTCAACAGCGAGCCATCTCTCCCAATTGGTTTCATTCCACTCTTGAGTTGTTGGTTCTTGGATTTCTGCTTTCCTTTCCTAGTCCTTGTGACTACTTGGGTCTCTCTACTCTTACTGGAACTTAATCTAACTTAAGCATGGGATGTTCACTCACTCCTGGTGTGGTTTTAATTGACTAACTTTATCCTTTCTGTTGACTATCTCTATTCCTTGCTTGTTGCTTTGACTTGGTGATTTCGAAGTGCCTTGTCCCTCTATTTTGTTTTAAGAGTTTCTTTCCAAGTTTCTATATTGTTTAAAGATTATGTTTTAATTTCTGTTATGAGGATTGTACCAGTTCCATTCCAGGGAACTGACTCACCCCTCCCGGGGTGGGCTGCTTGGTTTTATCTTGCAGGTATGAGTTGTTATACAGGTGGCCACGAAGAGTTTGAGTGATTGGGGTGGGAATTAGGATTTGTGGAGCGTTGGCGTATTTTTCTAATGTTAGGTTTATGTTATGTTTTCTCGAGTTCAGACCGTAGCAGTTATAATTTTATAAGTTGTAATTGGTGAGGTTTGGTGCCGGGTGCTTGGAACCCGATGATCTGTAATCGCCTTAGTATTTTACTTTCCACTGCATTTATGTTAAATAGGGGCCTTACATAAACACTTGGGCGTTAAAACGCATCTAAATTCCTTAAGGTAAAAAACGAGCGTTAAAGCCCGACCCAGGGGCGGCTATTAGCACGTCCAGGAGGTGTCATGGAACAGGGCCCCCAATTTTAAGGGGCCCCAAATTTTTGGGGACCTATTTTTTTTAGTATAGTCAATTATCTTGTAGTTTATATAATTAAAAGGCTATGATGGTTTCTTACATATTCAAAAGAACATATAAATAACAGTTAATTGAATTTAACAATATTAAGTTTTTTAGTAGACAAATAAATGAAATTATAGATAAAATTGTTTATATTTAATAATATTTATTTAAAAATATATAGATATATTAATTTTTCTTCTTTTTCTACGTAAATAAAGACAACCTCTTCAACTACGTTCTTCTATCCAATCAAGTATTAATGGTTATTTCTTCAAAGATTTTGTTGTAAAATACTAGCAGACAAATATTTGTAAGTGATAAGTCAATAATGAGTAAACATTTTCTAGTTTGTCTGAATTGTCATTTTTTGACATTTTATCTCATTACATAACTTAATATAAAATTATATTGTGACATAGCTAAATTAATAATTTTATATTTAAATTTTAATTTATTAAGGGCCCATTAAAAAATTCAGCACAGGGTCCCACGAATTACCGAGCCGCCCCTGGCCCGACCTTAAGCTAAACAAGTTATATAAGCTATAAAACTCATATGAAGTTAATCAAGGATCATTTTATGACCTTTAAAGCTCAAGTCCTCAGTTAGAACTGAGTAAAAATACAATATGCCCGGGAGTTTTCTTAAGGGCCCTTAAGGCCGGAAAGTCCCGGAAATACTTTATCGGATGAAGTAAAGCTTTACAATTCATTCCAAATGAACCATAACACCTTATTAAATATATAAGATGAATTCCTCAAGCTAAATTCTCAGTTAAAGACAAAGTGCTTGGAGGTTCCCGATGAGGGCCCCATAAACCCCTAGGAGTGCCCCGGAGAGGTATCGAAGTGGCACAAACTCCAATATAAATTATTCTAAGAGTTCCTATCATTAATATTCACCATTCTAAAGAGAATGCTCGAGCTACTTTTTCAAAAATACACAAAGTGCTCGGACAAATTTCTTAACGCTCCTTTTTGCCCCGGGAGTGTCCTGGTAGTCCGAAAATTGAGTTATGAGTTGATATAACCCCATATAACTCAATGTAACACCTTAATATATTATTATTGACTTTAAAAATGTCAATAAATACTTGGAACTCATAGCGACTAATTATTTTCAAGGAAATCCTTAAAGCACAAAAACGCACCTTCGGGTGTCACAAAAATGCGTTCTATGCAATTACCTTGAAGTTTTTGAGGAGCCACGAGTTGATAATATTAAAAGGGGATAAATTTAGCATCTAAATCAATTAATTCCAGTACTAAATTCATAGTACAAGTGGGGGCGATTTTTGGGTCAAAAAGGTACCAAAAATCAGCATTTTTACCTTAAAACTTTCACCTTTTACCTTATTATAAATGTACCAAATAAATGCTGGAACCTATTACACATATTAGTATGATATTATTACAATATAGTGTAACAAAAATCAAATTAAAAATCAATCTCATTTGACCTCTATATGGGGCGCCATTTAGGGTATATATGACTAGGATTTTAGCTTAAATTTTGCCTTGTGGAATGGTGACTCACCTTATCACATGCCATGTTGTAATGTATCAAATAAATCCAGTCAATTAAGCCCCATTACCGTATGCCTGCAAGGAATCAAGAAGAAATTAGTTTAAACAAACGTAATGAAATTAAAATAAGAAAGCTATATCTACTTTATACATGTGCTAGTATACCAACAAAACAACCCATGTTCTCTAGCCATATGCAGCCGATTTCATATGGGAAAAGAAGAGGTTGATTGCCTCATTAATTAGTCAAAAGAATACACTACCCAACTAGCATAATTTATGGTCAAATACAAACAAAAATCAAAGTCATTGTACAGCACATGTAGCCAATTTGTGCAAGGAGATAAGGTCTTGATTACCTTATAAAATTCAATATAGAATACCTACCTACCTAGCCATGATATATTGTCTTCAATTATCAAAGAAATCAATCTCCTATATGCACATATAATACCGTAAATACAAGGAAGGAACAAAGACAAAGTAGCTTAGAAAAATCAAAAGAATCATGCACCAACCTTACCTTTGTCTTCTAGTTTTGATTATCAATCAAGCCTTCAATTATACCTTAGCAACCAGCCAAAATTCTAGCACCAATTAAGGACATTATTGAGCCAATAATCAAAGGAATAAACAAAGGAAAAGTCTAGTCAAATTTGACAATTGTTTTATCAAAGAAATTGATTCATTCCTAAGCCTTCTTCTAATACCATACGTGAGTGTCATTCTTTCCTTGCCAACTCCATGGCCGATTGGTAAGTCTTCTCCAACTCTCTCTTTTCTTCTTCATTTGACAATTAATTCCTTAGAGCTTCAAAGCTCCATTAATGGTGTTCTAAGCTCTAACACCATTTCTATGTAATTTCCTAGTTAACTCTCCTAAGTCTTTAAGCAAGAAATCATCCTAGCAACTCTTACAATTTTCGCCAAGCATAAGTGTTCCAAGGAGGTTCCTAAATTCAACAACAACACAAGGAACAACAAGATCAAGTTAAGGTATATTTTTATGTTGAAAAATCCTAGCAAATTCCTTAAGGTATTTCCGGAAATTCTAGGCTTCTAAATCTATATTCTCTTCATTATTTCATGAAGGAAACTTGGATCTACAATCATCCCAAGGTGTACCAAAAATACCTTGTTAAATTCCTAAGGTAAACTCTTGTAAAACTACTCCAAATATTATTTATAAATCCTTGTTAGAAGTCTAACAAATGGATCTCCTAAATATATTCAAGGAGGCCGAATTCTCTTCATCAAAATAGCATTTGAAGAGCTTGGAATTCAAGAAGAAATCAAGTACAAGAATTGTCTTGATTTAAGGAGTAAGTTTATATAATTAAGGTTTATTAAGTTTAAGCTTGATTTAAGCTTCAAACTTTGGTATAAAAACTATACATAACCTCTAAATAAATTAAGGCCAAAAATACTATGGGTTATAATGTCAAGAAAATAATTTATAACATATAAGGCAAGATTATTATCTTAAGGTATGAATATGTGTCACAAAAATTAATTAAGATGCATATATATATATAAACCTAATTGTCTAGGAATTAAATGTTATATTTTGAGTTTATAATCATTCTAAGTCATTAGCATAATTTTTAGAAGTGTTATATGGCTTATATACATTTATATGTATTTATTATAAAGTTTAAAGCAAGTTTTAAAACTATATAGTAAAATAAAATCAAAGCCGAGAATAACATGGCTTATTTAGTGATTTTCAAACTATATAAGTATATTAACTTATATTATAAATTTTGGGAATATTAAAAATAGCTACAAGTATTTAAATGGCTAATTTATAAAGTTATGTGGCTAAAATGTAAATTTTGAAAAGTTTGGGGTGCTTATTATAATTGTCGAGAATAAAAGGGTGGATTTGGTATAATTATGGTATAATATAAGGTAGGAATTAATATTATGAATTTTGGTGAATTTAAATAAATGGTTAAGTGTTAAAATAACATTTTATAAATTTTTGGGACTATTTTGTAAATATTGGAAACTATGGTGTATGGCCGAGAATTACATATGAATTTATGGGTATATTAAAGTATTAATTATGAAATTAAGTCTTGGTCAAAGTGTTGACCAAAAACTTTGGATTAAAATGATTTATGACATAAAATATTAAGTTTATAAAAGTTTAAGGGTGAATATGATATTTATGAAAATATAAGTGAAGAACTGAATTTAATTTGGGGCAAATTCATAATTTGCAAAATTATGAGGGCCTTTTCGGTATTTAAGAAAATTGAATATTGAAACTATAGTTTATAAGTTAATATGTAACTTATATAAAGTTTTGGGGTTAAAAAGTGAATAAAGGAAAATATAAGTGAAAACCGAAAGTTAAGGGGTTTATTTGTAATTTATAAAAGTTGGTATAATAAGATTGTAATTTACGAAAGTTAATATGGATATTTGGTAAATTAAAAAGGTAATGTGGTTAATTAATAATTTACAAAAGTTAATGTGTATGTTATGTAATTACCGAATTTATAAGGTTATTTGGTAATTTATAAAAATTAGAATATTCATTTGGTAATTACCGAGAGATTAAGGTGGTAATTGGTAAATTATAAAGTTACATGGTTATTTGGTAAGTTGTAAAAATTTATGGGTTCAAATTATGATTACCGAAAGTGAAAAGGTTGGTTTTGTAATTTAATAAAGAAAGGAAGTAAAACTAGGTAATATAATGTATTATGGTATATTATGGAGAATAATATAAGGTTTATGAAATAATTGTGGTTATGATAAAAATAACCAAAAGAATATAATATAAAGTTTATAAAACAATTGTGGTTATATTAAAGATAACCAAATTATATTGGTGTATGGAATAAGTTAAAATAATTATGGATATATAATTAATGAGATAAAGATATATCTTAAATTGGAAAATTCATTATCACATGTGGATATCACATAAAATAACGAACTGATGAACTACCTATGTTGGGACATCAGAGTGTTGCAGAGATAGCCAATCACTTCGACAGAGTCAATCATCCCTAGTCAGACACAAAGAGTGAGCCACTTCAATGGAGTCCACGTAACTAAGGAGACTTCTAAGACCCTCCCGTGCTGTTGCGAATAATAAGGAGTCAACTCAGGAATGCCACAACGGTCATAAAGTCCTCCCTTAACACCCGAAGTTCGCGGCTCAAGTAAGAAGACCACTCAAAGACGTTGGAAGTTGCCCACTAAGTTAGTTCCGGTATTTTCGGAACTAACTCCCTCGACATACCGGTTGTAATGCTAGTATAAATAGGTTGTGTAATAGCTAGTTTCGATGGTGCTTTCATTGAGGAATATTTCAAAACTTAGAGAGAGAGAAAGAATTGCTTTGTAAGCTAGAGAGAGAGAGAATACGTACCAAGTTAGTTAGTGCATTTAGATAGACTCTGCCTAGGAAGATCCTAGTTTTGCTATGCTTACCATTGATATGATCCGAAAGTGTATTAGGTGAGTGAGTGAAAAACCGCTAAGTAGATCCCTTCTACTTAGTGGATATTTGTAAGTTGTTTTATTTGACCAGGAAATGAAATAGCTTATTTGTGTATCTTGCTGAGTTCCACAGAGTCCTTCTTTCTTTCCAGCATCGTTTCGTGTTAATTACCGCAAAGTCTTCTGCACTCTTAGTTTATTCAATTCGATTGAGTGCCTCTACATCACAGAGTGTTTCTCACTTACAAAGGCTGATTGAGTCAAACCAACTCTTAGACTCACACCTTTGGTTGGTTTGAGTTAGCCACCCGATCCTACATGTGGTATCAGAGCCTTGCTTAGGCTAACGGTCAATCAACAAAGTAATGGCAGACCTCTTCGCCAATCAAAACAACAAAATGCACTTCGAGCACCCCAGACTCACCTCCACCAACTATGACCATTGGAAAAACGAGATTGAGCAACACATTGAGTCAGTCAACTCTGAGCTTTGGGAGATAGTCACTGGAGGAGATCTTGCAGTCAATCCAGATCGATCAACATGGACTGCTGCAGATCGCAAAAGGTACGAGCTGAATCGACAAGCATCACGTGCAATATACACTTGCCTGTCCATCCCAGAACAAAGGAGAGTCAATCACTGCAAGTCCGCAAATGAGATATGGACACTCCTTCTAGCTTCCCACGAAGGAGTCACTGAACTCAAGAAATGCAAGGCTCAAGAACTTCGAATGGACTATGAAAATTTTCTGCAAAAGCCCGGTGAGTCTCTAGAAGAAGTGCTTGATCGTTTCTATTTACTAACTACTACTATGCAGGAGGTTAACATCTTACCGGATAGAGAGAGTGTCCTGCACAAGCTGCTGGATAGTCTCCGAGAAGAATGGGCAGAAACGGTAATCTCCACCAAAGCATGCAAGGATTTATCCAAATGGAGTTGTCAAGACCTAATTTAATACCCCGGACCTAAAAATGGTGGTTAAATTATTCTAATACGATTATTAAAGGCCTAATGGTGCCTAGAGAGTATTGGTAAAGAGAATAAAACCAAAAGAAAAGAGAAAATGCGCAAAACGCGAAAAACGCTAAAACGCGCATTAAATGAGTATAAGAGAAATATGATCTCGTTAGGGTCAAGATGGACTCCTAAGGCTTAATTATGCCTAGTTAATATGTGGGAATAATTCCCGAAGAAAACGAATCCAAATAAGAGATTAAAACGCTAACGGAGTTTTAAAGCACGCTTTTCGAGAAAACCCGAAAACACAACTTTAAGCGGTCAAATGGACACGTAAAAATTATAGTTGATTAAATAACTATAAATAAGTATTAATGGAAGCTTAATAACCATTAAAAATAAAGAAACGAGAAAAATCTGGAAAACGGGCCCGGTTAGTGAATAGTGCTAAACCGGGTAAATTAGCGAGCGTTTTCTGTAAAAAACGAAAAACGCTCCCAGCTTATATTTTATGTGGGGCCGGTTTAATTAACACACACACATATTTAAGTAACTAGATAACTTTATTAAGTCACAAGAAGAAAAAAAATAAAGCAAAAGAGGGAATAGTAAAAAGAGGTAATATACTGTCTCACCTCCCTTCTCCTTGCCAGTCACGTTTTTCCCCCTCTCAGACAGAGCCTTCTTCTTTTTGGATGCCCATGGTGATTTCTCAAACCCCTCTCAGCGCCTCTCTTCTTCTTCAATTTTGGAAGTCCAAATCAACTCCAAATCACACAAAAATACCACCGTTGAATTCCTCTCATCTTGGGCAACCATTTCCACCCTTCAAAAGTTGGATACCTCCACCTTCATCACCATGGCAGTAGGCCATTTTGAAGCTTGAAGAGGTGTTTTTGGGTCTCCTCCATCTCCTTAAAGCTTTAAGGTAAAAAGAAACTCAAGAGTTCCATTTTTACTAACTTTTCTACCAAAATCAAAAATGCCCACGTGAGCTCTTGTCTCCATTTTTCCAGCCAGTTCCCTTGCCTTGGTGGAGTGCTGGAATTCCATCCATTTGATTGCTAAAACTCTCCAATGGTTCACTTGAAGGTAATCTCCAAACTAAGCCCTACACTAACTCTTAAAAGTTCTAATTTAAGAGAGGAACGTGAGAACTAAACTAGCTTGTTATGTATGGCATGGGAATGTGATTGTAGTTAGCAATCTAAACCCATTGGTTGGTGTGGAAACAAGAAGAGAAAGAAAGAACAAGAGAAGAAAAAGGGAAAAGTAAAACTAAAACTAACAAGGTAAAGAGCTTACTTTGAGTTGGTTTATTTCCTTGTAAAACAGATTTTTGAATGGGAATAAATGACCTTGTTTGGTGTAGCTATGATGCTACAATATTTGCTGATGAGTGGAGCTGTTTTAATGAGGTTTTAATGTGAGAAAATAAGTCATGGGATTAAACTGTTGTATATGTGATAACAGAGGGGAATTTAGTGTGTTGAAGCAGTGACTTTAATGCTTATATAACAGGGAAGAAAAATTGATGTTTGTGGGCGGTTGTAGTATGGTGAGAATGCTTAGGAAGTAGGTGAGTTCTGTCAAATTTGTCTAGGAAACCATGGGCTTGAGTGTGTTATTGCGTGGAGTTAGAATGGTAAGGAAGAAAGGATAGAAAACTGCAACAGAACAAGGATTAGAAATCTGTAACAGAGGAAAAAATTACAGTGAAATGGGTTAAGTAACAGATGATTATATAGAGTGGATTAGGTTAGTTTTGAATGCCTAATCAATGTCAAAACATGCTAGAATATATGTAGGAAGAGTGGGGAAGAAGTTGGCATGAGTTTGGAGTTGAAACATAATAAAAAACATACATATTTCTCATTTCTGCAAGTGGTTCGGGTCTGTAAACAAGTACAGAAACCCGGACCAAGGCTAAAACATGGCAGAAAGTGTAACAGAGGAGTGGTCCGGGTTTCTAAACCAGGACACAAACCCGGACCACCCCTAAAATGCACCCGAGTGTGACCAGAAGTATTGGTCCGGGTTTGTAAACCCGGACACAAACCCGGACCACCCCATTTTCTTCACAGAAACCATTTTAAAGCCATTCTAAGGTAGGGGCGTGATGGGTAATGATAGTATAAGGTAATTATGACTTGATTAATGATGTTTAAAGGTCATTAAGAGTGTAAACAAGTTTGAGAGGTGAATGAGAAAGTTGTGAGTTTAAGAACACATGAACTAAACTAGGAAGTATGGGATAACGGGGTTAAGTACGGGAGTAACATTTAATTATGTTCCGTATGAGCTTAGTATTAATAATAATGTTTGGAACATTATCAGAGGATCGTGTGTGAAACGAGCATGGTGAGATGACACGGTAAAAGTAAAAACTCCGGTGAAAGGTATGATTTTCTCATACTCCGTGCTAACCGAGTTACGTTGATTTGTGTGTTTGTGTGCCGGCTTAATCAAGACTAAAGCATGAAAATAATCCCTTGTTTGGTTACGTATGTCTAGTTGTATGTTGAATGAGCTAGCATACTTGTATGCCGGTGTGGTCTAACATAGTGTAAAGACCGACACATAGTGAGTAACGTTTGGCTAGAGACCCATAGATTGGGTCGATGCGTATGATAACGAAAACGTGCAAACACACAAACTATTGATCAAAGTGTAACGATGACGTAAACATATGAACCCACTTGAATGTGAGGAGATGTACGGGTTGAGTAAACACCCGACAACAGTTAGAAAACCTTATCGAAACAAACCACGAAATATAAATGCGGAAAGATAAATGAACCTCCATCTAGAGGAGTGTAGTAAGTTCAAAGATGTGAACTAGTTAAATAACTAAAAGACCTAAGGGATCAGTAACTCCCTAGAGACAAGGTCGACCACCTATATAAAGACTTTACCCGGTATAAGAAAATAACCGAAAGTATGAGTAAAGGAAATGTATGGGTAACTCTTAAAACCTAAGATTAACCGTACTCGAGTAATGTTCCCAAAGTCATTAGACACATCGAGAGTGATGCTTCTAGACTAATTTACATGATATTATTATAACTCCGAGAGGGGAGAGTATGGGAATGTGAGTAGTCCGAGAGTAGTCGGACCTATGTAAAATTGATTGGAACTAAGAGAGAGTTCCGTGAGCTAGTTGAACCTTCCCACCATGCTAGACCCAGAGTAGGGTCGAAACCGGGAAAGTAAGACTATGCTCGAGAGCCATGAGTTTTGGCCTAAGTATGTATTAAGGGCCACAAGCGTGACGTAGGAGACCTGTAGTGTCTCGAGAATCTACAAGAGCTTGAGCATAAGTAACCCAAGAGTGTGGATGAGGTAACGAGTAAGAATAACCCAAGAGTGTGGGTGAGATAACGAGTATAAATAACCCGAGAGAATGGGTGAGTATAGAATGGGTAGCCCAAGAGAATGGGTGTGTATAAGAATAAGTAACCCGAGAGAGCAGGTAAGCTATTGAATGAGTATCCAAGGCATAGTGAGGTATAACCCTCATGGCCTAAGAGTAATTGATTCAACTAACAACCTTGTTATGTTAGTTAGGGATTGTATCCCATGATTGATTGTCGAATCCTTCTGTAGTGTACATATATAATGTATCACTATATGCATGTTGGTTGAATTAAAATGAACTCCATGCTCTCGGCAAAAGTAGTCAATGTACCCCGGTTAGCACACGGGGTATGCGAATTTCATATGCAGCGTTAAGCTGAGCCCCTAGGGGCAACGTTTTTATTTTTCAGGTACACCGAAGATGTTACCGTTCGAGATTAGGACGGGGTCGGTGGTTTGCATGGGTAGTTAGATTTAATTACTTATGTATTTGAAAGAGGTGTAAGACCGAATATGTTGTCGGCATCCATATATTGTAGACTCGGTATAGTAAAGAAATTATTTGAGTAAAGTATTTGTATTGTGTATTCAGTTGTTCCAGTTCATCAGACCGTTACGGTATGTAAGATAGGCCCGGTTAGCCATATGGGTGGCTAACAACGTTGTTTCACCCCTCGTTGTAATTAGAGTTCCGCTGCGTGAGTAAGAGCATTTAGTGACAGTTTAAGAGTTAATGTCAAGATTAACGGTTGGGGTGTTACACCTAGGTTCCTATCTACAATCCGTAGATAAATACAAAAAGAATGTTCGAAAGAAATGTGGTAATACATCTTCTCCTTCTTCTAGTAGATTACTACTTTGAATGACCAACCTTGCAGGTCAATTTGACTCAGTACACTTAAGAAGGAGCCTATGTCGTTGATACTCAAATCAGACAAGCTAAGGCTGAGCTGGAGGATATTATTGTTGAAGAAAGTGAGGCTGAGACTATGGAAGACTTTGTCTTCATAGTCAAGAACTTCCGAAAATTCATGCATAATCAACCAAATCGACAAAGTCGGTCGTTCTCAAACATCTCCAAACAAGTCTTCAATTCCGTTACTTGTTTCAACTGCAACAAACCCGGTCACTTCAAGAAGGACTGTCCTTACTCAAGAACCAGTATGGAAAATCTCAAGGGAGATCGCTGATGGCATCTGTTGGTTGGGGTGATTCAGACTCCGATGATCCAGACACAGAGTCCAGCGGCTTGGTATGTCTCATGGCACACGATATGACGGAGTCCATGATCCCCGACAATGAGGTAACTCATTCTCACCTTGAAACAGACCTTTACCATATTTCTCCTATGGGATTTATGACTTTAATTGCTAAAATTGTCTCCGAGAATAACTCCCTCAAAGCAAGTCTCACCAGCAAAATAACCGAGCTATCTGAGGAACTCGAAATCTCAAAAGGTCTTATGTATGCCCTAAGAGATGAAGCTGAGGAAGACAAGACCATCTCTTGCTCTCTCAGATTAGATCTACAAGAATCAAGGTGTCATGTTGATTCCCTTCAAAAGGAACTCCATGATACCTTAGAGCGAACTCAATCTAGCCAGGGCGACCAGAAAGAGTCTCTCACCCTGATCGACTCTCTCAAACAAGACCTCACCATCTTTACTGATAAGTGTTGTTCTCTTCAAAATGATCTAAATGCTTCTGAATCCAAAAACATATCCCTGAATGCCACTATCAAAAACCTCACTCAAAAACTGAAAGAAAAGGAGCATGCTCTCTCTCTTAAACTAGTCAAATTTATCAAACAAGTCACCTCCTCCGAACAACCTGACTGGGCCAACTCCAAGATCAAAGAAATTAGCCAAGATCGAGATGATCTTCGCTCCAAAGTAGAACAACTCTCTCAAGAGATTGTAAATCTACAATCCGTAGTTCGATCCACTCAATCCAATCCCAAGTGGCACAAGGGTAAGTTCGATATCCCAAAGAATATGTCCAAGTCCGACAACAGAGCCAAACGATATCAAGAAAAGGAGAAGTTTGACTCCTGGTGGAAAGGACAACAGAAATACGTCAATCTTCCTCCAACCAAAATTTGTGGCTACTGCGGGAGTCTTGGACATAGAGACAGTGCATGTGATAAATTGAATAAAGATCTTTCGTTTAACGTCAAACGCGTTAAATTGATACTTGAAGCACGAAAAGAATTGAAAAGATCTGGCTCGAAAAGGGAACCCAAGTACATCTGGGTTCCCAAATCTAACAAATGATCTGTTATTTTGTAGGTGAAGGCGAATGGAGATAGCTGGTACTTGGACAGTGGATGCTCTCGTCACATGATTGGAGATCCAAATCAATTCAATTCGCTTTTATCCTACCAAGGAGGTAAGGTTACTTTTGGAAACAACAACCAGGGTGAAATTGTGGGAGTTGGCTCCGTAGGTAACCCCTCAAAATTTAAAATTGATGGAGTCCATCTGGTCACTGGACTTGAACATAGTTTACTAAGTATTTCTCAAATTTGTGAAAGATTCAATTTGGTACTTTTCTCCTCTTCGGATTGTAAGGTTTATGATGAGCGTACATGTTCCTTAAAAGCTGTGGGACGTCGAGAAGGAAATCTCTACAAAATGTGCTTAAACTCCATTAATCCAGATGATCAAGCCTGTCTCAACGTGCATTCCAAAAACTCATTGCTATGGCACTCCATACTTGGTCACGTAAATCACAAGCTGTTGAACAAACTCAAAAGCAAGGACTTGGTGATTGGTTTACCTGACACAAACTTTGACACAGACTCTGTCTGTGAAGCATGCGTAAAAGGTAAACACACCCGGTCCTCCTTCAAATGTAAGTCGACTCTCTCTACTAGCTCTCCGTAAGAATTGCTCCACATGGATCTTGTCGGTCCCATGCGTACACAAAGTAGAAGTGGTAAGAGGTACATTCTGGTCATAGTCGATGACTATTCTCGGTGGACTTGGGTCATTTTTCTATCTACTAAGGATGAAACTTTTACGGAGTTAGTCAAACTCCATAAAATGCTTATCAACAAATTTTCATTTACTTTGAAAACCCTGAGAACGGACCAGGGTACTAAATTTCGCAACAAGTCGTTTGATGAGTTTTGCAGGGACAACGGAGTTGATCACCAAATCTCATCCGCACGCACTCTGGAACAAAACAGAGTGGTTGAACGAAAGAATAGAACTTTGGTAGAAATGGCACACCCTATGCTCATTGACAGTCAACTCACTCCATCATACTGGGCAGAAGCTGTTAACACAGCATGCTATGTGTTAAATCGTGCGCTGATTCATCCATTCCTTCACAAGACACCCCATGAACTACTCCGTCAACGTAAACCAAGTCTTATTCATCTCAGGCGTTTCGGGTGTAAGTGCTTTATCCACAATAATGGTAAGGACAACTTGGGTAAGTTCTCTCCTAAAAGTGATGAAGGTATTTTTCTTGGCTACTCTTCTAAAATCAAAGCTTATCGTGTTATCAGTCTGAGAACTCAATGTTTAGAATAGAGTCCCCATGTCAAGTTCGATGAGTCCCACAATGTTGGCTCATCTTCTGATCAACTTGACTTTGCTACTAATGATTTCCTCACTGATCCACACTTCATCACTGTACCCATAGGAAGACTCCCCGATTCCCAATCCATCACTCCTAATGATTCTCTGGAAAACAAAAACAATACATCATACTCTACTGACTCTGACCATAACCCGGAGACACCCTTACCACAAAACTTGACCTTTGACTCCTCTTACAAAGACACACCCCCTCCTGCTTCACGTCGACAGTTCCAACAAAAATCAGCCCACCCTCCTGAAAACATCATTACAGACCCAAACTCCGGTGTTCAAACACGCCTCCAAGCTATGCAAAACCTCTGTGCCTTTGGTGCTTTTCTTTCCAGCACTGAACCAAGAAATGTCAAAGAAGCACTCCTTGATAGTGATTGGGTTACTGCTATGCAGGAGGAACTAAATTCTCTCCAGAGACATGTTGTCTGGGAGTTAGTTCCTCGACCCACTCATCAACAAACCATTGGTACTCGTTGGGTCTTTCATAATAAACTTGATGATGCAGGACAAGTTTTCAGGAATAAAGCTCGATTGGTCGTTCTGGGCTACAATCAAGAAGAAGGGATTGACTATGATGAAACATTCGCACCCGTAGCTCGTCTTGAAGCAATTCGCATGTTAATTGTGTTTGCTGCATTCAAAGGTTTCACATTATATCAAATGGATGTCAAGACAGCCTTCCTCCATGGATATATTGATAGAGAAGTCTACGTCGAGCAACCCCCAGGGTTCACAGACTCCGTCCATCCCGACAACGTCTACAAACTATGTAAGGCCCTTTACGGACTGAAACAGGCTCCGCGCGCCTGGTATGAAAAACTATCTACATATCTGTTGCAAAATGGCTTCTCTCGAGGTAACGTAGATAACACACTATTCATTCTTCACTCATCGCATGACTTACTTCTAATACAGATTTATGTTGATGATATCATTTATGGCTCTACAAGTAACATCCTCTGTGACCATTTTGCTAACCTAATGAAGCAAGAGTTTTCCATGAATGAGTTAGGTGAGCTCAAGTTTTTCCTAGGATTACAAATTCAACAGGAGAAGGAAGGGATTAAGATCCACCAGCAAAAGTACATCAAGGAACTCCTTGACAAGTACAACCTCAAAAATGCCAAGAGTATGTCCACACCAAGCTGTACATCTGCCAAACTTCATCTTGATGATGACGAAGTCGGTGTCATTGCCACAGAATATAGAGGAATGATAGGGTCCCTCTTGTACCTTACTGCCAGTCGCCCCGACACATTCTTCACGCAGTCTGCCACTGTGCTCGCTTCCAAGCAGCACCAAAGCAGTCAAGCGTATCTTCAGATATCTAAAATGTACAAGTACACTCTATCTATGGTATCCCTGATCTCCTACTTTCACTTTATCTGGATATAGTGACTCTGATTGGGCTGGCTCCCTCCAAGATCGAAAGAGTACTTCAGGTAATGCACAGTTCTTGGGTCTTTGCCTTGTTTCATGGTCCTCCAAAAAACAGAACTCCGTCGCACTCTCTACAGCGGAGGCAGAGTACGTCTCTGCTGCAGCCTGTTGCTCCCAACTCCTTTGGATGAAACAACAACTTCAAGATTATCATGTCACCCACGAACAAATCCCAATCTTTTGTGACAACAAAAGCACAATCAAAATATCAGAAAACCCAGTCCAACACTCAAGAACCAAACATATTGAAATTCATTTTCACTTCTTGAAAGACTTTGTCGAGAAAAAGCTCATCCAACTTGACTTTGTGCCCACAGAAGATCAACTTGCAGATATCTTTACTAAACCCCTGTCTACAACATGATTCAAAGCACTGCGATCAGCAACCGGGTTGACTTCGTCTACCTAGACAGTCGCATCTCCTTGCCCCTACCGCAATCTTCAGCAGGTACTCCCTCATGTCTCATCGAGTATGTCTTTGTTTGCACTTGAATCTGTGAAATGTGTTTTATTGCTTGGCATGTCTATAATTCTGGCGCTGCCACCCACGTCATCTATCCAAACCCACCCCGCCATTAATCTCGCTAAGCCCTGACGCCCCCTTATTTTTCTCGCCTGACACAAGCAACCTCTGCAACTTCCGCAGATATTTCAGCCTTTATATCCATCACCCGTCCACTCCATCTCTCTCACTTCCATCCCCTTTACACCCAAGTATCCTACAATCTCCAAATGCCAGGCATTAATCTCAACGGTATCAATATCCCGGCCGATATTTTCCAAGATCCCATCCGCCTTCAGGCGTACCTCCAATCCATGGCCAACCCGAATCCATCTCCACTCACCACCACCACCACCACTCACTCTCCCACTAAAACCACTACTATCTCGTCCCCAACAAACTCCGTCACACCACCACCAACCACCCGTGATACATCCCCCCATCAAACACCACCCTCTGCCATAAAAACCGACATTCTTGAAACGGATGTTGAAGACGTCACCCCACTTCAAACCCTGCCACCATCCCCACCTCCTCAAGATCAAAACCCTACTGCCCACACCCAAACTACTGATCAACCGCAAGCCCCAACCAAAAAATCTCCTACACCAACCCCACCCGCATCTCCCGAAAAATCCGTAACACCTCCAAAATCGCCTAAAACCAAAACCCGAAAAAGAAAAGCTTAAACCACCAGCCGACCCACAGCCAAAAGAGTTCTCCGTTCTTCTGTCAAGTCCCAACCAGTCTCCTCTGGTTCCGGCGAATCTTCCCTGGTACAAGAATTGCCCACGGTCAGTCACGACACTTCTACTGGCGCCACCTCCACTAGGGACCAGAAACCTCCCAAGCCGCACCGAAGATGTGCGAAGATAAACCCCTTCAACCAGCACTACATGCTCGGTGACCCTACTTCAAAACGAAACATCGTTAGGGGTAAGTTCCTCGATTTCTAATGGGCTCTGTCTTCAAACCTGGGGGAGTTAGTGACCATGCTAGAGGTTCAAGGGTGGAAACACCTTTTCTGTGAGATAACGGAGTGGTATCCCCAAGAGTCTGTCATTTTCTTTCAAAATCTTGTTATCAGAAACGGCGCTGCACAATCTTTCATTAATTCCACTCCCATTTTCTTTAATCTTGAAAAACTGTCTCAAATTCTTGGAGTCCCTCATACCGGTCTGTCTTTTTATGAAAAAGGACTACTTCCAGAAATCCCCAGGGTCCCTCAAAATAAGATCTATCACTTTTTCTCCTCAAAGAAAAAAGTTGGCTCCCCAATACCCCGAGGTGATCTTTCAATCCTCCACCAACTCCTACACATACTTGTCATTAAAAACATTGTCCCCCGTAAAGAAGGAAATCTCATGGTCAACTGCTTGGACCTCACCATAATGTACTGCATAATCAACCGTCATTCCATTAATCTGGCCCACATCATTCTCCATCACTTAGCCCAGTCTGTCGACACCCCGAAACACTCCCTGGGGTATGTGTTTTGGCTGCCTCGAATTCTCAAATTCTTTCAGGTACCTCTGGCGACATCGACGCCAGAGTCCATCGAAGAGGCAGACACCATCTGTTGGAAGAAAGTGTGTTACAACTTCTACCACTTAGGCAGTGTACCTATCGTTTTGCGGAATAATGGAATTGTGGGGTGTCGAACTCTTGGGGACCTTGCTGTGGTTTAACTGATAGTGTAAATTAACTGAGAATTCTAATTAGACTACTGAAGAAACTTATCATTTTTTGAGAGAACTTGTGGTTTAAACTTAACTTAAACAAAACAGTAGAAAGAGCAATAATCAAAACAGAATAATAATAGCGGTTATAAACTCTTTTGTTTTTAAGGAAGCACCCCGGGTTGTTCTGCTCACCTATTTTATCCAATTATATAATACTTTCCCACTTTAACAATAAACTCAGGAATCTTAATTAGTTTATTGACCGTTCCCTGTGCAATAAACCCTGATTAATTTAAACAACAAGCGCAATCCTTGCTCAAGTTATTAATAAATTAATCGCATTATTAACAATCCCTATTGGAGACAGATTAACCTATAGGCGAAAACTCGCTTCTAGTCGTTAACCCGTTTTGACTTCTTTTGTCTAGAATCTTGTCTCAGCACTGCATTTTAACAAGAAACTACAAATATCACTTTAATAATTGGCCTAAGTATTAAAGCGCATTAAGGACGAGAATCAAAATATTGCTTGAACAGATTATAGTGGAAAGTCTACATAACATAATTATACAAAATAGGCTTGCTTCCCAACCCGGGAGGCTAAGTTTATTACTCACACATAATTATAAAAACAGACATAACAAATAAGATAGACATTAAAACAGAGTAGAGTTTAAGGAGAGAAAGAACTCTATTGGGGAGAGTTATTTCACTTCCAGACTTATCTCTGTGATTATGCCGACCTTAAAACAATAATAAACAGGTAGAACGAAGAATAACGAACAAACAGGCAAAAGCTGGTCCTGTCCGTGTGGGGCCACACGGACACAAACGCGGACACAAATTAGGACGTCTCTTGTCCGCGTAGGGGCTGCGCGGACATAAACGCGGACACAAATTAGGACACGGCCTGGTTTTATACAGATCGTCTTCTTCGTTGGGATTTCTGGAAAATGGAAGAGTTAGGCCTATTTGGTGATGAGAAATGATGGAAATGAAGTGGATATATGGATGGGAAATGGAATTTGGATGGAGGAAGTGTGATTTGGAAGTGAGCGTGAGTTGTGTACGATGGTGAACGATGGTGTTTTTCTGATGAAGAAGCAGAGGGTTTATATAGAGGAGAGGAAGAGGAAGAAGACAGGCTGGAGCTTGCTAGTGGGTTAAGAAGATAAGGGAGGTGCCTGATATTGTTGAAGGGGTAGATGGATTGTGTCTGTAGGCGCCGCAAAGGAAGAAGCAAATGGAGAAGACAGCGTCGAACGAATTCAGTCATGTCAATTTCTGGATCTGGGTTGCATTTACACGCGTCTGCGTTTCAGTCCGTGTACGGACACAAATTAGGACATGAGACGTCCGCGTTTGTGTCCGCAAAGCGGACACGTTTTGTTGCTGCGTCCGTGTTTGAGTCCGCAAAGCGGACATGCTCCTTGGTTCTGTCCGGGTTTGAGTCCGGATTGCGGACGTGTGTGTGTGTTGAGTCCTGGTTTGCGTCCGCAAACCGGACAAGTTCTTTGGTTCTGTCCGTGAATGTGTCCGCAAACCGGACACGTGTATTTTCTTCCATTTTTCTGCAATCTTCGACCGGCTCCAGATTCTTCGGTATAAGTCTGTTTCACTCGCCGTTTGTTGCGTTGGAAAGCTTGTGAAATAAACTATTTGATTCCAACACTTTTTCCTGTATTTGATACATAAAATCTATCAGTCCATATCAAGACATAAATCTTAGGAAAAACATACGATAAGTGAGTAATATTATCCTGAAAGTGAGTAAGTATAAGGTAAATTAAACCCTTAAATGTCTATGTATTTCTCACTTATCAAACTCCCCCATACTTATCTTTTGCTTGTCCTCAACCAAATCCTTTTGACATAATGTTTAAACAGGTTAAACAGACAATAATCAAGTAAGGAGAGCATAGAAGAGGTAATTGCCAATCTTTTCAGATTTTAAAAGGGTACTAATAACATTAATTTTCTTAAATATATTTCTCCGTTTCTGAGAATAACCCTGAAGTCCTACAAAAGAAAGAGAAGCAGTACCATGAGAATTCTGCTTTTAACCCTGAGCCAATCCACCATTTTCTTTCACATTTCCTTGAACAACAAGGGGCATGAAGTAAAATCTTATTCCATTATACCTTTCAATGCCACATACTCATGATCCATAATGAAGAAGTTTTTATCATTTTGGTACAGAATGCACAGATACTTCAATTTTGAAGTTCATTTTTCTTTTACCTCAGACTTTTCTCTCCACCCTTATAGCGGTTTTGGGTCTACTATCCCAGATACCGAGTACCTTAGGTAGCCGGGTGATGAAGCACCCCTAAGAACTTAATAACCGAGTGGACAAGGCCTGTTTTGGATAAGAATATGCTTGTCTGGATCAGAGGAGTACCTTTCCTTGTTCTTTTTCCACCGTTTCATTCCAATTCAAATCCAGGCTCAAAGTTAAAACAAAATTCAAATGATAATATCCTCAGAATTTTTTTTGCATTGAGTAAGGAGCAGAGTGGTTTAATTTTTTTTGTACCCCTTTAAACCTGTTAATACCGGCATTACTCCCTCTATGGCTCCTTCTTTGATTATTAATCACTTAACAAATTTAAACACAGTGTCGAAAAAGAGACCAACTTAAGAGCAAGCTTTTTGATTATTATATCTCCCCCACACTTGAACCAAAGCAACGCCCTCATTGCATAGAAAGAATTAAAATAATAGGGCATGCAAACTACCTGGGTAATGATCACAAAGCATGGCAATAGGAAATATTGAAAATTTAAAGAGCAAGGTAAAGATAGTGTACTCCCCAGATTTATGCAGAATATGTAGTGTAGCTCCACCACACTTGAGTTCAGCTGTCGGAATGTGCAAGATGTTCCTGTAATAAATATTCCAAACAGCTAGAAGAAATCAAGTTAATTCTCCTCGTTCTTTCTCCTTTCTTTTTTATTTCACTCTTTTTTTCTTTTTTTTTCTTTAGAAAGTATGATACAAAATATAAACACAATATAGATTAAAAAGATAGATAGTAGGGTGCCTCCTACCAAGCTGCCCATCTTTATGGTCTTTGGCTAGACCGTACCTGAGTGATTTAAGGTGTGACTGGTTCTTTGAGAAAAAACGCAGAAGCTTCTTAATTGTCTAACGTGTTTCCCATATATAATTTGATTCGAGCTCCATTGACTTTAAACGATCCTCCTTTCTTATTGTCCAATTCCACAGCTCCATAAGGAGAGGTGGATATTACTTGAAATGGCCCAGACCAGAAGGATTTTAACTTACCTGGGAAGAACTTTAGTCTGGAATTATAAAGAAGGACGTAATCTCCTGCTTTGAATTCTCGCTTGGCAATCATCTTATCGTGCCAATGCTTGGTCTTCTCCTTATAAATCACTGCATTCTCATATGAGTTGTGCCTCAGTTCTTCTAGCTCCGTCAATTGGAACTTTCTTTTTTCACCGGCTTATTGTAGATAGAAGTTCAACACCTTCAGAGCCCAATAAGATTTATGCTCTAATTCCACAGGCAAGTGGCATGCCTTCCCAAAAACTAGTTTGTAGGGAGACACGCTGATAGGTGTTTTGAAGGCGGTACGGTATGCCCAGAGCGCATCATCCAATTTAATGGACCAATCCTTTCGAGAAGAGCTCATCGTCTTCTATAGAATCCATTTGAGCTCTCTATTTGTTATCTCTGCCTGACCATTCGTTTGAGGATGGTATGGTAGAGAAACCTTATGTCGGACTCCATATTTCTTTAGAAGAGCATCAAACTGGCGATTGCAGAAGTGAGATCCACCATCGCTGATTATTGCTCTTGGAACACCGAATCGAGTGAAAATGTGTTTCTTGATGAACTTCATCACCACTTTACCATCATTAGTAGAGCAAGCAAGGGCTTCCGCCCATTTAGAGACATAATCGACTGCTACTAAGATGTATAAATTTCCAAAAGAATTTGGGAAGGGTCCCATAAAATCAATCCCCCAAACATCAAATAATTCAACCTCTAGCATATTGTTCAAGGGTAGTTCATTGCAGCGAGAAATATTACCTTGCCTTTGTCACCGATCACAAGTAGACACAAAAGCATGACAGTCTTTGTGAAGGGTGTTCCAATAGAAACCGGATTCAAGTACCTTAGCAGCTGTACGGGTTGCACCGTGATGTCCGCCGGTTTCTCTAGAATGGCAATGAAGAAGGATATTTCTGATCTCCGTCTCTGGGACACA
Source organism: Limonium bicolor (assembly GCA_023374045.1). NCBI lineage: Eukaryota > Viridiplantae > Streptophyta > Magnoliopsida > Caryophyllales > Plumbaginaceae > Limonium > Limonium bicolor. The sequence continues at coordinate 335,025,908 of CM041777.1, read as the reverse complement.
TCTCCTTATAATACCATCTGCACAGATTTTGAAAAGAAATGGATCATCCCATAAATAATGTTTGACAACCGAAAAGAACCTTTTTCGCTGCTGATATGTCATATCAGCTGGGATGATCTTCGTAGCCAGATAATTGGCAATATCAGCAAACCAAGGGTCTCTTGCCGTTTGGATTGTGAATACTGCCTCGTCCGGGAAAAACTCATTGATGGGTCTTTCGTTTTCTGGTCCCTCCATCCTTGACAAGTGGTCAGCCATGACATTCTGGATACCTCTCTTATCTGCTTTGGCAAATAAATACTTGAGGGTAGAATGATCAGTATGAATAATAACCTTACTACCCAGTAAATATGGACGAAATTTATCCAAAGAAAAGACGACTGCCAGCAATTCTTTTTCGGTGGTGGCATAATTTTTCTGAGCGTCGTTTAAAGTGCGACTTGCATAATAAATGACTCTCAGAACTTTATCCAATTTTTGGCACAAAACAGCACCCACCGCATAATCACTGGCATCACACATGATTTCAAAAGGTTGGGACCAGTCAGGTGATACCACAATAGGAGTAGAGACAAGTTTTTCTTTTAACAAATTAAAAGCTGCTAAACATTCATCAGAAAAATGAAATTTAGCATCTTTTGTCAGTAGAGTACAAAGAGGCTTAGAAATCTTGGAAAATTTTTTAATGAATCTTCTGTAAAAACCAGCATGTCCAAGAAAACTTCGAATGCCTCTTACAGTAGTAGGAGGTGGGAGTTTTTCTATTACCTCAATTTTAGCGCGATCCACCTCAATACCTTTTGAAGACACGTTATGTCCTAGCACGATCCCTCTCGAACCATGAAGTGACATTTCTCCCAGTTCAGGACTAGATTTGTGTCTTCACACCTGGCCAAAATAAGATCAAGATTCTCCAGGCAAGTGTCAAATGTCGAACCAAAGACAGAGAAGTAATCCATAAAGACTTCTATACATATCTCAGTAAGTGCTTTTAATTTTAAGTACAAGTTTTTCCATCTCCACTGTTTTCTTATTGCTTTGGTGCGTCGTACATAGATTTCTTCCAGAAGGGGGAGAAGATCGGTCCATTTCATAGCTGGAATTTCGTCACCTTCAAGATTGGGGATGAGAAGATCAACTACTACGATACTCTGGATGCGGCTACTGATGCGGCCGAGCAGCTTCTGGGGGATGCTCCCCCTTCTACAAAGCGTCCTAGGCAAGAAGCCAGGGATGACCAAGCTGATCATTCGAAAAAAAAAGAAGAGGGTGGAATCCCCTGAACATGCCACCACCGGATTGTCAGGTACTTGGCACGTGATCCCTGAGTCTGGGCACCGTGTTTTTCTTCCCCTCACCCCTGGTTCGGGTCTGGATCTTGGTTCTCGCCTGGGGCGGGAGTCTGGTCATCCGACCCCGATTTGCGAGCAGTTTCCTGATTTATCGGGCTACTTTTCTTCAGATCCGGCTCAAGAAAATACTTTGGAGGCTACAGGACTCCACACCAGTCTTCCGGCCGAACAAGGTTTTGATCGACTCCCGTCCCCCCATGCTCTCTTGCCTTTTATAGTACCTTTCAGTTTCCAGTTTTGCATGTGCTTGGTCTTTCTGGTGCTGATATGATGTCCGTTTTTTATTGCTGCGGCAGTCTCTGTTCCTACGAAACAAAGACTTAAAAAGAAAACCGCATCAAAGCCGAAGGCCTCGCAGCCAGGGACATCGGGAGAAGGTCAAACCTCTAACGACCCTGAGGCTTCATTTTCCATTGATGTTGCTGCGACCAAGGATGCAGCGTGGGAAAAAGCGATGGAGTATCGGCAGGTGCCTAAAGACCCCGAGCTCCGGAGTAAGCAAAGAGAGGACATCACGGCCTCTTCTTCCTCGCCTCCTCCTCCTGCCCAGGAATCCTTCACCGGTCCCTCTCAAAAAGAAGGATGGTTCTACCACCACGGGCATCCTCTTCCCTTGATCTCCTGCGAATCCGCCAAGTATTCTACTGCTTGGAAGGAGGCCATAAAGAGATCCGACCATCCGGACAGAATCTTTGCTCCTTCGGCAACTGTTACTGCCACTAAGAAAATGCTGCGGATGGGAGGTGGGGGGCAGATGCCATCATGCGGCACTCCCTCCCAATAAAAGATGTGTTCGACTTCATGTGGGAGGGTATTTTCCGGGTATGAATACACCCTTTTTAAGTTCCCTTCCTTGTGTTCCCTTCTTGGTTTGTTTTACTCCTTCTTAACTCTGTGAATTGCACCGCTTACTCTAGGTGATGTCCATGGCTCAAAGTGCCGAGGTTCACTTCGGCAACCTCCACTCCAGGCTTCGTTATGAGGAAAGCCGAGCCAATAATGCCCAGGAGGAGGTGAAGCAGAGCCGCTCTTCCCATGATGCATACATTGATCAGATTCATTATGAGATCGATCTCAAGGTAAAGGAGAGGACTGAGGCAATAAACAAGGATCTGCAGCTGTCTCAGCAAGAATGCGTCCGCCAGCGTGACGCATATGAGTCACAACTGAAGAAACTTCGTGAAGATAATTTTTCTTTAAAAAGCCGGATCCTGGAAGCTGACAACACTTTGATAGAGGTACAAAACCATCTTGCTGCTGGGAAAGATAAGTTGGCTCGGGCCCTTTCTGATTTAGATGTTTTGTTGGATCAGGTGCGCACTGCTCACCGGAACGAGGTGAACTCCCTCCAGGCCGACAAGGCCTTTTTCTATCAGGAAAGTAACTCTTTCAAGCAGGAGGTTGAAACGCTTGGTGTGGAGAAGCATGCTCTTCAACGGGAGAATGAGGCCCTTATAGAGGAAAAGGGAAAGCTCATTCAGGAGCTTACCCGTTTGTCGGAGGAAAAGGCCGCACTGGAGGAGAAGTCAAGGTCTTCCTTTGAACAAGAGAACCAGTCTCTGCTCCGGGATTGCTCTTCCCTAGAAGAGGAGAAAAAAAACCTTGCTGCGGATAAAATTGCCTTGACAGAAGAGAGGACCAGGCTGGAAGAGAGAGTGAAAGAGCTGGAGGAAGCCATGTCACGTTCTCAAGCCGAGAATACTGAGTCGTCGAGCCATGGTAAACCTTCAGATCTTCGACTTTTGTTTCTTCTTCTGTCCCTTCTTCTTCTTACCTTTTTTTTGTGTTCCGGCTAGGCTTGAGTTCTGCCAACTTACTGAAGCACGTCAAGCAGCTGAATGGTCGGGTAATTAGTGTTAAGGAGGAGCTGTCACTGGCCAACTCTAAACGTGACAAGTATCGAGCCTAAGTCCTGACCCTTGAGTCTCAAGTGGCCAGGCTCAAGTCATTTTCTCGGCAATCTCAGGAGGAGATACAGAAGCAAGGCACCATTAATGCTCATCTAAAGGAATCATTTGCTTCTTAGTGTCACAGGATAGTCGATATTTGCCAGCAGGTTGTCTCGGAGCACTCTCTTGAGAAAGGAGAGTTACTAGACGATGATCTGTACAACAAGCTGGAATTTAAGGCTGTCGCTCAGAAGTCCAACTTCTTTTCGGAGCTTGAGAGGTTCTGCCGCAGTCCTGGAGAGACATGCTTTGACGCTGGCCAAGCCTCATTCCTTCCAGCTGGAAGCAACATCCTGCCGTCCGCCGGAGGGATGCAGCGTCTTTCTAGGAGGTCCAAGTCTTCTGAAAGTGTGGCTGGTAGTGGTGATAGACGAGCTGCAGAAAAGAAAGAATAGGAGTTTCTTTATTTTTAGAGGGGATTTTCTTTTGGCGTGTATCTTTTGTGTTTACCGAATCTTTTATAATGATTACACTTTGCAATTATTTTTACTTCTACCCTTGGGGGAAATGTAAGTTATGCTTTGCACCATCTTTATTAATACATATGGTCGCCTTACGCAAGTAATGTTAGCTAGTGTTTACCCTTTCAATACAAGGGGCTTGTGACTTGTTGACCGGACTTTTGTTTTTGGGGTAGAAACTTTTTTCCTCTTTGTATGGCCGTCTGGCCGGATTTTTCTTTCAAGGCATAGCGGCCTGCGGTTCGTTGGCCGGTGCTTTCTTTTTCTTTCAAGGCATGATAGACTGCGGCTTGTTGGCCGGATTTTTCTTTCAAGGCATGATAGCCTGTGGCTCGTTGGCCGGTGCTTTCTTTTTCTTTCAAGGCATGATAGCCTGCGGCTCGTTGGCCGGTGCTTTCTTTTTCTTTCAAGGCATGATAGCCTGCGGCTCGTTGGCCGGTGCTTTCTTTTTCTTTCAAGGCATGATAGCCTGCGGCTCGTTGGCCGGTGCTTTCTTTTTCTTTCAAGGCATGATAGCCTGCGGCTCGTTGGCCGGTGCTTTCTTTTTCTTTCAAGGCATGATAGCCTGCGGCTCGTTGGCCGGTGCTTTCTTTTTCTTTCAAGGCATGATAGCCTGCGGCTCGTTGGCCGGTGCTTTCTTTTTCTTTCAAGGCATGATAGCCTGCGGCTCGTTGGCCGGTGCTTTCTTTTTCTTTCAAGGCATGATAGCCTGCGGCTCGTTGGCCGGTGCTTTCTTTTTCTTCAAGGCATGATAGCCTGCGGCTCGTTGGCCAGATTTTTCTTTTTCTTTCAAGGCATGATAGCCTGCGGCTCGTTGGCCGGTGCTTACTCTTGCTCTTTTTAAAAAATAATGCTTCTTTATTTATAGAATCTTACATTTTACATATAGAATTTTTTCAGACATTCTCCATGCCAAGAATGCGGCAATTCATATCCTTCACTATTTTTCAGGCGGTATGAAGCTCGTCCTGTCCTTTGGTGTACGATGTATGGTCCTTCCCATTGGGGCTCTAGCTTCTTAGGTTGCTTAACTTCTCGGAGAACCAATTCTCCTGGGGCAAAACTTCGCTCCTTTACCCTTTGGTTGAAATATCGTTCTACCTTGGATTTATTTTTTGCCATCCTCACTGGCGGCCACCCTAGTCTCTTCGAGGAGGTCTAGATGATCCTGTATTCCCTGATTGTTGACTTCTTCGTCATATGATTCCCATTTTATTGATGGTACCACGATTTCCGCCGGAATGACAGCCTCTAAACCATACGTTAATCTGTAGGGTGTCTCTCCTGTCGGACCCCTTTCTGTTGTTCTGTACGACCAGAGGACCTGGGGTAACAGCTCCGCCCACCTTCCTTTCCTCTCATCGAGTTTTTTCTTTATCGCCCTTACTATCTGACCATTTACATTCTCGACTTGCCCATTTGCCTGAGGGTGTGCCACTGATGCAAACCTTAAGTCGATCTTCCACTCTTCACAGAATTCCCGGAAGCTCTCGCAATTGAATTGTGTCCCGTTATCGGTTATTATTGCCTTTGGTATGCCGAACCTGCATACTACATACTTCCAGATGAATTCCTGTGACCTTCTAGCTGTGATGGAGACAGTGGGCATTGCCTCGACCCATTTTGTGAAATAGTCGATGGCAACATATATGAACTTGAACCTCCCTGGTGAAGCTTCTGGGAATGGTCCCACAATATCCAACCCCCACATTGCAAAGGGAATTGGGCAAAGGATAGATTTCTGTTCCGCCGGAGGATTGTGTATTTTGTTTCCGTGTTCTTGACACTTGAGGCACTTTTGTATATATTCCTTGCAATGTTCCATCATCCTTGGCCAAAAGTATCCGAGCCTCAAGATTTTGTGCGTTGTGGTTCTTTCTCCTTGATGGTTTCCACAAAGCCCACCATGCACCTCTTTTATCAGCTCTAACCCTTCGATCATGGTAACACATTTTAGTGCCGGTCTCGCGAAAGATCGCCTATACAGCTGGTTATTCTCGATAAAAAATGATGCGGCCCGCCTTTTTATTATCTTGGCTTCCTTCTCTTCTTCCGGCAATTTTCCTTGCCGTATGTATTCTATGATTGGAGTCATCCAAGATTCTGCCTCATCAATTGATTCTACCGTAAACATTTGAGCCTCATCTATGCTTGACGAAGTTTTGATTTCTAGCCATATTTCATTGGGCACCCTGTCGGCCATACTAGCCAATTTTGCCAAGGCATCAGCCTCGACATTCTCCTTACGAGGAAGGTGTTTTAGTTCACATCTTTGGAAATTCGCTTTTAGCTCCTGGACTTTGAGCAGGTACCTCCATAGCTTTTCCTCTTTGACTTCATAGATGTTATCATTCTGTCTTGCCACCAACATAGAGTCCGAGTATACCTCTAATTCTGTTAAAAGTGGGTTAAATTTTTATAAGCTTTATTTCTAATAGGATTTTTAGGAACGAAAGAATAGAGAAGGTATCTTTCTACGGAACCTGTTGCCCCTAAGGCAGTAGCCACCTCCAAACCCTGGATAAGAGCCTCGTACTCAGCTTCATTATTGGTAACATCAAAATCTAGCCGGAAGGCGTAGTTCAAGCTTTGTCCATCCGGCGCTTGTACTACTATTCCAGCTCCTGCCCCACTTTTACACCGGGCTCCGTCGACCAAGACAACATATGGGTTCTGGAGCTGTTTCTCTTCTCCTGCAAAGTTTGTTTCTGTTATGAAGTCTGCTAAAGCCTGAGCTTTAATCACTGTTCTGGGCAAGAAGTGAATTTCATATTGTGTTAGCTCCACTGTCCAGCTCACCATCCGGCCGGAAGCATTTGGATTGTTGGCTATTTGCTTGAGTGGCCAATTGGTCCTGACAAAGATCCGATGCGACTGAAAATAGGGCCGCAATTTCCTTGACGCCACCACTAATGCAAACAGGATTTTCTCTATGTTAGTGTATCGTCCTTCTGTTGGGCTTAAAATTTTGCCGGTGTAGTAGACTGGTATCTCCCTTTTCTCTTCCATGATCAAGACGGCTGCAACTGCCCAATCTGTTGCGGACAAGTAAAGGTAGAGGTCTTGGCCAGGGGCAGGTACGCCCAGTTTAGGCAGGTCCCGGAGCATTTCCTTGATTCTTTCAAACGCATCCACACATTCTTGTCCCCACTGGAATTTACTGTTCTTCCTTAGAATATTGAAGAATAGGATAGATTTTTCCTGAAGTTTGGAACAAAACCTGCTTAGTGTTGTGAGTCTCCCGTTCAAGGCTTGAACATCTTTGATATTTCTTGGGGGAGAAAGGTTGAGGATTGCTTGACTTTTTTCCGGATCGACTTCGATGCCTCGTTGTCCAACAATGAAGCCAAGAAACTTCCCTTTGGTTACACCAAATACACACTTCTCCGGGTTTAGCTTGATTTGGTATTTGTCCAGAGTGTCGAGCGTTTCTCTAAATCCTTCATGTGTTGCTCTTTTGATGGACTTTTTACGACTATATCGTCAACATAGGCTTCCACATTTCGGCAAGTTGTTGACAAAACACTTTGTCAATCATTCGCTGAAAAGTAGCCCCTGCATTCTTTAGACCGAAAGGCATTACCCTGTAACAGAATGTTCCGGCTGAAGTGATAAATGATGTTTTTTCCGAATCTTGTTCTTTCATTTTTATCTGATTATAACCGGAAAATGCATCTAGAAAGCTTAACACAGAGCTTGAGCAGTTGAAACCACAATCTATCTATTGATGGTAGGGGATAGAAATCTTTAGGACATGCTTTATTCAAATCTGTGAAATCCACACACATTCTCCATTTTCGTTTGCTTTCTTTACCATGACAACATTAGCCAGCCATCGTGGGTATGCTACTTCTCTGATGAATCCGCCTTGAGGAGTTTTTGGACCTCGGTTCGTGCGGCCAAATCTCTTTCTTCCCCTATTACCCTTTTCCTTTGCCTAACCGCCGGATGCTTAGGGTCTACCCTGAGCTCATGCCGGATAACGCTTGGGTCTATACCAGGCATCTCGTCCGTGCTCCAAGCGAATGTTGCCCTTCTTTTTTCCAGGAACCTCATTAAGTGAGTTTGTTCTCCACTGTCAAACGCAGTTCCTATTTTAAAAAATTTAGAAGGGTCAGATTTTAAATGTACCTCTCTAGGGGAGTCTTGAGTTGTTTGACACCCTTCCTTTTCTTGACTTGGCTCTGGGGTAGAAGGTAACTTTCCCTTGAATTCCTTTTGTGACCCTACAGTTTTGACTATCTCCTCGCTAGGAAGACTGTCCATGATGCGAACTTCACACATCCGGGCCATCTTTTGACTTCCCCTTATCGTAACCACCTTTCCGTTTGTGGTTAAATATTTTAATTTCAAGTGATGAGTACTGTGTATGGCCTTGAAGGCATTGATTCCTGGTCTTCCGAGATACATGTTATATCCAGACAGACCTGGCACAATAAAAGCCGTGAGTTTCTCTGTTCTCCTTTCATCTCCTTGACCTAGGGTCATGGTGAATTCTATACTGCCGGAGGACGTGGTAGAAACTCCTCCTACAAATCCTCCTAGAACCGCCGAATATGGCCTAATCTGGCCCTCAGGTACTTCCAATCTTTTAACCGCTTCGGCTGAGATAACGTTCGCCCCGGCTCCACTATCAATCAGGATTCCTTCCATCATTCGATCATTTACCTGTGCGCGAATGACAAGTGGATCGTTGTGTGGATACAGCACTCCATCTTCATCTTCGTCGGAAAAGAAAATTGGAGGGAAACTTTCTTTTTTGGCGATCTTTCTTTCCGGAAGTTCCTGATGTACTTGATGAATGTGCCTCTTTCTTTCATTAGGGGTTAGTGGTCCTACCTCCGAAAATAGCCCTGTGAGTTTTCTTAGAGAAAGTTTTGTTAGCCTTCTTTTTTTTTGAGAGAGCGAGGGGGTTTGCTGTAAACAAAATGAAAAAGTGAAAATTCTATTCTTCTTATTTCGTAGCATGATTTTGACAATTTCATTCCTACATGCTTGATTTTTAGGAAGACAACTTATGACCAGTCTTTTACTTCCTAAGAAGTCCTGTTGTCCAAATGAAAAGAGAAAGAACTTTTACTTTTCTTACAGACCTGTTATCATACCCACCGATTTGCCAGGGTCAAGCCTGGGATGAATCTCCTCCTCCAGCCGTCCCCGTGAAACATTCTGGACGTTGCTCTGCTGACCGCCGTACTGCCTTTGTGCTCCGGCTTGCTGTTTTCCCTTCTTATTTTCGTCAATGACTCGGAGCTCTTTGGCCAAAGTGGCACAGTTTACAGTTCGATGATTGCGGTTTCCATGGTACTCACAGAATGCAACTAGAATTTCTCCATGTGGCGGCTTTCTTGGCTGAGGAAGGTATCCATCTCTTACTGCGGCAGCGTACTTCCCTGGGTCGATGTAGACAACAGTCCTCGCTCCCAGATGTTGCGGCCCCTGAGAGGAGGATCCGGCAGTTGATTTGTAATAATATGGCTTGTATCTTGATCCCCCTCTTCCGGCACTTCCACCTTGCCCTTCCTTTTTTTCCGATGCTGTTGCACTTTTGAAGCTATCTGCTAGCTCCTTAGCCTTGTTCTCTGCTATCTCAGATTTCAAAAAATCATGGATCATTTCAGTTAACTCTCCATGAGTTTTTGGTGTTTTTGTCGCAATTTTTCCAGCAAGTCGAGGCTGAGCCAAGCCATTTCCAAAGGCCTTAATCAAGATTTTTTCGTCAATGTCATCAATTTCTGCAACCTTCTTATGGAAGCGCTCACTATACTCCTTCACAGTTTCTCCCTTTCGTTGCTTGACATCCATCAGTTCTATTGTCTCCTTCTTCACTCTCTTGCTTGCGGCGAAATACTATTGAAATTCCTCAGTCAGTTGTTTGAAGCTGGTGATGGACTGCGGCGGCCTTGTGGAGATCCATCCCAGTGCTCTCTTCGAAAGTGTTCCCGGGAATAAATTGCAGAGAGCGAGGGAACTAATCCCTTGAGTATTCATGGCAAACATGAATTTCTTAATATGTTGGGCGGGGTCTCCTGTCCCATCGTATTTTTCAATTGCCGGAGCAACGAAATGCGGCGGGAGTTTTGCTCTCCTTATCTTCTCTGAGAAGGGGTACAAGCTCATGTCTATTTGGTCTCCTCCATCTCTTCCTCGCTGATGACTGAATTGCGCTTCGATCTTTGCTTTCTTCGCCATTACTGCCTCTGGAATCTTTATTTCTCAACTGTTCTATAGCTTCAGTCATTTCATCCCACTTCTTTTGATACTCTTCATCTCTTTGCATTAATTCCTGCTGTAGAGTCTCGTTTCCCTCTACAATCTTCTCGTCAATTGATCTGACTAATCCCTTCAGCATGTCCTCGAGATCTTTCTTGGAGATGGTTTCTGGCATCTCCGAACTCACTTCTTCTCCAATGCGATCGATATTCTCCGTAGTGTTCTTCGGTGTCCTCTTAGATCTTGGAGCCATTTCTCGTATTCGGATCCTGCAAAAGATGTCATTAGTCATTTCAGGATTTCTATTACGAATTGTTACGGATCACTTCCCTGTTTCTGTGTGGTCTCGTGGTTGCTTCTTGCTGTTCGTTTCCCACAGACGGCGCCAAATGAAACTTGTAAGCTATATCTCAAACATAACTCGGTTCGGTTTACTATCCTATGTTACCTTGTCTTGATTACAGAGTCTCGTTGGAAGAGAGGGAGAGAAAGCCTTTTGCTGGAATCAAGTGTAAGTTTGATTGTCAAATGTTCCGTGTCCTATTCCATGGGGGTACACCCCTATTTATAGAGTTTTGGGCCTGGTCTTATGCTTATTAGTCTATACTTTACATGTATAAGTACGATTTTGCCCTCCCCTATCATCTTTGGCCGATCACAGACGATCGGTCATGCCATGTTTTGTATTGCCTAAGTTCTACTTTCGTCCGGCTGGAGACAGCTGGGTGCCTTTGTGCGCTCTTATTTCCATCCGGCGAGAAGTGGCCGGATGCTTGATAAGCGTGAAATATATATATTTTTAGAGCTTTAATACTTCCTATTTTCATAACAATTCATGTCATATTTCACACTTATCATAGGCTTTTCCTTAGATTTATGCTTTAATGTAAAGTGATACATTTTATGTGTCAAATGCAGGTAAATTATAAATATATATATACATATACATATATATATGTATATATATAATGGGCTGGATAAAATTGTTAACAAAGCATGGACGGTGAACAAAACTCACGGCGCAGCCCTTGTGGACCGATGTTGAAAACAATTGGAGAATATATCATACATATTTCGAATAAGACATGTACATGGATCTGGGCCGACAACAAAACGGAGCCGCAGACATTTAATTTGCAAAACAACCTCAGAGGCACAAACTATAATATGCGGGTCGGAGGTATATGAATGATATATGTTATTAAAAATGATTAAACCCATGCATCTGGCTGGGATTCACGATGGCGAGGGATACAGACTGGAAATATGCTGAGGGATCGCACTATTGGAGACAACCATCATCGACCATCATCCTGAACCCGATCGCACAACAGAGAAGACCACCACACATCCATCATCGCCATATAATGAGGAGTAGTTACGATCTGGACTTGCGCTGGGTTTTCCATCGGGGATTCCACGCCATCATCATCATCTCACGTAACTCTTCATTCCATCTTCATCGTCACGCCTCCACCACCATCTCACCCGCATCGCATCTCATCATCATCTTCATCGGGTCACCACCACGCCATTCACCCTCGTCTCAACTGCACCTTCACCCGCACTGCACCTCGCACACCCGCACCAGTATCATCTCGCCTCGCCACCAAACTCGCTTCAGCACCGATCTCATTCCTTCATCATCGACTCATCACAATCACAGACCACGACCATCGTCACACTCACCGTTACTCACACCTCACGACAATCATCTTCACCAATCCGACACCTCCTAAATCATCAACCACCGTCTCCATTCGCAATCATCGTCCCACATCCATCCTGTTCGTTGACTACCGGAGAACTCCAACGCCTTCACTGCGCCGGTCTTCATCCATCGACATCCCATCGCACACCCGCACCGATCATCGCCACAGGCAGGCATCATCATCTCACATCCGCCAATACCGTGACCATCTTCACCGCCGTCGACTTCGTCATCTCCATCTCAATTCATCTCAACCACCATTCACTCACGCCACGCCCTCACTTCACCACGAACAATATCACCACATCTATCTCTCCGTCCCCAATTGCATTCGCCTTCATCTCGTCCACACACCATCGTCTTCACCGTCTCCGTTTCTTCACAAATCCATCGTCGTGACCACCATTCACCGATTTTACTCTCACCATTCACACCCGAGAGGACATCGTCTTCATTGACGCTTGCTTCGTAATATTCACATCGACTCATCAACCACCATCACCCGAGGATCTTCTTCCATCACCGCCGGCGCAAGCAAGGGAACAACATCGAGAATTTCTCACCGACGCGAGGCAGAGGAGTAGACGGTGAATCGCGAGGAAGAATAGGGACGGGGAAGACGACAAGAACAGAACCGACACGGGCAAGTCGGTCTTGAGCGAACCGGAAGAAAAAGCACAGAGGAACCGCCCACATGTGAACCGGACCGGATTCATATAAGGGTTTTTCCTAACTTATGCTTTTACAGTACAATTGTTACATGTTAGTGTTTCTTGTTACATTCTTAGTGTTACATAACGTTTGGTATTTGTTTTAATGTTTAATTGTGTTTTTGAAACAATGAGTGAGTAGTTTATATTTACTCTGGGTGATGGTTTATTGCAGTTTGTTTTAATTATATTTACTGGTTTTAATTAATTGCTGATTGTTACGATTAATGTCATTCTTGCGCTTTTTAATAAATGTCGCGAGTTTATTAAATTGCTTTACTAAATCTATTTTGATCCGACCAAGTGATAAATAGATCGGTTAAATTAATATGTATATATGTGGAATTATTAATTGGATTAATTAATTATGCTTGCAGATGCAAATTATTATTCCTCGTACTTAATCCGTTTACATGTGTTTCTACTTGAACCTAGACTAGGTCCTGCATTTCTGGTAAATGAGTTCTTCTGAGACTATGATTTAGCTCTTAAGAAAATATTAGGAATATTGCCAATCTATCTTTAATTAACCAGTAGACATAATTAATCAAACGGTTTTAACCTGAACCTAGAGTCCCTTTCATCCAATTCATCTATCACTTTAATTTATCTGTTATTTACTTTCTGGTTACCTATTTGTGAAATCCAAAACCAAAACAAAACCCCCTTTTTGAGTTAACCATTACCTAAGGCTAGACTTACTTATCAAGTCCCGTGGATTGACACCCAGGTCGCTTCATAATTTGCTATACTATTTCGACCGGGATTTTTGCAACCTGACGATCTATTGATTTGTTGATTTCTAGGATTATCTCTTAGCATTTAATACATCAAATAAATCGTTTGCAAAATGGCGCCGTTGTCGGGGACTTGACTTTGTCTAGTCCCTAAGCCTTGGTTAATTCATTTGTTGTATTATAATATTTTGTTTTCTTTATTTTTGTTTTTCTGTTTTTCTTTTTGTTTCTAATATTCTGTTTGCTATTTTTGTTTCATTTAATACAAAAAAAATGTGGCAAAGGATTTGATTGACAATTATATTTTGTTATTAGTTATTTCTAACTAATAATGGCAAGTGAGGAGCTTCGCCAATGGAGCAACACTAGAGGGAGAGTATTCTCAATAGCTCACAGTTCCACCCGAGCTCCGGACCCGATGATGGAACATATAGCCGCCGAGCAAGCACAGCTGAAAATCATGTTGGGAAGCATGGCTAAAATGCTCGAACAGCTCATCATGGAGCCAACCTCCAGGCAATCCGCCAAGAAAGTCTCTACAAGTGTCGACGAAGCCTGCTGCTCTCAGTGTGGGGACACACATGAATATGAGGACTGCCCACTGGTGGAGGAGATAGTGGATGGACTGCCCAATGAGGAGGAATTCGATTGGGATTCCTATTATTCCCAGGATATATATTGCTCACATTGTTCGGGACCTCATGAGATTGAAAATTGTCTTGAATTTCAGGAGCTATTGTGGTTACAGGATCAACCAGACTACCTGCAGAATATAGGTGTTCCACAACACAATACAATCATAAACAATGTTGTCGAACAATCTGAAGAAGAGGATCCCTATTATTCCCAAGATATATATTGCTCATGGTGTACGGGACCTCATGAGATGGAGGACTGTCTCGAATTTCAAGAGCAATTGTGGTTAGCGGATCAACCAGATTATCTACAGAATATAGGTGTTCCACAACACAATACAACCATAAAAAATGTTGTCGAACAACCTGAAGAAGAAGATTTCTACATGAACAAACTGAAGTTATTTGCTGATTTGGAAGACACAATTGCGGAGTTAAAAACTCAGCTAGTTCTAAAATTGCAAAAACTAAGGAGCAAAGCAGTTCATGATGGAGTACACCCTACTACAGATGGTTCTCTTTCCTCCTTCTACATGCCTTATCCGGAAGATGAGGATGCTTACATCCTTGAATTTGAGAAGAAAGAACCACCACCACTTTGCCAGTATCAAAACCTTTTCGAGCCTCACATATACGAGGAAGATGTTTACATCCTCCAATTTGAGGAAGAACAACAATCAACACCTGGTCTTCTGCTTGAGACCTGTTACCGTCAATACCTCCTCAAGGACCAGGTTCTATGGAGCATTTACTTTCCTATTTTATTTGTTGAGGTAACACTTTGTTTTGATCCAGGTGGGTTAATTCTGATTGCTGGCCACTTCGTGTCCCCGTTGGCACCATTGTCGACTTTTATTTTTGACCCGGGATAACGAAGCGAGAGTCTAGCCAAAGACTATAAAGACAGACAGCTTACTGGGAGGCAACCCAGTGGTTAAATTTTTATTTTACATTTGTTCTTGTTTTCTGGTTTTATTTTTATTTTTATTTCTTTTTCTATTTTGAAGTGGCAGTGGTGCCTATGCTTTTAATGCAACGCTTTTAGCGTTTTGTGGTAATTGTGAGTGTGTGCAGGTGAGAAACTTTTTATGGTGTTTGATGCTCTCCAAGGCTGGACACTTGCATGAACGCAAGTGTGAGGAAGGCTACTACCCCATGCACGAGCTTAAGTGTGAGGAAGGGCACCTTCCTCAATCTACGATATCAGGGGAGTTTCAGTTTCCCTTTATTTTAATATCTGTGTTCAGCCTATCATGCTTAATGGTTATTTTATATCAGTCCATGATTATCCTGAATGAAATTCTTCATGAGTCTGGCATATTTTGAAAGGTCTTCTCTTGATTTTATTTTTTGAACAATGAGGACATTGCTCCTCTTAAGTGTGAGGAAGTAGGACCTTTCCCTGAAAATATGCCAGTTGCACTTAATGCCACATTTGTTTTAGTTTGTCCTCTTATTTTGAAAGAATTATCTCTATTAAGTGGCCGGAAAAAAAATAATAAATTTTTGGAAGTGTTGAAAACGAGCCTGATGGCCACCTCAAGAATCTTTCTGCTCTAGGTTGTTTGTTTATTTAGTTTTATTCAAATTATATCTGTTTTCACTGAAATTTGGTGGATTAGCTGATTATGAAAACTGAATTGGTCTAGTTTGGGTCTTGGGAATTTTGTGAAAGTTTGGAATGAAAGGATAAGGCAAGATACTCCGCTGATCTGAAGTAAAAATTTCTGAACCAAAACAGGCCTCATCATTCGGTTATTAAGTCCTTGGGGTGCCTCATCACCCATCTACCTAAGGTCTTGTGATCTGGGATAGAAGACCCAAAGCCGCTACATGGGTGAAGAGAAAAGTCTGAGGGGATGAATCAAATATGCAAATGGCAAAATGCAGTGTTAAGAAAAATGAACTTTGAAAAGTTAAATGTGTAATTAATTTTTTGTTTTTGATCATGAGTATGTGGTGTTGAAAGGTATCACGGAATAAGGTGTTACTTCACACCCCTTGTCATCCAAAGGTTATAGGAAAGAAATGGTGGAAGATCCCAAACTATTCTGTTTCAGTTTCTATAATCTAACTTCTCCATGCTTTTTAACTTCATTCTTTTTCACTGTTTGCGAAAACCTACAGCTAATAGCAGAACTATTCTTTTGATTGTCATTTTGCTTGTTTTCCATCAGCAATTGTTTAATCCTGAGTTTTAATACTATGGCCTTAAGAGTAGTCTTATTCTGTATTTGCTTGAGGACAAGCAAAAGCTAAGTGTGAGGAAGTTTGATAAGCGCGAAATATATATATTTTTAGAGCTTTAATACTTCCTATTTTCATAACAATTCATGTCATATTTCACACTTATCATAGGCTTTTCCTTAGATTTATGCTTTAATGTAAACTGATACATTTTATGTGTCAAATGCAGGTAAATTATAAATATATATATATACATATACAATATATATATGTATATATATAATGGGCTGGATCAAATTGTTAACAAAGCATGGACGGTGAACAAAACTCACGGCGCAGCCCTTGTGGACCGATGTTGAAAACAATTGGAGAATATATCATACATATTTCGAATAAGACATGTACATGGATCTGGGCCGACAACAAAACGGAGCCGCAGACATTTAATTTGCAAAACAACCTCAGAGGCACAAACTATAATATGCGGGTCGGAGGTATATGAATGATATATGTTATTAAAAATGATTAAACCCATGCATCTGGCTGGGATTCACGATGGCGAGGGATACAGACTGGAAATATGCTGAGGGATCGCACTATTGGAGACAACCATCATCGACCATCATCCTGAACCCGATCGCACAACAGAGAAGACCACCACACATCCATCATCGCCATATAATGAGGAGTAGTTACGATCTGGACTTGCGCTAGGTTTTCCATCGGGGATTCCACGCCATCATCATCATCTCACGTAACTCTTCATTCCATCTTCATCGTCATGCCTCCACCACCATCTCACCCGCATCGCATCTCATCATCATCTTCATCGGGTCACTACCACGCCATTCACCCTCGTCTCAACTGCACCTTCACCCGCACTGCACCTCGCACACCCGCACCAGTATCATCTCGCCTCGCCACCAAACTCGCTTCAGCACTGATCTCATTCCTTCATCATCGACTCATCACAATCGCAGACCACGACCATCGTCACACTCACCGTTACTCACACCTCACGACAATCATCTTCACCAATCCGACACCTCCTAAATCATCAACCACCGTCTCCATTCGCAATCATCGTCCCACATCCATCCTGTTCGTTGACTACCGGAGAACTCCAACGCCTTCACTGCGCCGGTCTTCATCCATCGACATCCATCGCTGTAAACCCCAACCGTTAATCTCGTCATTACCTCTTAAACTGTTACTAATTACTCCTACTCACGCGGGAACTCTAATTACAACGGGGTGAAACAACGCCGTTAGCCACCCATGTGGCTAACCAGGCCTTTCTTACATACCGTAACGGTCTGATGAACTGGAACAACCGAGTACTTCATACAATACAATACTCAATTCATATCTCTACTATACCGAGTCTACAATATACGGATGCCGATAACATACTCGGACTTACACCTCATTCAAACGCAAGTAATTACAATCTAACTACCCATGCTCACAGCAGTCCCCGTCCTACTCTCTCGAAGGTGGTCAGCTTCAAGTACCTGCACACTAAAACGTTCCCCCTAGGGGTCAGCTTACGCTGCGCATGAAATTCGCATATACCGCGTGCTAACCGCGGTACGCCGACTACTTGGGTCGGATATACATGGAGTTCATTTTAAACAACAACATGCATCATGTCAATACAATATATATGTATATCACACAAGGAATCTACATCCAATCACGGAACACGATTCCTAACTAACATAACAATGTTGTTAGTGGTAACTGGTTACTCTTAGGCATTGAGGGTTATTCCTCACTATGCCTTGTTACTTATTCAATACCTCACCCTCTCTCTCGGGTTACTTATTCTTATACTTACCCTTCTCTCGGTTTTCATTCTTCCCGTTTTTTTTTTTTTTACTTTCGTATACACCCCATTCTCTTGGGTACTCATTCTATACATACCCGTTCTCTCGGTTACTCTCACATATACTCGCCCCTTTCTCTCGGGTTATTTATACTCGTTATCTCACCCGCACTCTCGGGTTATTCATACTCAAGCTCTTGTAGATTCTCGAGACACTACAGGTCTCCTACGTCACGCTTGTTACTCTCTTTACATACTTAAGCCAAAACTCATGGCTCTCTAGCATAGTCTTACTTCCCCGGTTTCGACCCTACTCTGGGTCTAGCATGGTGGGAAGGTTCAACTAGCTCACGGAACTCTCTCTTAGTTCCTAACTCTTTTTACATAGGTCCGACTACTCTCGGACTACTCACATTCCCATATACTCCTCTCTTGGAGTTATAATTGTATCATGTATATTAGTCTAGAAGCATCATTCTCGATGTTTCTAATGACTTAGGGAACATTACTCAAGTTTGGTTAATCTTAGGTTTTAAGAGTTACCTTTACAATACATGTACTCATACTTTTGGTTATATTCTTATACCGGGAAACCCTCTTATAGGAGGTCGACCATGTCTCAAGGGAGTTACTAATCCCCTAGGTCTCTTTTACCTTCTTTATAAGTTCACATTATTGGATAACTTCAATCTCTCGATGGAGGTTCATTTATCTCTCCACTCATATTATTTCGTGGATTGTTTCAATAAGGTTTAACCGTTATCGGGTATTGACAACAACCGTTCATCTCCTCACATTCTAGGGAGGTTTAACGTTACGATACGTTATACTTTAATCGATAGTTTATGTGTGTTGGCATATTTCCATTGCTTATGAGACTACCCGTATACGGGTTATTAGTCAATCAATACTCTATGAGTCGGTCTAGGCACTCTGTTAGACCACACCGCATACAAGTATGTAGCTCATTCAACATACATCAAGGCATATATAATCAAACAAGGGATTATTTCATGCTTTATCTTGATTAAGCCGGCACACAAACACACAAATCAGAGTAACTCGGTTAGCATACGGGGCATGAGAAAATCATACCTTTCACCGGGGTTTACTTTTACCGTGTCATCTCACCAGGCTCGGGTCACGCACGACTCTCTGATAAGTTTCAAACATTATTATTAATACTAAGATCATACGGAACATAATTAAATGTTACTCCCGTAGTTACCCCGTTATCCCGTTATCTCGGTTTCACTTTTTTAAATTGAGTTCTCACTTCTCAATCACTTCTAACACTTTCTTACACTCCTAGGGCCGTTACTGCCCCAAACAAGGCCTAAACATCATCTAACATCATTAACATTCAAACCCCCATCATTAGAGGCCTTTAAAACACTCTCTGTACGTTTCTGGGGGTGGTCCGGGACTTGGTCCCTACCTTAAGTCCCGGACCAAAGCTGGTTGTAACTCGGGTGATTTTAACAAGTGGTCCGGGACCTTGTACCAGACTCAAGACCCGGACCATATGGCTGTGTATTTCGGCTAGAAAATTATATATGGTCGGGACTTGGGCATGAAGCTAGGACCCGGACCAACCAAGCAGGCAACTCTCGGGGGTAAAATAGGGGTGGTCCGGGACTTTGTCCATGGACTAGGTCCCGGACCCTGCTACAGATTTACAAATTTTGACAGTTTCTGTCTCTGTTCAGGGCCTCTCTTTGCCCATTAATTATCCAACCTTCACCAACTAAAATCTTCATGTTTAGTGACTAATTACCCTTCTTAATCACCTTATCCAAGCACCAAATACACTCACCAATCTAGTTAATTTTACTTGATTCTTTTACACTTACAAACTAGTTTTCCACTTGTTTTTCCTATCTGATTGCAACAGATTTTTGGCTTCTTTTTCAAACCATTCAAACCTCACATACTGATGCCAACCTAACTCCCAAATGACATTATTTTCCCATAGAACATTCTCCTTCTTAGTTGGGCTCTCAACATTAACCACTCACCTTAACCTCCTTGTTTCTTCCTTTAAACAGAACACTCAAGGCCATAATTCCTAGGTGAATTTGACAGCACCTACTTGTTTCCCTAAGCATTTCCATCACACTAAAACAGCTCACAACACCACTCTCACCTGTTTGGTTTAGGCATTAATAAACTCACCAAATTCCCATGGTTCACACATGTACACTAGTTAGTTTCTAGGTTTATTTGCACACATAACCTCATTGAAACATTCTCTTTCAGCTAACCATATTGTAGTATCATTACTACTCAAGCTCAAGGTTGTTTATACAGCACCACATAAGTTTTTTTTCAAGGAAGATAAAACCAACACAAGGTAAGCTCTTTACCTTGTTCATTTCGGTTTTCACCTCTCTTCTTCCTCTTTATCTTGTTCCCTCTTTCTCCTCTTGCTTTCCACACCACACAAGGGCTTTGGATTGCCATCTACAACCGCAGCCCATCACACAATTCAACAACAATTCATTTTTCCTCCACAAAACCTAACATATTATTAAGTGCTAGTTTCAAAGTTTAATCTATATTTTACCTTAGAGAAACCAAATGGTTGGATTAGCAATCAGTTGGAGAAGTTTCCAACCCCACAAAACATATGCTCTCGGCTGAAATGAGAGGGAAATTTCCCAACGTGAGGAAAAGTCTCACAAATGGTAGATTAGGCTTAAAATGGTATAAATACTACTTATTATCCTTAAGGCACTAAGGAAGAGAAGAAGGGTTGAAATCTCTCTTCAAGCTCCAAAAGCTCCCACGTCCATGGAGATGAAATGGAGAAATCAAAACTTTGATGGGTGGAGATCGAAGCCCTCACCGATACGAGTCCAACGGTACCAATTTCGTGCGATTCGGTGGAGAAATGAGTAAGATGGAGGATGATGAAGGTGGAGGTTGTGTGTTAGTGTCGCGACTTACGAGGAAGAAGAAGAAGGATTTGCAAGTCTGGAGCAATTCAATACGTGAATGAAGAGAATAGAAGGTGAGAAGGTAAGTAACTTACCTTTTTACTTTTACTTTATACTTCACTTACTTTATTTATTTGTCCTCTTATTACTAAATAGCTAGCAAGCTATTAATATGTGTATACATATTAACTAAAACCGGCCCACATGAATTAATAGTCCGGGTCGTTTTTCGTCTTTCGAATTAAACGTGTCTCGTCTCCGGTTTCATTACTATTCACTTACCGGGTCCGTTTTCCGGAATTTTCTCGTTTAATTAATTTTAATGGTTATTAAGCTTCCATTATTAACTTAATATAGTTATTTAATCAACTATTTTTTTACGGGTCCGTTTGACCACTTAAAGTCACGTTTTCGGGTTTTCTCGAAAAACGTGCTTTTATGCTTATTTAGCGTTTTAATCCATATTTTGGATCCGTTTTCTTCGGGAATCATTCCCGTATACTAATTAGGCCTAACTAAGCCTTAGGAATCCATCTCGGACCCTTACGAGATCTTATATCTCTTATTTAAATTTAATACGCATTTTAGCGTTTTTCGCTTTTCAAGCGTTTTCTCTTTTCTTTTGGTTTTATTCTTTTTACCAATACTCTCTAGGCACCATTAGGCCCTTAATAATTTTATTAGAGTAATTTAATCACCATTTTTAGATCCGGGGTATTAAAATCGCACACCCGCACCGATCATCGCACAGGCAGGCATCATCATCTCACATCCGCCAATACCGTGACCATCTTCACCGCCGTCGACTTCGTCATCTCCATCTCGATTCATCTCGACCACCATTCACTCACGCCACGCCCTCACTTCACCACGAACAATATCACCACATCCATCTCTCCGTCCCCAATTGCATTCGCCTTCATCTCGTCCACACACCATCGTCTTCACCGTCTCCGTTTCTTCACAAATCCATCGTCGTGACCACCATTCACCGATTTTACTCTCACCATTCACACCCGAGAGGACATCGTCTTCATTCACGCTTGCTTCGTAATATTCACATCGACTCATCAACCACCATCACCCGAGGATCTTCTTCCATCACCGCCGGCGCAAGCAAGGGAACAACATCGAGAATTTCTCACCGACGCGAGGCAGAGGAGTAGACGGTGAATCGCGAGGAAGAACAGGGACGGGGAAGACGACAGGAACAGAACCGACACGGGCAAGTCGGTCTTGAGCGAACCGGAAGAAAAAGCACAGAGGAACCGCCCACATGTGAACCGGACCGGATTCATATAAGGGTTTTTCCTAACTTATGCTTTTACAGTACAATTGTTACATGTTAGTTGTTGCTTGTTACATTCTTAGTGTTACATAACGTTTGGTATTTGTTTTAATGTTTAATTGTGTTTTTGAAACAATGAGTGAGTAGTTTATATTTACTCTGGGTGATGGTTTATTGCAGTTTGTTTTAATTATATTTACTGGTTTTAATTAATTGCTGATTGTTACGATTAATGTCATTCTTGCGCTTTTTAATAAATGTCGCGAGTTTATTAAATTGCTTTACTAAATCTATTTTGATCCGACCAAGTGATAAATAGATCGGTTAAATTAATCTGTATATCTGTGGAATTATTAATTGGATTAATTAATTATTCTTGCAGATGCAAATTATTATTCCTCGTACTTAATCCGTTTACATGTGTTTCTGCTTGAACCTAGACTAGGTCCTGCATTTCTGGTAAATGAGTTCTTCTGAGACTATGATTTGGCTCTTAAGAAAATATTAGGAATATTGCCAATCTATCTTTAATTAACCAGTAGACATAATTAATCAAACGGTTTTAACCTGAACCCAGAGTCCCTTTCATCCAATTCATCTATCACTTTAATTTATCTGCTATTTACTTTCTGGTTACCTATTTGTGAAATCCAAAACCAAAACAAAACCCCCTTTTTGAGTTAACCATTACCTAAGACTAGACTTACTTATCAAGTCCCGTGGATTGACACCCAGGTCGCTTCATAATTTGCTATACTATTTCGACCGGGATTTTTGCAACCTAACGATCTATTGATTTGTTGATATCTAGGATTATCTCTTAGCATTTAATACATCAAATAAATCGTTTGCAATGCTCCATATGTCCTGTCTGGCCTGGTACCATTTCTTCCCTTCTCAAGTACTCTCTTTAGAATGATGAATATTGATGATATGAACTCTAAGAATGAATTATATAGGAGTTCGTGCCACCTCGGCACTCCTCCGGGGCATTCCCGGGCCTTTATGGGGCCCTCATCGGGAACTTCCGAGCACGTTGTATTTAACTGGGAATTTAGCATGAGGACTTCATCTTATATGTTTATTAAAGTGTTATGGTGTATTTGGAATGAAGTGTAATTCTTTATTTCATCTTATAAAATACTTCCGGGACTTTCGGGTCTTTCGGGCCCTTAAGGGAACTCCCGGGCATTTTGTATTTTTACTCAGTTCTAACTGAGGACTTGTGTTGTAAAGGTCATATAATGATCCTTGATTAACTTCATATGATGTTCATAGCTTATATAACTTGATTTGCTTAAGGTCCGGCTTAACTCTCGTTTATGACCTTTAGGAGTTTCGGTGCGTTTTTAACGCCTAACTGTTTATATACTTTTCTCAGGGTTTAATAATCCCCCAGATAATATTTATTTACCATTATTTAATTATTTAAAGGTTAGGGGTATTTCAGGTCTAACCTAATGGACCGACTCGTAAAGGAGTGTTATGTGGTTAGTGACTTGTAGAAAGAGTCGTTTCTCGAAACAATGAAAACATAGAAACACACGAAAAATATCTAACCAAGAAACGATAATGCAACCTATGAACTCACTAGAAAGTGAGAGAGTTGTACGGGAGTAGTAAACTCCCGACAACGGTGAGAGAACCGAATTGAAATAATCCACGAACACAAACAAGAGTGGAAAGATATAATAAACCTCTACTTAGAGGATGATGATAGTTCTAAGAAAAGAACTCAAGAGAAAAGTAAAGTACATATAAAGGACCATCCAACTTCTTTAGATATAGTCGATCCACAATATGAGGAGCCGACCTAATTTGAGAAAATGACCCGAACATAAAAGTATTCGATAAGTTGGGTAAAACCTTAAATTTGAGAATACTAGACATTGAGAACTTCCCTAAGCCATTAGATGTTATCGAAAGAGATACTTCTAAACTAATCTATGAGATTGTGAAATAACTCCGAGAGAGGAGTTTTGGGAACTTGAGTAGTCCGGTAGAGAAACAGACGTTTGAGAATTTGAGGAGCTAAATGTGTAGTTCCGTTTGATAGTCGAACCTTCCTACCATGCTAGACCCGGAGTAGGGTCGAAACCGGGGAAGTAAGACTTGTATTTGAAAGCCCAGTGGTGAGTCTTGTGTATGACTCTGCCCGGAGGTCATGGGTAATGAGTTAAAAGATGTCTCATTGAGAATTTGAGAACTTGTGAACTTGATAATTGGATTTGAAAATTGAGGATTGAGTTGAGACCTGAGAGAATTGAGAATCGAGTTGAGTATTGAGAACTTGGAAGTTTTGGTTGAGGCTAAGTATTATAGAACTTGATTGAGGTTGAGAGTGAGAGAACTGAGTAAGAGTAACCCAAGAGAATGGGTAAGATAATAATTAAGTGACCAAGGCATAGTGAGGTGGAAACCCTCAAGGCCTAGAGTAAGTTAACACTAACTAACAAACTTGTTGTGTTAGTAGTTATTGTATTCTTAGTTTGAATGCTTTTGTATGTGAGCATGTCTATTGAATTAAAAACGAATCGCTTGTTCTCGACCAAATAGTCGGCGTACCCCCGTTAGCACGTGGGGTATGCGAATTTCATATGCAGCTTTTATTGAGCCCCTTGGGGCGCTGTTTTTACATTACAGGTACTTTAAAGCCGATCACCGTCCGAGAGTGTAAGACGTGGTTGCTGTATAAGCATGGGTAGTTGGTTTAGGAATGTTGTATTTATTTGTAATGTTGAATTGTGAGTCCGAATTGTTATTGGCAGACATGAGAATTGTAGATACTCGGTTTAGAATAGAATTGAGGTTGTATTTGTATAATATGGAATTGAAGTTTGTATTTGGTTTGAGATTTGATTAAGGAATGGAATATTCGTTTGTATATAGTACTCGGTATAATAATCCATCAGATCGATATTGTATTTGAATTGTCATATTGGATTTGGCCTTGTTAGTCATGTGGGTGACTAACGACATTGTAATACCCA
This sequence comes from Limonium bicolor, assembly GCA_023374045.1. NCBI lineage: Eukaryota > Viridiplantae > Streptophyta > Magnoliopsida > Caryophyllales > Plumbaginaceae > Limonium > Limonium bicolor. The sequence continues at coordinate 335,000,908 of CM041777.1, read as the reverse complement.
CCGTTGTAGTGAATTTCCACTGCTTTGGTATTGGTAATTGAGACGGATTAGGAGGTAATGACTGGATTAGCGGTAGGGGTGTTACAAGCATAAAAAACATTAAATAACATAAAAAATTACCCTAAATACATGGCCTTATTACAACCTTCAAATGTAACATTGAACTGACATAAAATAATCCCAAAAACAGTACAAGTAATGGCTTTTTAAGGTTATACCCAAAAACTTTTTATAATTGCATTTTTACCCCTTTTACTTAATATTATGACATTTTAAGCCATCATACCCCTAGGTAACATAGCCAAATATGTTATCATAATTTTTAAGTGCATTTTTAGGTCAAATTAACCATGATACCCTCCATGTTGTCGGCTATAATTGTTTGTACACGATGAATTTATCTTAAAGTTTAAAAAAGGTGTTTTAAGCAAACTTACAAGGTTTGATGCACCAAACACCACTTCTCCACAAGTCCTCCATGGTTCTAAAGTTAATAAATGAGTTTAAATCATTTTATGTACAAATGAAAGGATTAAACCATGTTTAAGGAGTTTTAAAGCTTGATTTAATTACTTACCCTTTTCAAGCTAGCCTCCACCTCCTTGGTCAAGGTCACTCCTATAGTTCCTAAGGACCATTCGGTCTGGATTATAACCAGAATAAAAGATCAAGTTAGGGTATTTTAATGAGCTTAACAAAATAAGGAACCTCAAGGCATTAAATGTGCTTAAGGAGGTTAGATTTTTACCTTTGTGTTCAAGGGTGATTTTGGCTTCAAAATTTGGGCTATAACAAGAAAAATATGAATAGTTTCAGATCCTTTGTTGGTCTAAAGACATAAGGCACTTTAAACACTTAAAAACCTTAAGAAATGACTTACTCTTGGAGCTTCCTTTGGGGTTGTTTTTGCTCCAACTTTCAGGCTACCAAAGGGGGTGAGTGGAGCTTCATTTTTGTGTGAGAAAAGAGGAATAAAAGGAGTGTAAGGATGAGTGATTTTTGGACATATATAGATTAAGGGAAAGGATGGAAGCTTAAAGCATATTTTTACCTTTATATTGTTGGTCTTGGTCTAGCTCTATTCCTCCACGTTTTTGTACAGATTTCTAGCACCAAAATCTTCAGATTTTTGAGCCTATCAAGAGGGGAATGAGTGGGTGGAGTTATTGCTTTGTAAATGGAGAAATGAAGTAGTTTAGGACATTTTCTTACCTTAACTTGGATGAACTTTGTTTGCTTTCCTTCCTTGATGCTATTCTCGGTTTCTAGGCCTCCATGCTACAGATTTTGACAGAAAAATGAAGGGAAGGAGTTGGTGGTGTTTTGATGAAGAAAGAAAGAAAATGAGGGAAATGAGCTAGTTCACCATGGGTTCAACCTTGGAGCTTGAGGAGGAAGAGGATGGTGAAGAGAGGCTGATTTTCAGTTGGGAGAAGAGAGGAAAATCGTGAGTAGCAGCAGCATGGGGAAAAGGAGAGTGAGGGGGGGGGGGTGAGAGAATGTAAGTAAGGTAGAGAGTATTGAGGTTCCCTAGGAGAAGACTTTAGGAAAGTTCTTAAAGCATAATCTACTTTTCAATATTGCTTTTTGGTTCCCCATTTCCCTTCTTTGCTGTCGGATGCACATGTTTTAGTGGGGAAAAGTTTGAAATGTTGTGACTTAATACTATGACTCCAAAGTTGTGCACTTTTGGACTTGTTTGATGTGTTAGGTTATAACATGTGTTGTTACCTTGTTTTAAGGTGTATTTCTTGTGTTTTTAAGTGCTTGGTATACTTTATTATTTATTGTGATGATATAAAGTATACCATATAATTTTATCACATGTCTTGTCTTATGTATTAATATATTATATGCTAAATTAAATTTATGAGTTATTTCCTCCTTATTAATACTCCCTCTTTGGTCCATTATTTTATGTGAGACTTGGTGCTCATTTTGGACTTTACATATATGTTTATATATATATATATGTTTAGAGATGATAAACTCCTTAATGAATTAAGGTTCATTATTATTAGTAATCCCTTTTGATTAAATCATTTCATTTAATTAATTAATGTAATTAAAGGTTTGGGGTATTTCACCAAACCCTAGACCACAAACCCTAAAACCTGTCAAGTCAATAACGATAATATAAAGTGTAGAACTAATGCAAAAAAAGATTACCCTACCCCCCGCAAACACCTTAAAAACCACTCTAGGAAAGCTAAAAACGCCGACCCTAAACCTTAAACCCTAAACCACAAACCCTAAAAACCTGTCGAGTTAGTAACAACAATATAAAGTGTAGAACTAATTCCAAAATGATTACTTACCCCCCGCCCCAAACACCCTAAAAACCACCCCATGAAAGCTAAAAACGGCGAAATCATTTTTGGGGTTTGTAGTGCATGGTTTAGGGTCTAACGACCTCTTATTTACTTATTAACAACCTTTAATTCACTTTTTTAAAACTTAAGATTCACAATGTTCATTGTACATACAAAAATATAAAATTTTAAATTTATCAAAACATATTCATGTTGGGTTTTATTTTGAAGAGCTCGAATTATGATGAACAACAGTATAAAATTTATATATTTGAACTTATATATATATATATAATAAACTACAACATTTTAAAATTTTACAAGAAAGCAAAGTAAAAAAGACAAAATAGGTAGCACCATCACCAGGTTCAAAATTACCTTTTTATAAGGCAAATTCGATGGTGGCGTTGGTGTCACCTTGTAAGATGGCACCACTTTTGTCTTTTTCGATTTGATCTTTTTGTGAAATTTTAAAATGTTATAGTTTATTAGATATAAGTCTGAATAACATAAGTTTTATATCGTTGTTCATCATAATTTGAGCTCTTCAAAATAAGACCCAATATGAATATGTTTTGATAAATTTTATATTTTATATTTTTTGTATGTACTTAAAAATTGAATCAAAGGATGTTAAAAAGTGAATCAAAGGTCGTTCGACCCTAAACCCTGCACTACAAACCCTAAAAATTCCTTTGACATTTTTAGCTTTCCTAGGGTGGTTTTTAGGGTGTTTGATGGGTAGGGTGATCTTCTTGGCATTAGTTCTACACTTTATATTGTCGTTACTGACTCGACAGGTTTTTAGGATTTGTGGTCTAGGATTTAGGGTCGTTAAAACTCTAAAAATGTCTTCTACTTTTTTAACTTTTCTAGGGTGGTTTTTAGGGTGTTTGGGGAGGTAAGGTAATCTTTTTGACATTAGTTCTACACGTATAAAGTGAATATTTTGTTGAAGAAAAGTTATTCAAATGTCGAAGAAAATGATGTGAATCATTTGTTTTTCTTAATGTGAATTTTAATTTTAAGAAAAGTAAATCTTAAAGAAGATGCATTTGGTTAATGAATAAGATTCATTTTATTTTTAAACAAGATTCATTTTGTTAATGAATATGATTCACTTTAAAAATACATAATATATACTCATCCTAAAAACATAAAAATTTAAGTTTACCAAAATATATTCATTGTGCATTTTATTTTAAAAAGCGGGAAAATTTATTTTTACACTTATATTTTGTAAGTTATAACAGTTAAAAAAATATTATTAACTCTCTCCTATGTCCACATTCACACACATTGAGAAAGAAAATATGGAGAGATTATTAACTTTTTACTTTTTTTTCTTCTAATAGATTTTTGACATATATAATGGAACCACATTTTACCCTAACACCAGCATGAGAGTCTCTAGCCGTTTTATAATAGTTATCAACAATAGTAGACTTTTTTAATTAAAAGGAAAAATTACATCGCCCACCCATGACGTTTGGCGAAATTACACACCCCACCCATGAGGTTTCAAAAATTATTTTGCCCACCCATGTGGTTTCCATAATTTTACATTCAGCAACTTTTTTAATATTTGATCAACTTAAATGATGGTTAAATGTTGTTCAAAATTGATGAAACTTTACATGGACGATGCTAAGGTGTTATATTTTTGTTCAATGCCAAATCTAAAGTTTTTTAAGGTCATATATGATGTGAGGGACCCAATGAAACATTAGACATGTTCATCGGGTCCCACGGATCATATATGAGCTTAAAAAACGTTGGATTTTATGTTTTACCAAAATATAACACTTTAATGTCGTCCATGTAAAGTTTCATCAAATTTGGAAATCATTTAACCATCTTTTAAGTTGATCAAATATTAGAAAAGTTGCTGGTTGTAAAATTGTGGAAACCACATAGGTGGGCAAAGTAATTTTTGAAACCTCATGGGTGGGCTATGTAATTTCGCCAAACGTCATGGGTGGGTGATGTAATTTTCCCTAATTAAAAATATGTTTTTTAAATTTTAAAATCAAGAATATAAAAATTTTAAGGGAAAATTCACGAGATACCCCTGTTTTCTTTCGTAATTCACAATATACCCCTGTGATTTTAGTAATTTGACTTTAAACATGCTTAAATGTTGTCCAAAATTGATGAAACTTTACATGGACGATGCTAAAGTGTTATATTTTGGTCCAATATCAAATTTGAAGTTTTTTAAGCTCACATGTGACCTGTGGGACCCAATGAACAGTCACATATTCATTAGGTCCCACAGGTCACATGTGAGCTTAAAAAGCTTCAAATTTGATATTGGACCAAAATATATCACTTTAGCATCGTCCATGTAAAGTTTCATCAATTTTGGACAACATTTAAGCATGTTTAAAGTTAAATTACTAAAATCATAAGGGTATATTGTGAATTATGAAAGAAAACAGGGGTATATCGTGAATTTTCCCAAATTTTAAAATAAGTCACATCCAACTCAAATATTTTTCCACGCACTACGATAGTATTTGCCTACCAAAGCCCGCGAGGTACTACACTTTTACTTGCAGTTGTGAATACCCTCCGAAGGAAAGGAGTGGCCCCACCTGGCGGCCATTTTTGTCCTTCTTTTCACTTCCTCTATCCTCCCCCAATACTAGCGCACTTCAGCAGCCACCCACGGAGTCCCCACAAACCCGACTCCACTTCACTTCCCCAGCTCTTCTGAAACCACCCAGCCAGCCAGAGGCGAGAATCCGCGCAGGCATCCACTGCCATTTTTCCTTCTTGCTGGTTGGCCCCCCGTCCCTCTCCCTCCTATCATCTCTGTGGCGACATACTATGGTGATTGCTCTTTCCTCCCCCTCTGCTACTTCTCCCATTACTCTCCATCTCCACAACAAGGGTAGGGTTAGCTCTGCTTCCACCTCCACACTTTCCATTCTCCCAATCCCCATTCCAGCCCCTTCCGGTAGATTCTTTCCCCTCTCCTACTGGTCGTCTAATGTCCGCGGCCTTCAATGGTTTGGCGGTCAACGCGCCGCCACTTGTTGCTTGAAGTTGAAGCTGGTCGCAGAAGGAGCCAAGCAGAAGACGAAGAGGACAGCAAGAAACGGCTCTCATTCTCGCACTTTTCTTGATGCCAGCTCCGAAGCAGGTTCCCTTCTTTCTTTATTGTTTAGTTGTAAGTCTTGGAAGCACGCTACTTATTGCCAATGATGAGGTTGGAATTTCGTGTAGCGTTTGTCGTCAATTCTAGATTCTGATGGTGAATTAGCGTGAAAACGAAATGGTTTCCTATTTCCAAATGATAAGGTCCGACGCGACCAATTTACGTTGCGCTTATCAGCTAGTACTCAAGATTTGGTTAATCTGAAATAATCGTTCTGCCTACGCCTGATCATGTGTGAAATCAACGGAATATGCCCGTCGAAAGACAAGCGGAAATGGGTTGTTGGGGGGGGGGCGTCTCCCTTCGGTGGCATATCGCTGTTTCTGCTTGCGGAACTGGGAAGGAAACAATGAGAAAGTACTACGTGTACGATAGGGGCTGACATGTTACGGCCTATATGGTTTTAATATATTCAGACAACATCATATATACTACTCGTGTATAATTAATGACAGATAAGCTAGATGAAAGAAATGATTTGTTCCATTATTGCTGCGGAATATACTTTCTCACAAGGGAAAATAGTTGTTTCGAATGCTTCTGATTTAATTTTTCTTTATTAGTTTGTTTCACTGGTTGCAAACCTTACTCCGGTCGGCGATGACTATTATTTTTTGAGGAACTGATTGGTGAGAATTTTTGGGTATATGAATAGTGTTTCAAGGAGCTTATTGGTGATGATTTTGGGAATAGGAATAGTGCTTTGATTTTTGGTTCAATGCTTTGATATAATATGCCATGTGGGGAATGTCTTTCTCTAATTGCGTATGCTCTATCTATGCAGAGCTTCTGTCTGGAATAATAAAAGAGACAGAATTGGGGAGGCTATCACCTACCGTTGCTTCTGGAATGGAGGAAACTTTCTGGAACTACCGCAATGCAGTAATTAATTTCGCTCTATACACTTGAGACAAGTTGGAGGAATGAATACTCTGCCATGTTTAATTTCGCTTCCCTGAAAACTTGAATGCTAAAATCTGTCTTAAAGGTTTTGCTGTAAGCATATTTTCCTTTTCATTTTCTCATGTTTTCCTTTTCTTAGATGCTTTCATTTTACTTTCTTGCTTACGTACTGACAGCTTGTTTGTACTTTTCTGTGTAACAATGATGAGTATAGTTTAGAATTCTCAACTTTGATACTTTTTTTTTTAATCTTAACCTGCAATTCACCAGTATAACTTGCCTTTCTCTAAGATGATGTTCCCCAATTTCTAAGATGCTTTGACTTTGTTTAGTTCTTTGCACTTGTTTATAGCATGTACATTGAGCCGCTTCATTTATTATCTGCTTTATTTGGGAATTATTATTTGCTTCTGCTATAGGTTTACATATGGACCTGCCTATACTTGAATAAAAGTTCTACGGTCAATTGAGTTCACTGTGTATGCTTGTCTTATCTATTTGATGTCTGAATTTACAGACATGATCCTAATTTTATTCAATGCCAAGTCAGTTTCTGTTTCTTCATTTATCTGCAGCAGTGCAACAATTTGGTGAATCTTATCTAATATGTTTTTTACTCTGGAAGTATTTGTAATTGGTGGCTCATTAATGAATGTTTATGCTGTTTCAGGTTCTGCAGAGTGGAGTTCCATATGCAGATGAAATTGTGTTGACAAACATGGGTGCTATGTTTGATCGCGTCTTGTTGGATCTTGAGGTATTTTTGGCATCTTCATCAATGAAGTAATGCTTATTATGGTGCCCTTATATTATTACTTTTTTTTTTGATAGTTCATTATTACTACACTGTAGATGATAAATTCAGTAGATAATCTTTATTCTGTTTCTCAGTAGTCCAATGAATTTCAGGAACCTTTTGAATTTTCGCCATACCATAGAGCTATACGGGAACCGTTTGACTATTACATGTTTGGCCAGAATTATATTCGCCCATTGATTGACTTTAGGTGAGTAAGCAACATATTTAATCTTGCTTTTTATACTTTTTTCTCATTGAAGCCATGCAACTTTAGTTATGAGCATCCCAGTCATCTGTCTGAGGTTGATTTTACACTCTCAGCCTTGGTTCAGTTCTTTGAAGTATTTTGGTTCTTCTTGTAACTTGTGATGGGTGGCTTATATAGATGCTATATGTGCCAAGAAGTTGCTATTGGTCTTCTGCTTTCATGTATTTTTCCTGTTTCTGTGGAGCTTAATGAAAGTTCTTAACCTGTATTGTTCAGATAGGGAAGGTTCAAGATTGTAGCGTGCTGAATGTGCACTTAGCTTCTTGAAATATCTTCTTGAATATCTTTTTGCATTTGATATCACCCTGCTCAAATTATATGACCTTAGATTTTATGGTCTTTGAACTGATAATTTTCTTTAGAATGAGTTGTACTTATATCCAGATCTTCAATTAATTGCATCCTGCCATGGCCTGTATAAATCTAGTTTAGCAGACTAATGAAAAAAAATTAGAAGAGTTGAAGCATTAAAATGTTTTCTTTTAACTTATATTCTTGCATGTGTTCCGCTCTTGCAATTTTTTCTAGTTTTTTCTAGATGCTCTTGCCAATCAAATGTCGCTTCAGCATTGTCTACTACATTTGGGGAAGACACACTAGAAATAAGAAGTCGATCAATTAAGTGCAACGCATGGTTATCTGGCGTGTCAAGATCTCTCTTTTTCTAACGCTGCTTTCTTCTTCCTCCAGCAATTCTTACGTTGGCAATGTTTCCTTCTTCTATGAAATTAAAGAGAAATTGCAGCAGGTATACAGTTTTGGTCTCTTATATGCCCATTTTCTTCCTATTATGTTGAAATACATCATCTATGTGATTGGAGGTTTTGGCTTTGCCATAATGCTTAGTGTTGGATTGTGCTTCCCAAGTTGGTCACTAACTCCTGGATATGGCAATATTGATGCATCAGATATTTCTAAATTTCAACAGTGTTGCAACTCACCCCCCTGTTGTTTCTTGTTGCATGAACTCCAAATTTGAAGCCAGTTTGAGTTACTCATTTAATAATGTGCTGAGATCAGATATATATATATATAGAATCCTATGGTCATATTCACTGAAAAGCACCTTCTTCTGTCGTGTATTCTCTTTTTAAATTATGCGCCTCCTTTATTATTCTGAATATGTTATTCATGCCATATGGTTCCTTGGATTTTCAATCAAGTATATCATCATATTACTGAGAATAACCTTCCCTCTCTGTCATATTTCTCTTTTAAAATTCTAGAATCCATTAGACAAAATGGCGATAAAAAGAGATTGATGTTTTTGGATGTTACGTTATGGGACTCATACTTCTCTGAATATTGTAGTCGTGCTATATGATTGCTTAATTTTTCAGTTAATGTCATCTTCTGGTCTGTCGCTAAACTTCTGTGTGGATTTCAAGGACACTGAAATTTAACGAATATGTACTGTTGGTGCAGGGGCACAATATCATCATATTACTGAGAATAACCTTCCCTCTCTGTCATATTTCTCTTTTAAAATTCTAGAATCCATTAGACAAAATGGCAATAAAAAGAGATTGATGTTTTTGGATGTTAAGTTATGCGACTTACTTTTATATGAGTCCTTAATTTTTCAGTTAATGTCATCTTCTGGTGTGTCGCTAAACTTCTGTGTGGATTGTAAGGACACTGAAATTTAACGAATATGTATTGTTGGTGCAGGGGCACAATATTATCTTGATGTCCAACCACCAAACTGAACCAGATCCTGCAGTTATTGGGTTGCTGCTGGAGAAAGTTATTCCGCTCATTGTTGAAAACATGGTACAACAAATTTGTTGAATTGTAATCACATGCTCTGTAGCACACTCCGCCTTAATGCTTATTTTAGCCTTGGTTTGCTCCAGGTATATGTGGCCGGGGACAGAGTCATTACTGATCCTTTGTGCAAGCCTTTCAGTATGGGAAGGTGCTACTGCATCCTGAATTTTGTTTTAGATTATTTTTTTGATTGTTCTGTCTATGGCCAGGGTATATTCAAGAGATTTTATGCTCTATTATCTCAGGAATTTACTCTGTGTCTACTCGAAGAAGCATATGCATGATAATCCTGAGCTTGTTGAAATGAAAAGAAGAGCAAACACTAGAAGTCTTAAAGAAATGGCCCTTCTATTGAGGTAGTTTCCATAACCACATATATACTTTTTCATTTTTATGTATTATACTGCTTTAAGATCTTTATATTACTGAGATTAAAAGTTTGTCATTTCAGTTGGATTTGAAATTCTTTTAAAGTAGGCATCTTCTAAAACTTGAGAAATAAACGTTCAGAACATAGAGGATATAGCAGTTCATGCAATAGCAAAGGGGGTGAAGATAGTCTAGACAAATATAAGCAAAGATAGGATATATTGGGAAAGACAATTTGATCTAGGTTAGAAGCTTGGGCTAGGAAGTGGCTGGAAATGACAGTGCTTTTGTACATATTGCTTAAATTTGGAATGATTTTCTGCATCGTGAGAGCAACACTTGTAATTGAGCGGAATAACAGAATAAGATTAACAGTTTAACGACTTCATGTTGGGATGACAGCACCTGCTTGTCAATCTGTGTTTACTTTTTCTTAAATATAAGGTTACAAATTTACTAGTCAATGACATAACGTAGAGGATACATCTGACCCATGGACCCAAATTCAACCCTGAGAACATCACCTGACAGCACACTACATAACAGAATTAGTATCTCCAACTATAGCAGATTGGGGTTAAACCCAAAAGCGAGCAAATAAATTCCTATACAACAACCTCCAATGCAAAATACTAGTGTCTTATTCTGCTTTACTAGTTTTGGATCACTTGAAAATTTGAATGGACGTACTTTTTTTTTTCAATTTATCAGAGAAGGCGCAAAAGTAATTTGGATTGCACCAAGTGGAGGCAGAGACCGCCCTGACCCTATCACTGAAGATTGGTATCCTGTAAGTTTATTTATGAAGATTAAGACTTAGTTCATAAGACAGAGTAGCAGTGTTGTCAGCATAGAGTTTATAAATGAATGTCTATTACGCTATACTTCTGGTTCAACTAGCATGCACTGTTCTGTTTAGGCTTTGGCCTAAATTTCCCTAAGATGTGGAAGGTGAATGTGCAATTTCAAATTTATGTGTTTTAAGCTCCACGAAATCCATCTGGGCGATGAAGTGAAAGGTATAATATTGTTTCTAACAGAAGATGTGAAAGGTGGCCAGGAATAGGTGAATGATACTGATAGTAATGAGAACCTTCAATGAAACTTGGCTTTACCTATCATGAAATTTTTATATGTATAAGGTAAATGTGACTGAAGAAGCTTAGATTTTGAAGACCCACCATAAGTTCAAATTTACATATGAAAAAAACTGTTATTCTGTTAATACGTTGTTGGTCAGGTCATGTCTGATCAGTTACCAAATGTTTGCGGGGGAATGATGAACCAATCAAATAACATCACTCTACTCAAGTTTTGGTTTTGATTGACCAAAGCTTTTATTTGCTTTTCTTTTGCCATTGTTTTAATTTAAATAGAGTGGCGTGTTTTGTTTTACTTCAGAGGATCTCGCAGGCGTTTCTAATCTTATTAAAATCAGCAACTTCATCTTTCGAAAAAAATAAAATCAGCAACTTCATCTTTCGAAAAAAATAAAATCAGCAACTTTTTTATTGTCGATTACCTTACCTTACGATTTACCATATCTTAATGTAAGAGGTCAGGCACCTTTTGATGTGTCTTCAGTGGATAACATGAGAAGACTTGTGGAGCATTCTGGAATCCCTGGACATGTCTACCCACTGGCAATACTGTGCTACGACATTATGCCACCTCCACTAAGGGTATGACTGGCTTTCTGCCTGTGTTCGTGTATTTATGAAGTACTTTCAGGTATTCTCATGAAATGTATCATGGTATCATATGGTTACAGGTCGAAAAAGAAATTGGTGAGAAAAGAGTAATATCTTTCCATGGAACTGGATTATCAGTGGCACAAGAAATGAACTACCATACAGTTGCTGATGGCTTTGAGACGGAGTCTGAGGTAGATATCTTCGGAATTTTTATCTTTAACTTGATTGTACATGTTTAAAGGAAGGACCAGCATGGATTTTGAGTGACAGCCAGATCAGTAATTAAATGAGTAAAGAGACCTGTTTTGACTTTTCTCTTACGAACAATTAAAAATTTGAAGCGTAATTTATATGCTGCCGAAGGCCACAAAGTCTATATGATGCATTAACATTTTGCAGGCCAAGTTAGCCTATGCGCAGGCACTGTATGATTCTGTGAGCGAGCAATACAGTATACTGAAAGCTGCTGTTTACGGCAAGCAAGGTTTAAGTGCTTCAACTTCATCTGTTTCATTATCACAACCTTGGACCTAGCTGAGTTTTGGAGTTCATGCCTTTTGCCTTCTTATCGCGTAAGCTGTTAGATCATGTGACATCCTTGGCTTTCTGTTTCGCTTTGCACTACATATTTTTGCAACAATCTCTATGATAAAGTAATGGCATTTGATATTACTGGATTTCTATTTCAGAGATCGGAAAAATTTCTCCAAAGTCATCCACTCTCTTCTTGCCCATAGGCAACAAGCATATCATGTGTCTGCCAGGAAAATGAACAGATATAAAGTCCAATTGGAACTTTACGGCAGCCTTCAAAGAAGAGTGGATATAATCAATTTTTTCTGTCTGCCTCTTCCATACGCATAGCATGTTCTGCAATTCCCCCTTTTTGCTCGAGGATAAGCAGCGTTGGTACGCGGTGCCCCCGTGCATTCTGTACCTTTTTGGTGCTACATCTTTATACAAAGTGATATACATATGCATCCTGATTGGAAAGTTCATATATTAGTTTTTTCGCAGCAATTTGCCAACTTCATATTCTTTTCCCGAATTTTTGTACAAATGCAACCTACTAGTTATTCATTGACAGATTCATTCATAGCTTGTTCCATTTGGCTACCATATTCTTCTTGCAATTTTGACCTACCAATTGTAAAGCTTTCGTTTGAATAGCTTGTTCCATTTGTCTTTTTTTTTTAATGTATTATTCATCATTCTTCCAGCCTGTTCCATTATCTGCATCTAGATTTTGGAAGTTGCTGTTCGAAGTCAATTTTGAGGGAAATGTCGAGTGCAATAGTAATATTTTTTGACTGTAAAATAGGGAGCCTTTTGCGCTGTCCTTTCCTCGTCTGCAGAATAGGATAACATAGAAGGTGTTATGTATTGGGAAAAGTCATTCAGGATCAAGTGTTTTTAAAGACTGATACGGATTAACTTTATTGAAATAGAGGTTTTCAACCCAATGAACATAAAAAAACTACATTTTTGTAAAACTAAACAATTTTAATTTTGTTCTTCGGGGTTTAAGAAAAACAAGAGTTGCAACATCAAGATTATGGGTGTCAGTTTTGACATGAACGTGAAAAGAATCTGAAACCCAACTGAAATTGACTTGTAAAAAATGAAGTTTGGATTGAGATATTCGACCTCAAAAGATATTTTAATTGGGTCTTAGTTGAATCTACCAACCATAAATTTTAAATTAAAACATTAGAAAAGAGAAAATATATTGTATTTTGTTTAGTTATTACTTATATGTGGATATTACGTTCATCCATGATAACCAAAAACTCAAAATAAAAATGATGTCTATTATGCGTGTGTCAACTCGTTTTAGGTTTAGTTTTGAAGAATACAAATTCAGGCCGAGTTTGGATTGATCCAAAACATTTTTAATTGAAGTTTGAATTGAGCTGTTGAACTACTATTTCTTTCGTTACGGATTCCACAAACTTCATATCCTCGTTCTTTACATTAAAAAACATTTATCGCTTTCTCACTATCTATTGTCACGTTCTTTTTACTACTGGGTATATCGTCCGTAGAGATATAAGACCCTTTTTATGCTGGATGAGTTGTGAATCAGGACATCAGGATAGACCTGACAAAAGTAACCTGAACCTGAAAAACCGAACCGAACCAAACGGATCCGAATCCGAATCTCAACCGAAAACTATAACTTGAAAAATGACTTGAAATTTGAAATAAACCGACCCGGACCAAACCGAACCGTATTATTGTAAAACCGCGAACAAACCACAATCTACAACCATCCGAACTGAAGTAATCCGAACCGAAGTCATCCGAATCAAAATCAACCGAACCGAAGTCACCCATAACCCGACGATGACCCGAAATCCGAAGTGACCCGAACCAAAACCAACCGAAAACCAACCGAACTGAACCCGAACCGAATCCAATGTTACCCGAATAAATATATCCATTATGACCCGAAAGAATATATTGCATTAATTATAGGAGACAATGAAAATAAAACAGTTAATCATTACTTAATAAGTGACGTACGTATAAAAAAGTATTAACAAACTTATATACAAAACAATTTTTTAAATATACCACAAATATTGCATTATAGTTTAAAGTAATTAATCATCATACATCTTCATTAATCGCACAACTAATGATAATTAATGATAATGCGTTACTCTTCAATAATAGATTAATAAGAACCAAAAATATTTTTATATTTAGACTCCAATTATTCAGTGATTCGTATCATTCTTGTATTAAATATTCTTATATTGAAGGTGTTTTTATTAATTTGAATTTTTCAAGCCTTTATCCAATCTTGTGAATAATTCTTCCTTATTAGTGAAATCCATAAATGTTTAATATACTTGAAGATTTTTACCTATGTAGCAAAATTCTCACGCTTCTGAATAGTTCTTCATCATTAACAGTTTTTAACTACTGTAAAAAAAAACTTATTAACTAATTGCATTCGCTAACTATTAATATATTGAAAAACCAAGTTACACACTTTGATACAAATTTAATAACTATCCACAAAAAAACTATATTTGTACTCATCTCAAAATAATGAAACTATTAAATAATCTAAAGCTACATCAATAATTATGTTAAGTTAAGAGTTGATTACTAAAGTATAACATGATGCAAATTATAATTATTAGTTTAAATTAATCTTTTATATACATTCGTACTTGTTGAGATTGATTGAAGTCAAATTTACATATCATGATTATTGATTTGCTTGATTCTATAATATTAACCGAATTTGTCCGAATAATTGATCTGAATTAGACCCATGACCCGAAAAAACCGAATAAATCAAAGGCTAACCCGAACCGAAAATTACCCGACCCGAAGTCACCCTAGCCGAAAGTCAACCAAACCAAAAGTCACCCAAACCGATCCAAACCGACCCGAAATTTCAACAAACCAAACTCAACCCGAACAAACCGAATTCACCCGACCCGATCCAACCCGAACTAAATACTAAACGATTTGAAATCAACCCGAACCAAACCGAACCGAACCGAACCTGAACTGATTGACCCGAACTGCCACCTCTACATCAGGACTGTAGCATCATAGGAGACAAAAAAAGACACACAACAAAGGAAAGAGAAGTTGTTGCCAGAGCGAGAAGATTGATTGTTGAGAGGTAGACTTGAAGCCATCAAACTCTGAGAATAAAACTGAGATGGTTTTTTTATAATACTTGATACTTCATATAATTCAAAGCAAGAAAAAA
Organism: Limonium bicolor; assembly: GCA_023374045.1. NCBI lineage: Eukaryota > Viridiplantae > Streptophyta > Magnoliopsida > Caryophyllales > Plumbaginaceae > Limonium > Limonium bicolor. Next base: position 334,985,891 of record CM041777.1, on the reverse strand, counting down.
CAGAGAGCTACAAATCATTCATTTTGATGTAACTTCCCTCTTCAGCTCAAAGTGCTGCCCAAAAAGGAAAAATCCCACTTCACAAACTTTTTTTAAATCACATTCATATTAGAAATGATTTATACGGTACCGCTATAACTTTTTTATTTGCACAATAATGTTTATGTTGTCATAACAGCTTTAGTTATATACATTTTCATGTATTTACTACAAAACGACATTTATATATTGAAAACGATTCAAAACAAGACTTATTATGAAAAAACGGTCAAAAATGCGCACATTATATATAAAACAAGAAGTGTCCCTGCTAACAAGAAAATTATAGAGGGGAAAATGATGTACAAACTTGGATAAAATAATAAAATAATCCTACAACTCTAATACAGGTTGTAAAAATCCCGGTCGGAATATAGCGTAAGCAAATTTGACCAAGAGTATCGAACCCAAGGGACTTATAGAAAATCAACCTAATCCTAGTAATCCTATTCTAAAATGAATGGGGGAAATGTAATATCAATTCTACACTAAAATAAACTAACTAATAATCCTAACTAATTGGTATACAATGAAGTACCCTTGATTCAGAGTAATAATCAATTTAAGAACAAGTATGATCACAAAACCAAGTTGACAAGTTTCGAATTAACCAACTTTTGAATGTGCTAGATAGATTGTCGGACAAAGGATGTACGACACATTCAAGAACTTTGAATGTGCCGGACATCAGACACCCGACAGGTCACCCGACATGTTCAAAATGTCAAGACTATTTTACAGTTTCTTTGTTAGAACAAACACTCTCAATTCATTATTGAAACTACCAAATCTATCTCCGATAAACGAACAAGAAAGAGGAGAATAGAATAGGTTAATTCCAAATCTTAGGTCTTGTTGTCCATCCATAGAACAACAAACTTTAAGACCACTAAGATCCCTTAACCAATTCTCTTAGAATTTTGAAGAAAAGAAGATCAAGTAGCGAACTTTATTCTTCTTACACTAGGATCCAAATCTTAGTTTGAAACTTGCAAACTTTATTGATAACCATAAATGTAATTACAAGGAGAATCATCCCTAACCAAAGATGGCAAGGAATTCTGCTCCACCATCCACACGGATTAAGAGAGTGAGAATACAAAGAAGACAAGGGAATTGATCATAGCCTTAACCCGCCATGGATTTCCTTCTCTTCACGTGGAAAGTTGCATAGAAATTTCTTAGACACCAACACCTTGGATGAGTGCAGAATGATAGAATGAATGGAGTGTATAGGATGTTGAAGTGTGTGGAAAAGTGTAGGCCAACGGCCTATTTATAGGCATCATTCTTCCTTGGTGCCGGGTGCTATGCTGGGTAAATGTCACCCGGCATTGTATTAAACATATGCTAAATGTTAACGGTCGAAACCGCCAAATCTGCGTGAAAAGGTACTTGTGCCGGACATGGGATGTCCGGCACCATACCTGACATAGGTTGGATTGGTAACGGTCGTTAACTGTCATCGTCTGGTCAAGCGAGGTGACTTTTGCTTGTGACGGATAGGGAGTACCCTGCACTATGCCCGACAATACCTCTTTTCTGCTTCATACTTATGCCATGCAGAAGTCATCCGGCTTCTTACCGGCAACACCCATCTTCGGGTTAGAAATTCGTTCCTTGCATGAAAAACATATAAAAATATAAGTCTGAACAAATAATACACTTCAATACATAATATAACATAAACACTTACTATTTAATCTTATTTCTGTCAATAATCTTATAATTATAACTACTATAATATGATAAGTCTGAGGCTTATCAGTCCCATATCTTCGTTTCTCACACACGCACTATCTCTCCTCTAAAATCAGTCACCGGAATCCTCTCTTTCAGACTACCGGACCACCGTCAGAAAAATCTTCTGGTGAGTTTTTTTATTTTTTTTTGCAAGTTGTAGATCTTGATGCGAATTCGAATTTGGTAGAAATCACATTAATTTAGGTTAGATCTACAAATTAAAATTTTGAAAAAAAAACCTTGAAAACTCCATTAATGGAGTTCTGGCAAGCTCGCCCCTCTCGACGACACTACTTCCCTCGAAACGCCCCGAATGTCGACACGAACAGGCACTCCTCACCCCGCCGGTCGACACGCATTGGCGTGACTTGCCCTAGGCATCGACACAAGCTGCGTGGTATCGCCTCGCCGCTCGACATGAGCTATTGGTCTCGTGACACTCACCCCTGCCTTCGACACGCAGTCGCAATGCTCGCCCCATGCCTCGACACGCCCTTGCGTGCCTCACCCCGGTATTCGACACGCTCTGGCTCGCCTCACCCCGAACCTCAACACGTCCCGACACTCTGGCTCGCCTCGTTCTGGTGCTCAACCCGTCTTGGCACGCCTCACCTCGGGAATCGACACGAGCAAGGACAGATTGCCCCAACGCTTGACACGCCTTGGCACGCTTCACCCCAACCTACGACACGAGATGCTTACTCTCGTCCCGCCTATTGGGGCGTGTTGGGGCTTTTTTTGTTGATTTTTATATTAACATATTTTGCTATTGTTTTTTATTTATATTGTTATTTAAGTGTTTTCCTTGATTCATTTATGTTGTTAATTGTCATTTGGTTTTTATGTTGTTTAAGTATTCACTTTGATTTACGTTTTTTGTTTTACTTGTGTAACTGATCTTTAATTGTGTTTTGTTCAACTTGTGCAGTAATGGATAAGTTAAAGAAAGCTATAAAACTTGTGTACACCAAAAAGAAGAAAGACCGGAATGTGGAGCAGCCAATGACGGCTTCGTACCATCATGAGCGTGGCACCGGACTTGATCCTCCATGACACTCATCTTTCTGCCCATAGTAGGGTCATGCTGACCCTCCACGCCGCTCATCCTTTCACCCACAGCAGCCTGTCATGGCCCCATCCCCTACCCAGTCATTGGATGATTACGACGCGTACGCACACATACCACGGTCGAACATGCCAGAGGCTTCATCTCCTGGTGGTGGTCGGTCTTCTATAGATCGGTCTGAGCTCCATAGCTCCAGCTATGCTATAGAGGGTGAGGGTAGCCACCACCTGGAGCATGTGGAGGCATAGACTTCTGCTGGGGGGTAGCTATCATGACCCTCGTACCCCTCTGGATGTTGTAGTGGTTGACATGGATATCGATGAGGATGAGGCCGAGGACACGAATGAGGACGAGGACGACCCAGATCATAAGAGCGCAAATGATGAGGAAGCTTCTCTCCACATGGAGTCAATTGTTCCCACTCATTGAAGGCTTAAAGATGTGTCTGTACCTAGTGATCCGCTACTGACTAGTGTCATTACCAGTTTTAGGGGGCATGTAGCCATTGACCTTTGGTCAATGACTAAGGTATTTACTCTTTTATCTTTCACTTTATCAAGTAGACTTAATTACTTTATGTGTGTGTAAACATTGTGGTAACTATCTAGGACCGAGGTGTTTTGGGATTTAAAGCCCGAAACAGTTTGATCACGAACTGGTCATTCAGCAAGGTTCCTTGTAAAAGGACAAGGAATATGCTTACGCATTCAGGCTTGCATCATCTGCTAGAGATCACATGACCTTTCAATATGATCTCTGCCTTTGTGGAGAGGTGGCAGCCGGACACTAACTTATTCCACATGCCCTTTGGAAAGATAACGATCACACTTCATGATGTGTGGCAAATACTGAGGATCCCCATCGTTGGTCATCAGGTTCTGGGGGACTCGTCAAACACTGAGCTTAAGGAGATGATGTCTAAGTGTTTAGAGTTTGACGACGACGTTCAGACGATGACAGATAACATGTGGCATACTGGTGTTGTTCAGCTATGTCTACTGATTCAGTGGTGTTCAATCGAACAGAAGCTACGTATGAAGCAGGCGTGTGGTTGGCTATACAATGCGATCGGTACCACCATCTTTGCTAGGAAGGGGCATGGATGCATAAGTCCTTTGTCGTTCTGGTTAGTCTCTCCCATGAGCCGACAAGTGGAGCTAAAGAAGTATGCATGGGGAGTAGGTACTCTTGCATGGTTGTATCGCCAGCTGGGAATAGCATCTCGTGATGTTACTGCTGAGATTGCTGGTTGTTTGACCCTTCTCGAGGTAAGTGTTTTAATGTACAACAATGACTAATAAATTTTCATTAATTCACATTAATAGTTGGCATAATTTATTTTTAAAATTTTTGTAGTGCTAGATATATGCATACTTCCCCACTCTTAGACCAACAGTTAGTGTTGATTGGCATGATGGGGATGATAGACCATGGGCTATGAGATGGGTTAGGTCCACCTCCCAGCAGAAAGATAAAGACTTGTTAGAGTACTATCACGAGCATCTTGATGCTCTGACAACAATAAATGTAAGTGGTACAATAATTGCAACTTACATTATTTACATTATTGATGCTTACATTTCCCTGTGATGCAATGTAGATTGATTGGTTACCCTACGGTAGAGAGAAGGTGAATGAGAACAAGGGCTGCACTTGGTACAAGAGTACCTTGCTATACATGGGGGATTAATGAGTCATATATGCTGGAGCGTTGTCTCCGCCAATTCGGGTACGTTCAGTGTATCCCAGCTGCCCCTATTAGACCAAACATCCGATCTGAAGCTAGATGAAGAAGAGGATCATATAAATGTGTGTAACCCGCTATGTATAGTGTGTGGGACACCACACACGAGTGTGATCTTACTTCGGGGTATACTAAGACAAGGGCGGTGTTGCATACGTGCGATGGAGATTATTTGAATTGGTATGTTAAACACAGTCATCCAAAGATTCTGAATCCTGACACGTATATTAACACCTTCCTTCATCGGCCGGATGCCAACCTAGTATGTTGCACTTCTTAAGTAATTTCAGTTTATGTTATTGTTTTGTGAATGTTAGGCTAACTTAATACATGTATTATGTTGCAGCTCATAAGTGAGGCAACTGAGATTGGTAGGCCTTACTTTCCCGGGAACCGTAGCTGGGACTGGCATTACTATCGTATGGAGATGCCAAAGCAGGAAAAGAGGACAACAAAATTGGGGATAGATGAGGTGTTCGGCACCTTATATGTATGGGATTCATACTATCTCCAGTACGGTGGGCCGTAGTTTAGGGTTTTATTTTATTGTTGTTTTGAGATATTGTTTGGATGGTTTATATGATTCTACAGTTTGGATGGTTGTTGAGCAAGTTTTTTATAATGTGATTCACAATTATATTATTTGTAACTTATTAGTTGTTTGGGAATGTCAATTATGCTTTTTCTATAAAGAAGACATTTTCACATCTCATTCGAAAGTGTGTCTTCCTTCATTGTATGAGTTAAAAAAAAACGGGTTAAAATAATGGTACTAATGACAGTAAAGCTATATGGGTTAACAAACAAAAGGGAAACTTAATTTAAATTATTGTTTCTAACAACATCAATTCCACAATAAAAAATAACTTAATTATTTCCTATCTTTTGTCTCTCTATTCGTTCTCCTATTATATTACATCGCATCTCGTAAGTTGGTTCTTGCTGTTGGAAATCATCATCACCGGGATCAATAGGATCATAAGTAACAAGTAATGGAATATGTTCCATGAAATCATTGTACTTCATATAATTTTCCATCATCCGACGAACTGATGCATGGACAAAAATCCACTCGTAGTCACCCTCTAGGCCCAGATACACCATTGTTGCTATGTTTATTCTACCGAGGAGTGTAACACCCCATCCACCAACAAACACATAATAACAATCTGCAGCGGAATACACACCTCTACAAATAACTTAACTCGTTGGTGTTACACGCCGTTAACCACCCACGTGGCTAACAAGGCTAATACATATACATTGTACCGGTCTGATGGGCTAAATTCCCGAGTGACTACACATTACTATCCCTTTCCATTAACACAACAACAACATACACCTTTCAACTATACCGAGTATTTATAAACTGATGCCGATAACAATTTCGGTCTTACTACACCTACTGTATATATACACTTAAATGATTACCCATGTACAGTGTCTACCCCGTCCTACTCACGAACGGCTTCCAGCTCTCTATACCTGAAATAGGAAAAGAAGAGAAAAAGGGTGGCCCCCAAGGGGCTCAGCACCTTTGCTGGTATGGTAATCCCGCAGCCCACATGCTACCGGGCCACGCACAACTAATTGTCGTCTTAGCATGCGGTTGATTGTATTTAAATCATGCATGTAACTGTAACACACAACACATAACATTTCGCCTCAATGGGCTCAACAAACGGATAATATATCCTTATTTGATAAGTCACTCATGGTATTCATTATTCCTAGAGTGTTTCTCCTCTAATGGAGCTACTTCCTTAATAGACGACAACTACCCATTAATCGGGTTATCCTTAAACGCCTCTTATCACACACTGGGATTCATTTCCATGACCCACACACTCCATATCTTACGACATATAACATTCCTCACATAACAAATCATAACAACACTTTGCACGTTTCAACGTGTACATCATAACATCACAATAGATATTGCATCACAACAAAAATACCTAACATAACAGGAATGGTTCTCTTAGGAACCGACCCAAACATTGTTAATACACTGGTGAGCCTAGAGAATGTTGCCAGTCTCATGATAAGCTCGTTACATAACTCGTTACCGTCTCGTTAAATGAACGGATAACTTAACACAAGGTGTCTCGGATATAGTGATCCAAGCACACCGAACAAACATAACATAGTATGCCCCTGTGGCCCGACGTGAGTCAGTAATAGCCTTGGTTAAGCTAAAGGGAAGGTTGGGAACCAAATCGGAAAACAACCATAACATACGGAGATGATCGAACCTGCTATGACAACGACCCCCATACTCACACGCGTGGCCGGAACAGACCGGACTCCTCACTTCCCCCGTTAGCACTTGTCAGAAGTTCATCATTGAACTTAGTTAAACAATCACAACATAGGGTTAAGTCTTGTAGACACACACAAGGGAAGGGAGAGTCATACATTCACACACAAACATCACATAACTAACTCACGCATAGCCGTGGTTAGTACGTCCCATGGTTCGGGTCGTTTACTCCGAATACCGAACTCTCATGTGATCCTAGACTCAGTCAACTAAGGTTAACACTTCCGAGGTTAAATGGTATCGGAGTTGTACACGCCACATAAATGAATTACTGTAAACTCATTACATGTTTAATCTTACAACGTGGCAAACATACAGAAAACACATTGGCATACAAGCCGGTGTAATCCGGTAGGACACAGGTTGCAAGAAAACCATACCTGTCACCGGAGTCCACTTTATCATGTCCATTTATGTACCTCGAGCAATTCTCGAACAACTGACAACATTACATGTACTTTTATTAACATCGGGGTAACATGTTTGTTTAAAGTCTAATGCTTATAACTCTCCCCGTTAACTTAGTTAAATAACTTGACATTTTTAACTTGTTTTACTTTTACATTTTAATACAATTTTCACCCACTTAATTGTCATTAAAACTCACCTAACATGTCCTTAACAACTTTATAACATCGTTACCTATCAATCCCCATCATTACCTATCATTTTATAACCTTAAACAACATTTTTGGTCCGACCGACCTTACCGACCGAACCTGTCCAAGTTCGGTCCATTCCAGAACACATTTCCGTCAAAATTTTCTACTCCGACCGACCTTGTAAGTTCGGTCGCATGTTCGGTCTATTCCCGAGAGTTTCTTCCCTTTGAAAATTTAGCCCGACCGAACTTGCCAAGTCCGGTCCCATGTTCGGTCGGTTCCAGAAACTTAATCCGTACACAAAATACAAGCCCGACCGACCTTGCAAGTCCGGTCCCCAAGGTCGGTCCATTCCAGAAGCCAATTCTCGCAGGGTAAACTGGGCTCGACCGAACTTGCAAGTTCGGTCGCGAGTTCGGTCTGCCCCAGACCCTTGTTTTCCTTTTCTCATTCAACTCCAAACTTCACCCCATATATCCTAGTACACCCTAACCTCATTTGGGCACTTCAAACACACCTTTAGCCATGTACCAAACTCTTTAAATCACACACCAAAACCATTTTATCATTCACAAATTCCTTACAAAATTCTTAGCACTTGGAATGTTTCCTCCTTAAGATTCCTAAGTGGTATTTCACCAATAATGACCACTATACCAAGGTGTTTCCTCTACACCTTAACATCGTCTCTCAAACTTCTTTTCTTACTAACTAAATCTCCTTTTTCACATCTTACCTAAACATCACTTCTTCCTTGGATATCAACATTACCTAAACCTTAAACAACTTCCTAGGTCACCAAAACTTACTTAAAACACTTAGAACTTCTTACACATTTCCCAAATTTGGCCATAGCTTCTCTTGTATATACTCACATCCAAACACTTAGGTTTTTACCTTATTTCATTCAAGAACACCTAAAATCCATCAAACACATTTTTATACACAAACTTCACACATTTAGCACTACATCACAATATAGTGCATAACTTAAATTGCTTGGCACTTAGGCCCTTAAATAACATGGCTCTTAGGCCCTTAAATTGCATAAACCTTAAACACTGAATTTCCCACATAAATAATGCCTTTGACCTGCAAATACACCCAACAATACATATGCCCTTAATAAACTCCTTGAGACCATTTCACTAGGTCATTCACCTTTGGCTCCTTAGATCATTTTAACAAGCAATATAAGCTCATTTCTCCTAAGGCATTATACCACATTAGGTTAGTATGTTTACCTCTTTTCCACACAAACATCTTTCTTGTTTCCTTATAAAACCGGTAAGGTATTTGATTCCTTGTCAACTACTACACAATATACAAGCAATGAAATGAGTATACAAGCTTCAAGCTTAAACTCATTGTAAACCCTAGGTTTACATTGTTTCAAAAAAACATTAATGTAGTTGTTTTACCTTGATCTTTGAAGAGAGTTTGAATATCTATGAAGAGAGGACTCCACCTAGTCCATGAAAGGTTGGAATGAAGCTAGAACAAAGTCACACCAAGAGCACCATTAATGTGCAATTTCGGTCAAGGCAAAAACATGAAGGAAACTTGATTTTTCTTTGAGATTCCTTACCTAGAAGCAAAGGAGAGTAATAATATGTAGAAAGGTGAGCTCAAGCTCCTTCAATGGTGAATCTCCATGGCACCAAAATTGAGCTCTTGAAGATTTGAAAAGATAGAAGTGTAGAGCTTGGTCTAACTAAGACAAATATAGTCTTAGAATTTGATTTGGAGCATGGAGTTGGATTTGGCAAAGAAATGAAGATGGAGAAGAGATGGAGCTGTAGCAAATCGTAAATGGAGGGGAGGAAGAAGATGGCTACCGTGGGAAATGAAAGGAAATAAGAGAATGAGGAGGTAAGTTTGCTTTTGTTAAGATATTTATGTATAAAGCAAAAATAGTACTTTACTTTAAGCTTTACTTTACTTATTTGATTTCTTTTACAAGTTGGTGACTCACACCTTGAAAAACCGGCCCCCATTTAGTTAGAAGGGTACTTTAGTCTTTATTTGTCAATTTAATTACTTATGATAACATATGTTACAAACTAGCTTATAAAAATCACTATTCACAAAAACAAGGCACATAGAAGTGAAATTTTTGATTTCCCATTGATATAGACTTCCAAATGTGATACTATATACAAATGTTAATTAAAGAGTAATGATGGACATTTAGCCATTCAAAACTCATTTACAAGACAATTTTTCAAAAACGTGCTTTAAGACTCCCTAAAGCACATTTTGTGTTTTAACTTGTTTTCAAGCTTGGTTTTCTTTAGTAATTGATTTAATATGTTCATTAACATATAAATAAGGTATAGGTATGACCATTAGGTCTTATACAAATTTATCCCAAGCTTAGAGCACATTTTGCTCTTATTGACTTTAAGGTATTTTCTTGTGTTTTGTTTGGTTTCATTGTCTACCAAGGTTTCCTAAGGACTTAATTAGCCTTATTAAATCATACTTGAATATTATTAAGTCTTGGTAGGCTCTTTGGGTCCTAACCAAGTTCGCTCATAGCTTAGAGCAGGTTTTTGCTCAAACGGGTCTTAGTGCTTATTGCATTTTACTATGGTTTAAATTGTTCACTGATGTTTCTAAGGCACTTTTTAGCCTTTACATACCATAGTTTAGTTATTTAAACACATATCAAGGTTTGGGGTATTTCAATCTACCCCCCTTAAAAGAACTTCGTCCTCGAAGTTTACACTTCCCTCACACCTAGGATTAGAATACGGGGATTACTTATTGAGGTAAAACTTCCATAACCAAATACACTTTACATCACAACCTCGGACTTAATGTTCCGGGCAACACATTCACATCCATACATAACATAACATATTCACATGATAACCTCGGGCTCGATGGTCCGGGTATCTTAACAACACTTACACATACATAACAACCCCTTTGACTCACTGGTCTTGGGTAACATAACAACCTTTAGACACGTAGGTCTTGATGACATAACAACCTTTAGACACGTAGGTCTATGTAACACAACACATTTAGACTCATAGGTCTTGATAGCATCCACTTTAACAAATCAAGGTCAAAATAACATTTATTACACATTCCACACAACATGTCATAGCATGTATAGCAATCAAAAATATCTTTGATATTCACTATGATCCCGCAGAACCCGGTCGCGATGGACACCTTCCGTCCCCGTGCCTTTGGGAGATTAAAACAATCACTTAAATTTGAAATTTTTCCTTGTGAGGTTAAGTAAGAAAACTTTAATTATGTAAAGTATCTATCAACGTTTTATAAATACCAATTGAAAATCCTTTGAAAACACACACAACTCCAAGTCCAACTTAAGCTCTTTGCTTCTTTTCTTAGCGTGGTTATTTGTGACCACTTATAGGGAGTTTCAAGAATCATCCAACCCTAATGTGATCAGCACCAGTGTTGAACTATCTTTCCACTCCAATTTGTGTTCGGCTTCCCTTGATCACATGCAAATCAAGTTCCACCTCCCACTTCATTTTCAAGCATCAAATAAATCACTCATTTCCAATTTTCTATCTTTTAAATCATTCTAGTCATGATCATAACATCTCCAAGGGATAGAACTTCGTCTATCAGTTATTTCCATACACTTTAATGTTGTTACCTAGGGAATCTTATTCTCACTAGGTTCTATGTCGGTTTCATACCCTTTCGTGAATCACTATATAGTATATATACACATATATTTTATCAAAATATAACACACAGTTTCACATTTATACACTGTCGGGGTTTGTTCCCCCGGGAGTTTCTCTACTCCCCACACTTGTACTATCACACACAACTGTTAACAAATACACACACTTATCACAATGGTATTCGCATCTTCTGTGCGCAATTACCACAATTAAACCATGACTGAATGCATATGTTTACGTAACACACACATCAATCATCAAAACAAATTATTGTATGCTATGCACAACATAAATCACGTACACTTGTACGGTAATACACACTAAGTGGTTTTGCGCTCTGCCCCCCTTAAAAGGGATTACGCCCACGTAATCAATCACTAAACATTGGCTTATAATGTTCTGCCGTCGTGAAGTGTTTTAACTTCCACGCGGTCTATTACACAATGGATTCCGATTAGAGGATCGTAACCATATTGGCGGTTTAGTTCCTAAACCAAGAATTCTCATTGGAGTTTGTTTAAACTCTTAGTTCGTTTCGATTCTGGCCTGTTAGGCTTCTAGGCGTTAATAATTAGCCATTCACTCTTGTTCACCATGTACATTCAACACTTGAATAATTGGCTCACTAGTTTCTACTGCGAAACTCTGATAATTATAGGGCTAGTTTGCTCCATTCGTTACTGTTACTGTATTATACATCTCCAATGTATTACCCTTATCTTGGGAAGAATGGTTTCTGAACCGACGCGTGGTATCTCTTACCGTTAGTGAATTCGGTGAGTTATAAACTTTCTTTCCACTTCCATAACAATTTACTGTGTATACAGTTATGTATTTCACAATGATTGACTTGTTCCCTTCCGACTTACTGTCGGTTGAGATTGAGCTACTACCTAGTGTGTAGTGCTCTCTCAGCTATTTACAACATTTGGGGTATATTCCATACCGATATTTGGCAGTTAGTGCTACTGTAGTCACTTACTGTTAATCATGTCTCCACATTTGGTTTTGTACAAGTACTTTTTCATGGTATGTCTTTGCATTTCCTATGCATCGGCCATTATAACATTATTGCTCCACAATTAACATGTTTCCAATTCCTAGCTATCCCACTCGATCATTACTGCGCAAGTGCAATACCAAAACACTCAGTCATACAGAGTGCAGAGGCGTAAACTCTTGACAGTAAATCCCTTATGCGATTCGCCATGGAATTCACACTGAGTTCCTCATCACACAGTACCTACCACTGGCTTATTGCCCAGTCTGTTTAACATCGCTTATCTTGCATCTCTACTAGGTTTAACTCATAACTGGTCTTATCTGTTACATTATCGTTTAACAATACTTATACAACGGTCGCTTGTTGCGCACCGTGCTCTTACTCCTTGTATAACATCAGCTTATATCGTATTTACTGTCACATTAACTTCCACACATATACTTACATTATTCACATTATGGTTCGTCACTCATTTGGATGACTACTGAATGCTCTTTGAGCATCGATCATTCGAGTCACAAGCCGGCATTATTCAGCTCGGTGTTTCACAAGCTACTAAACTAACTGTTCTCTCCAATAATAATAATATTGTCCATCCTTAACATATTTCTTGAACTACCGCTCTTGCGGTCTCACAATATCGAGAGGTATCCCCACTCTTAATGCAGTGGTTCGTTTACCACTCTATTTACTTGTATCACATAAACTTCTATAATTAACTCAAATTTACATAACATATCTTGCTTATGGCTTATAAGCCTTGCTGCCTTGAGCTCCATGACAAGGTCGTTGCATTCCGTTTCCTTTCATGGGATGCCCCTTAGGTTTGTCAGTCCGTCTCATGACAACTTATGTCTAAACTGGGTGTTAGTTTCAATCCTTGTGTTTCTGTCATGCATTTCATTCAACAATTACTGATGCGAACACCCTTTAAGGATTGCTCCTGGGTGTTGCTAAGTCATGCCATTACATCTGGTCCACAGCTATTAGTACATTCAGTTAGCCACGCCTTTTTGCGTTCTTAACTGGTTATTATCTTCTTCTGTGAAGATCAACATTTCCTGATAGTGTAGGTACTCATTCTGGGAGTTTCATCCCGTCCATTGCACATTAATGTGTCCACATTAGGCATCTGCCTTGCCATGCACAGGCTGGGTCTCCGTTCCAGCTAACATGTTTATCCCTGAGGATCCTTAAGTCATATACGATGTCTTTACATTCAGTTAGTGCACTTCGCACCTCCTGACTCTTAAACATATCCTTGAAAGGAATTCACTAATCCTTTAATCTCGTTAACTTAACTGGGTTCCTTTACTTCAACCATTTATGGTAATCCTTAGCTGTTGTTTGACTTATACTGCTGACCATAGAACGGAGTCGACTACTTCCCGTGTTCCGGACTCTACTTGTATACATATGTGGGGTATTATGCTGATACATTGCTACTTACCCAACTAACCCATAAGTAGGTCTGTCAGGCCCACAAGCTCCTATCGGAGTGCGGTCGTCCCACAATTCAGTTGGTACACTCGTAGTGTCCGTCACACGCCTAGGTGAAGCATTCTGTTGTCAACTCCCTTATATTGTCCCGTGACAATATTCATTCCTTGCTTCCCGAACTTAATCGAGGGAAAGTTTATCCATTGTTGAATTCTTATCAACTGCCCTTGGTTTTACTGGTCTGGTTTAGAAGAAGGTTAGAAAGAAGTATTGGTTTGAAAGAAAATCTGGTTTTGAAAAGGAAAGAGTTTGAGTAAATCTGAGTTTGAAAGAAAATTTTCATGGTTTCACAACATCTTCTTACCTTAACCAAGTCTAGCTTCTTGCTGACCGGTGTACTTACAATTACAGGGGTTAGGCTAACAGGCCCTTCCACTGATGACGATCACATTTAACTTTATGGTACTTTACCAAGTACTTTGTAGTGGTTATAAATTTCCGAACAGCCCTGTTATAGCAGCACTTGCTATGGCAAGTGCGCCATGCTAACTGGCTATCGGTTTAACACATACCGGTTGTGGTATTGTTTTTACCCGCACTGTCATCAGTGGCCTTGTTGGCCCTCACTGATCTTAATGTCTTGACAATAACTCCTCTAGGTGACTTCTCACTGTCTTCACATGATAATCATCAACTAGGGTGTTTCCCATTCTGGGAGACCCCCTTTTCTTTTGTATTGTTTCCTCTTCGTAGCCCATTCCACGTATTTGTCGTGGTTACTGAGACTTGTCTCTTGTTTGGGCACTACGTTGTAGTTCCTTTGTCGGTTGGTATACCGTTGGTGTATCACTTAACAACTGCGGTTCCGTAGACACTTGTCTCGGGTTCCATTAATCCACTTCTTGCCTGTTGCATGGTCGGTGCGTTGCAAGCTGGTTGTTCTCGACTGCTCGGCATGTCGACCCAGGTTGCCGGAAATTCTATTCTCTTATACACAAAATCCTTCATTCTTCGCTATTTAATGCGGTTAACATTGTTCAGATGGAGACCGTCTCTGGGATTCCCCGTTTTCGGGATCCACCGTATGACAGGTTCTCCCGTACTCTGAAGGTATTTAATAACAGCCAGATCGGGTATTCCCGAGTAAGAGTGGACTTCCATCTCTCTGGCGTTGTTTCCCCAAGTTATATACAGGGATTGTGGAGGGCGGGAAGGATATAGTAGGTTTCCAGTATTCACTGGTAGTTCCTTACTAGCGTATCTCTCACGCTATCACTCAACCCTTAACCCAAAGTACTAAAATCCTAACTCGGTACTTCCTAAGCTCGGTAATTCAGTCATCAGAGCGATACTTCGCTCTGATACCACTTTTTGTAACACCCCATCCAACAACAAACACATAATAACAATCTGCAGCGGAATACACACCTCTACAAATAACTTAACTCGTTGGTGTTACACGCCGTTAACCACCCACGTGGCTAACAAGGCTAATACATATACATTGTACCGGTCTGATGGGCTAAATTCCCGAGCGACTACACATTACTATCCCTTTCCATTAACAACAACAACAACATACACCTTTCAACTATACCGAGTATTTATAAACTGATGCCGATAACAATTTCGGTCTTACTACACCTACTGTATATATACACTTAAATGATTACCCATGTACAGTGTCTACCCCGTCCTACTCTCGAACGGCTTCCAGCTCTCTATACCTGAAATAGGAAAAGAAGAGAAAAGGGTGGCCCCCAAGGGGCTCAGCACCTTTGCTGGTATGGTAATCCCGCAGCCCACATGCTACCGGGCCACGCACAACTAATTGTCGTCTTAGCATGCGGTTGATTGTATTTAAATCATGCATGTAACTGTAAACACACAACACATAACATTTCGCCTCAATGGGCTCAACAAACGGATAATATATCCTTATTTGATAAGTCACTCATGGTATTCATTATTCCTAGAGTGTTTCTCCTCTAATGGAGCTACTTCCTTAATAGACGACAACTACCCATTAATCGGGTTATCCTTAAACGCCTCTTATCACACACTGGGATTCATTTCCATGACCCACACACTCCATATCTTACGACATATAACATTCCTCACATAACAAATCATAACAACACTTTGCACGTTTCAACGTGTACATCATAACATCACAATAGATATTGCATCACAACAAAAATACCTAACATAACAGGAATGGTTCTCTTAGGAACCGACCCAAACATTGTTAATACACTGGTGAGCCTAGAGAATGTTGCCAGTCTCATGATAAGCTCGTTACATAACTCGTTACCGTCTCGTTAAATGAACGGATAACTTAACACAAGGTGTCTCGGATATAGTGATCCAAGCACACCGAACAAACATAACATAGTATGCCCCTGTGGCCCGACGTGAGTCAGTAATAGCCTTGGTTAAGCTAAAGGGAAGGTTGGGAACCAAATCGGAAAACAACCATAACATACGGAGATGATCGAACCTGCTATGACAACGACCCCCATACTCACACGCGTGGCCGGAACAGACCGGACTCCTCACTTCCCCCGTTAGCACTTGTCAGAAGTTCATCATTGAACTTAGTTAAACAATCACAACATAGGGTTAAGTCTTGTAGACACACACAAGGGAAGGGAGAGTCATACATTCACACACAAACATCACATAACTAACTCACGCATAGCCGTGGTTAGTACGTCCCATGGTTCGGGTCGTTTACTCCGAATACCGAACTCTCATGTGATCCTAGACTCAGTCAACTAAGGTTAACACTTCCGAGGTTAAATGGTATCGGAGTTGTACACGCCACATAAATGAATTACTGTAAACTCATTACATGTTTAATCTTACAACGTGGCAAACATACAGAAAAACACATTGGCATACAAGCCGGTGTAATCCGGTAGGACACAGGTTGCAAGAAAACCATACCTGTCACCGGAGTCCACTTTATCATGTCCATTTATGTACCTCGAGCAATTCTCGAACAACTGACAACATTACATGTACTTTTATTAACATCGGGGTAACATGTTTGTTTAAAGTCTAATGCTTATAACTCTCCCCGTTAACTTAGTTAAATAACTTGACATTTTAAACTTGTTTTACTTTTACATTTTAATACAATTTTTCACCCACTTAATTGTCATTAAAACTCACCTAACATGTCCTTAACAACTTTATAACATCGTTACCTATCAATCCCCATCATTACCTATCATTTTATAACCTTAAACAACATTTTTGGTCCGACCGACCTTACCGACCGAACCTGTCCAAGTTCGGTCCATTCCAGAACACATTTCCGTCAAAATTTTCTACTCCGACCGACCTTGTAAGTTCGGTCGCATGTTCGGTCTATTCCCGAGAGTTTCTTCCCTTTGAAAATTTAGCCCGACCGAACTTGCCAAGTCCGGTCCCATGTTCGGTCGGTTCCAGAAACTTAATCCGTACACAAAATACAAGCCCGACCGACCTTGCAAGTCCGGTCCCCAAGGTCGGTCCATTCCAGAAGCCAATTCTCGCAGGGTAAACTGGGCTCGACCGAACTTTGCAAGTTTGGTCCCGAGTTCGTCTGCCCCAGACCCTTGTTTTCCTTTTCTCATTCAACTCCAAACTTCACCCCTATATCCTAGTACAACCCTAAAACCTCTTTGGGCACTCAAACAAAACACACCTTTAGCCATGTACCAAACTCTTTAAATCACACAAACACACAAACCATTTAATCATTCACAAATTCCCTTACAAAATTCTTAGCACTTGAATGTTTCCTCCTCCTTAAGATTCCTAAGTGGTATTTCACCAATAATGACCACTATACAAGGTGTTTCCTCTACACCTTAACATCGTCTCTCAAACTTCTTTTCTTACTACTAAATCTCCTTTTTCACATCTTACCTAAACATCACTTCTTCCTTGGATATCAACATTACCTAAACCTTAAACACTTCCTAGGTCAACCAAACTTACTTAAAACACTTAGAACTTCTTACACATTTCCCAAATTTGGCCATAGCTTCTCTTGTATATACTCACATCCAAACACTTAGGTTTTTACCTTATTTCATCAAGAACACCTAAAATCCCTCACACATTATACACTTTACGTCACCCTTCACATAGCACTTTTAGCACTACATCACAATATAGTGCATAACTTAATTGCTTGGCACTTAGGCCCTTAAATAACATGGCTCTTAGGCCCTTAAATTGCATAAACCTTAAACACTGAATTTCCCACATAAATAATGCCTTTGACCTGCAAATACACCCAACAATACATATGCCCTTAATAAACTCCTTGAGACCATTTCACTAGGTCATTCACCTTTGGCTCCTTAGATCATTTTAACAAGCAATATAAGCTCATTTCTCCTAAGGCATTATACCACATTAGGTTAGTATGTTTACCTCTTTTCCACACAAACATCTTTCTTGTTCCTTATAAAACCGGTAAGGTATTTGATTCCTTGTCAACTACTACACAAATACAAGCAATGAAATGAGTATACAAGCTTCAAGCTTAAACTCATTGTAAACCCTAGGTTTACATTGTTTCAAAAAAACATTAATGTAGTTGTTTTACCTTGATCTTTGAAGAGAGTTTGAATATCTATGAAGAGAGGACTCCACCTAGTCCATGAAAGGTTGGAATGAAGCTAGAACAAAGTCACACCAAGAGCACCATTAATGTGCAATTTCGGTCAAGGCAAAAACATGAAGGAAACTTGATTTTTCTTTGAGATTCCTTACCTAGAAGCAAAGGAGAGTAATAATATGTAGAAAGGTGAGCTCAAGCTCCTTCAATGGTGAATCTCCATGGCACCAAAATTGAGCTCTTGAAGATTTGAAAAGATAGAAGTGTAGAGCTTGGTCTAACTAAGACAAATATAGTCTTAGAATTTGATTTGGAGCATGGAGTTGGATTTGGCAAAGAAATGAAGATGGAGAAGAGATGGAGCTGTAGCAAATCGTAAATGGAGGGGAGGAAGAAGATGGCTACCGTGGGAAATGAAAGGAAATAAGAGAATGAGGAGGTAAGTTTGCTTTTGTTAAGTTATTTATGTATAAAGCAAAAATAGTACTTTACTTTAAGCTTTACTTTACTTATTTGATTTCTTTTACAAGTTGGTGACTCACACCTTGAAAAACCGGCCCCCATTTAGTTAGAAGGGTACTTTAGTCTTTATTTGTCAATTTAATTACTTATGATAACATATGTTACAAACTAGCTTATAAAAATCACTATTCACAAAAACAAGGCACATAGAAGTGAAATTTTTGATTTCCCATTGATATAGACTTCCAAATGTGATACTATATAGTACACATGTTAATTAAAGAGTAATTATGGACATTTAGCCATTCAAAACTCATTTACAAGACAATTTTTCAAAAACGTGCTTTAAGACTCCCTAAAGCACATTTTGTGTTTTAACTTGTTTTCAAGCTTGGTTTTCTTTAGTAATTGATTTAATATGTTCATTAACATATAAATAAGGTATAGGTATGACCATTAGGTCTTATACAAATTTATCCCAAGCTTAGAGCACATTTTGCTCTTATTGACTTTAAGGTATTTTCTTGTGTTTTGTTTGGTTTCATTGTCTACCAAGGTTTCCTAAGGACTTAATTAGCCTTATTAAATCATACTTGAATATTATTAAGTCTTGGTAGGCTCTTTGGGTCCTAACCAAGTTCGCTCATAGCTTAGAGCATGTTTTTGCTCAAACTGTGTCTTAGTGCTTTATTGCATTTTACTATGGTTTAAATTGTTCACTGATGTTTCTAAGGCACTTTTTAGCCTTTACATACCATAGTTTAGTTATTTAAACACATATCAAGGTTTGGGGTATTTCAAGGAGGGACCGTAGAGCACGAACTACTCGTCACTATAAATCACGAAGATTACCAGGCTATGGCATACTTATTATTTCTACGCGGCTATGCCTCATCCTTCGCTCGAATTGTGTACCATGACGGTTGAAAGTAGCTACATAGTTAACGTGCAAACTGAAAGGAAACTCCATTTGATTTTGAGAGCAAAGTGTGGTAAGATATGAAGAAGTCATGCAGGAAGTTGTAACACCCCCACTTCAAAATCTTAATAATTAAACGCACCTAACAGAAATAATTAATTGAGTCACAGCGGAAAATAAAACCGATCATAACTTAAACCAGTGTGTTACCCTCCATTACTCACCCATGTGAGTAATGAAGCGTTTACCAACAACATAATCCGTAATCCCGCAGTGATGATAGAGGCATAATGCAATATAGCTTACAGTACCAAATCCCAAAAGGGACAGTGAGCAGTCTACCTAACTAATACCACATACATCCAATTAAATCCTATGGTATAGTAGCAGGTATATCGCTAACTACTCCCAAAAGTACCGCACTTGCACATCGATCTTCACCAGCTACAGTCCGGTAATTTAGTGACCATAAAGGCTCAACACAGCTACTGAGCGTGCTACTATATGATCCTCATGGACCTTTAAACTTCTCAGGTTAATTAGCCCAATTGTTAACGCAATGAAAGTTCCGACCGAAGAAATGAGGCGCTCTCACCTCTTTTCTAACTCCCGCACAACCACCTCCGACAATACCATTCACCACCATGCCGCCACCCCTTTCCTTGCCTTCCCCTCCGCCTAAACTCACAGCAACCTACTGCAACCCCTTCTCAATTCCTGTCGTCCAAACCTCACGTCGACGTACTGTAAACAGCCATGACAATAGATAACCTTACTCCAGATCGTAAGCTAATGCCCGGTGCGACAGTTTTTATCGACAACATCAACCCCACTACCAGACCAGGCACCATCTGGAAACTTTTCGACAGATTTGGGCAGATTGTTGGTCTTTGCCTACCAAAGGCACCAAGAATACGTACAAAAACCAGATATGGTTTTGTAGAGTACAAGCAAAAATCAGAAGCAGATCAGGCCATACTCGAAACCAATGGAAAACTGGTGGATGGAAATACTTTACAGACACAAACGGCTATTACTAAACGCTTTACACCTGTCGCTCAAGTCTAGAGAGGAACACAGGATGCCCAAGCATATAGACAGCATGCTCGCACCACCAGGTGGACTCCCAGAACGCAGACAGAGCACATACCGGAAGAAGAAAACATTCACCATCGCCATTCATCCCCGACGATGGTAGAACCTCGCCACTCATCCCCGATGATGGTAGAACCCCCCAGTGAGAAGCATGCCACGCCAACAGGCTACATCAGTCTTGATCCAAGCGTTTTCATGAAAGAAAAACTTGACAGAGGATGCGTCATCATCACTCCGTCTCAATCCAACCGCATCGAGCTATATGGCTATCTTTCAACTTGGGCTAGAGAAATCGAAGAAATTATTGGATTAAGTGAAAAGAAATTCGTGGTCATATTCTGCAATCATGAAATGGCAACCAACTTCAGACTTTTGAAGATAGGAGATGAATAGGGATGGGAGAAAAAGGAATGGTGCAATTCTGATCAACCCACCTAGAGGATAGCCAATATAGCAGTACGGGGAATACCGATACAAGCGTGGTCGGAAGTCAGTATTTTGGCCGTCACAAAACATCTAGGTCAGGTAACAGAGATCATCACAGATATGCAACAAACACCCAAACACTTAGACATACAGGCAGTGCTACAAACGTCCAAGAAATCCATTATCAATGTGGAAATCCCTGTTGAAATAGAAGGAATTCTCTGCACTGTTGGAATAGTAGAATTTTGGTCGGAAGACCTTGGCCAGCAATTCCAGGAAGCGGAGTTGCCACCGCCACCGCCGTAAGCACCGCGAGCGCAACCTCAGACCCCAGTAGTACAGATGATCAACATTCAAGCCACGTGCGCAAAAGCTACCAACACATGCGTACTCCATCTACGGCGTCGTCTAACCAGCCAGAAAGGGGCGTAAAAGAAATTAGCAAACCGTCGTTGGAAAAGGAAGTAATTATTACAACTGGTAATAATTATGAGGCGGTGGCCACAATTAACGGAGCGCCTTCACACATTCTGAACTGCATTTTCATACCACGGCATGCGGAACTCTTAATATTCACTGAAATGCTACAATCCCACTGGAAACCAAATATCATTACAAGTGGAACACAACTTCTAATGCCCCCTCCCTTGAATCATGGGAAAAAGGAAAACGCAAACACCTTTTCTTTCAAAAGAAGAAATAGAGTGGAGGCGCAATCATTCCTATGTCAGCTGTCCTTGGATCGCCAGGAAGACAAAAATACGACGATTCCTAGTACCTTGGCCCCGCCCCAAGAAGAAACCCCTCTCTTTTCTCTTCCCAAGAATCTCCGTATTTACCTATCCCCGACAGCCAGGATACTATAGTACCACAAACTTTAGACTTCCCTGACGCCCTCCCTCCTCCTACATCCCAAACGGCCCACTGTCAACAGACACAACCCAGTACTACTCCCTCCTCGGAATTAAGCCCAACCGTTTCCCAACCAAATATTCTCCAAACTAAACCGACACATTTCTTTTCCTCCTCCTCAACCCAGCCCACTACGCCCACCTTCTCAGTCTTTGATCCCTAAGGCATTCGACTCGAAGTCGTGCTCACCCCTTCGCCAGTCAGGAAAACTTCCCCCCATGCAGTCCAACGATAGAGGAAGCGCAGAAGCGCCTGGATTTTGGACAGAAATTGAACTGCTATTATCCAAACCCTGAAGCCTCTATTCAGACCTTTGCAAAGATCTTAAGACGAAGTAAAAAAGTAGAGGAAAGACTCGGTTCCCGCCCAAATGACAAGTGTAGTCTGTTTTCACAACATCAGAGGAATAAACAAGCGGGAGAAATGGGCCATGCTTTGACAGGAAATAAGAGAAGCCAAAGCAAGCATAATAGGACTGTTAGAGACTCATCGATCTCAGCCTCTAGATAAGGGGCAGAGTATCTGGGGACAGCTTGACAATGCAAATATAATTGAAGTCCCCGCCATTGGACAAGCTGGAGGAATTATTGTAATGTGGAATCCAAAAGAAATACAAGTTAAGCGCAGATGTCACAGAAATAGATGGGTGGCACTAGAGATTTCCTGGCCATCAATTCCTTTCGACGGATACATAATTTTCTTGTATGGCCCTACTCAAGCTCCTGAGAGGAAACAAGTATATGAAGAAATCAGCACCCAACAATTCAATAAACCTATACTAATTGCGGGTGATCTAAATGAAGTGCTGAAGGGATTAGACAAGAAACAGGGTAATGACCTAAAGAAAACGAGAGGTATGGAGGATCTCAATGAGTGGATCCACAGTATGGGCTTGATTAAAGTAGAGTTGCACGGTGCAAAGTATACATGGAGAAACAGACGGTCGATGAGTCGAATAGACAGAGTACTTGCACAATCAGAATGGCTTTCGGCCTTCCCAAACATTGAGTTAATGGCAAACCCGTGGCGGTTATCAGATCATCGTTTTATGAAACTCACCCTGCAAAAGATTGACTGGGGCCCAAAACCATTCTGAGCCCTAAATGGATGGTTACATCACAAGGAATTTTCGGGATTCTTCCAGGCTGAATGGGACAAGCTGGGTAATATACCACTCATTGAAAAGTTGAAGGAGATGAAACAGCCGTTGAAACAATGGAACAGAAATGTTTATGGCCATATTGATAAAAAAAGTTGCAGATTCGATACAAGCCCTTGAACTCCTAGACATAAATGCTGAATAGGATGATCCAGAAGAAGAATATCTTGCGAACCGGAATAAGTTACTACAACAACTTTGGCAATCACTGCGAGAGAAAGAAAGATACTGGAAGTAACTTGTGAGAGAAAAATACATTCAAGAAGGTGATCAAAACACAGCCTATTTCCATCGACGGGCCTCAATAATTAGGAAAAACAACTCGATCACCTCCCTGCAGATCAATGGCCGGCTAGAAACAGATCCAAAGATAATCTAGAACGCTATCCGCCGTTTTTATATTGCACTTTTCTCAGCTAGTCCTGACACAGGGTCGCTTCCACCCCTCCCGGGTCACCCTCGACTTACAGAAATTGAAGTTGCTGCGCTCACAGTCAGGCCTACGTTGGCTGAAATAAAACAAGCAGTTTAGGATATTGATGGGAACAAGGCACCTGGATATGATGGGCTCAATTTTAATATCATTAGAGGAGTATGGCATGTTATCGGTAATGAATTCGCCAGCACTGTCCTCTCCTTTTTCGACTCAAGTACTCTCCCACACGGTAGCAATATGACATGGATCACACTGATTCCAAAGGTACCGTGAAATACCCCAAACCTAAGTATGCTAAGTAAACATCAATTTATGATGTAGTAAGGATAAAATATGCCTTAGGAAGATTGGTAGACAATTTAAACCAAGAAAAACACAAGAAAATGCCTTAAGGGCAATTAAGGCAAAAATGTGCTCTAAGCTTGGAGTGACTTGGATTAGCACCGAAATACCATTATAATAATTTATTAACATGCTAATGGACATGTTAAATCAATTACCAAAGAAAACAAAGCTCAAAAACAAGCTTAAACACAAAATGTGCTTTAAGACTCCTTAAAGCACCTTTTTGAGAAATTGTCTTAGAAATGGGTTTTGAGTGGCTAAATGCCTATGATTACATCTTAATCAACATGTGTGCTAATTAGTATCACATTAGGAAGTCTAAATCAATGGGAAACAAAAAATTTCATAAATATGTGCACTAATTTGTGAATAGTGCCAAATAGTGACTTGTTTAAGTTTTAATCAACATAAGTCAATTAGTTGGTCAACCAAGACCATTAATATCTTGGTTATAAAGGGGGTGGCCGGTTTTGATGCGGGGAGTCACCACATGACTAAGCAACTAAAGGAAAAGAAGAGGAAAAGAGAGAATAGTACTATTTGCTTTTAAAAAAGAAAATCTTACCTTTTAAGCCTACCTTCTCTCCTCTTCTTCATTCCTTTCTTTCTTCCACAGTTTTCTTCTTCTTCTGCTCTGTTCCAAGCCGTCCAAGCAGCACCCATGGCACCACCACCTTCATTTGTCCATAACTTGCTCATTTTAGCTCCAAATCAAAAACTAAACACATATATCTCTTAGTTAGCTCAAGCTCTAGCTTTCTATCTTTACAAAATTGGAAAAGCTTCATTTTTGAGCCATGGGAAATCTCCATTGAAGGGGGAAAAATAAGCTTGGAGGGTGCATTAGCTTCTCTATTCTCTTAAGGTAAAGAATATGCAAGAAAAATCAAGTTTCCATCACTTTTTCACATGTCCGAAAATTACACTCATGGGGCTTCATTTTATGCCTTGTTCTAGCTTGTTTTCTATTATCCAAGGGCTAGAGGAGGTCCTTCTTGATTCATATCCAAGCCTATCTTAAGACTCCAAGGTAAAACATTCATTTTAATACCTTAGAACACATTTTTAACCTAGGGTTTACTCCTTAAGGTTAGTGTATTATTTAGCACTCATGAGAGTCAATGTATATTGATTAGAAAATTGGCAAGGGAAATTAAAATGGTGGCCGAGATTCCCAAGGGAAGAAGCCAAGGAGAAAGTTAAGAGAAACTTGAGAAAAACAAGGTAAATTGCTTACCTAATGGTGGTTTGATTTTTAAGGAATGAGTTTTAGATAAGCACTAATGTAGCTTAAAGCTTACATTAAGTAATGAGTTATATAACCTAGGAAAAAGGAATTTAAACAAGCTTGTGAACTTGTGACTAAGGAGCCAATGAGAATGAGTTAGTAAGATAAGTTTAAGATGGATTTTAAGAGCATTATAACTACTATGAGATTGATGGGTGTATTTGCAGGTTGAAAGCTTTTATATGTGGGAAATTCAGCGTTTAAATTCATGTCATTTAAGGGCCTAAGAGCCATGTTATTTAAGAGCCTTAGTGCTATGCAATTTAAGATTATTGCATTATATTGAGTTTGTTGTGAATGAGTTGATTTGGGTGAGAAAATATGATGAGAAAGAACTTGATGTGTGTGAGATGGTTGAATGAGGAAAACAATGCATTTGGGCATGATAATATACTAGAGGAGCTATGGCGAAATTTGAGTAGAAAACAAGTGTTTAAGTGATGGTTGTGAGTTAATATGACCTAGGGTTTACCAGGAGACATTAAAAAGGAATTTGAGTGGAAATGAGCTAATTAAGGAGTTCTTGAGGTTTATTTTGGCCTAGAGATGTCTAGGAGGAATTAGAGGATTGGTGGGTATATTGAACCCACCAAAATCATGTTAAGAGGAATATTAAGACTTGAGCAAAAATCTGGATGAAAATGTGTATTATGCTTTAAGGTGATTTAGGTATGAACTTGAGAATATAACAATGAGAGATCTTGGTAGCTTGTATAAGTAGTGAAGATGCTAGTGATGGATTAATGAGGTTCTAGTCTTGATGGTAAGGAGTGGACTTGGAGATGGAAGAGAAAAGTGTAAGAGAATGTTGTAAATTGTCAAGGAAAAAGACTAGGAATGTATAAGAGTGTATGATTATGAGAATGGTGGGTAAGTTGAGTAAAAGAGATGTAGATGTCTAAGAGGGACTAGGGGATCCAATGGTGAAATTAAGGCACCAAAACCATGGGGAAGGAAGCTAGGAAACTTGTACAAAGTTTGAAGGAAAAATAAGGTATAATGACTTGTAAGGATGTAAGCATGTGCTAGATTATATATAGCTTTGAGAAGTGTGAGTAAAGCAAATGGGTTGTGCATGATGATGCTTGAGGAGTATTTAAGATAAATATGAAGAAACACTTTGGTTAGTTGAAGTTTTAGACAAAGTTTACATGTCGGAAATGTAAGGAATTAAGTTATAAGTTTTAAGAGTTTAGTAAGAACTTGAATAATGATCAAGGAATTTAGAGGTGAGTTGATCCATGAGTTAGGAGGATTTTAAGTGCTAAAATGGTGTTGGAACAAGTGTTAATACATGGGGAAAGATTAGAAGAAGATTGGACAAAAAAACAAGTGTGGAAAGAGGTTCAAAACTGTAAAATTTGACAGTTTAAGATGTGGTCCGGGACTTAATCCTTGGATAAAGTCCCGGACCAGCACTAAAAACAGGTCGAGAATGTACTCAGGGGTTGGTCCGGGACCTTGGGTAAGTACCAAGTCCCGGACCATAGCTAAAATAAGGCCGAGACTAAGGACAGACATTGGTCCGGGACCTTAGGTCTGGACCATGTCCCGGACTAGACCAATTTACAAAGGAAATGTGTTTTTAAGGTGGTAAATGGAGGGGGCTTGTTGGGTAATGTTATTATAAGGTTGTTAAGAGTTGTTTGGTGGAGTTTTAAGGCCATTGGAGGTGTGAACAAGTGTGAGGTAAAATGAGAAATAAGTAACATAAGAGGTTAAGCTTAAACTACAATGACTTAGTGGTATTTAGTTGGAAATCATTAGTGATTAAGTAAGCTAGGTTAATTAAAAGTAATTAACCACCCAATTCGGTGAATGTTTTAGGGTTTGAGAATTTGGACTCCGGAGGAGAGTAAGCGACCGAACGACCAACGGTGAACGGTACAGTCTTCTTGTGACCTGCTTGCTAACGAGGTGTCCCTCGGCTTGTGTGCTATTTGTTTTTGTGTGCTCACTAAACAAGATAAAGCATGCAACCAGAACATTATGTTTATTGTATTGTTGTGTGATGTTTGAAAACTAACACAGCTTACCGTGAGAACCTACTAACTAACATTTAGTAGGGAATCGAGTGAGACTAAGGAACACTCCCTAATATTAGTTTGTTAAAAACCGAAAGAGGTTTAACCAACATACATTGTCTTGAGACTTTTACTAACTAGTACTTGGGGGGAGCGAGGAACCCGGGACTGACTCCGGTCATGCATGCTAAGGAAAAGGGGGTCGGTATCTAAAGCAGATCCGACTTCCGCTTAAGGACTTGTCTTCAGACTTGTTGCCTAGGGTCGGTTGCCGGCTCAGCTACATTGGACATCCAGTCCAAGGTAGGAGGCATTAAGATGGTGCGGTAGGATCACCTAAATCCTAAATTTTAAGATAAGTTGTTTATTCAACCAATGGAGTTAATAGCTCATTGGCTAGGGTTGCTTTTGACCCGACAAAAATAAACATTGAGATAAGATACAATCATTTCTATTTTTAGAGTGGTTTGTATTCTAAGATTAAGATAAGGTTTGAGATAAGTTGCAACCATTTCTATTTAAAGGATGGTTTGTATTCTAAGACTGAGATAAGCTACATCCATTTCTATTTAAAGAATGGTTTGTTTTCTAAGACTAAGATAAGGACTAAGATTGAGGTAAGATAAGGTTGGATTGAGAATAAGAGGAAACATAATTTAAGGAGTTAAATAATTGACTCATTAATTAAGGGAACACATTTAAGTCGTTCATTGTGTGTGAACTTTGATTGTTCATATTTGGCTTGTTGTTTATTGCACTTTCTATTATGTTGTGCATCTAATCAACCTCCATGCTATCAACAATTAGTCATCGTAGCCACGTTAGCTTGGGGGCCATGAGAGGATTGTACCAGCAATTTTGCTGACCCCCTTTGAGGGCTGTTTTTACTACGCAGGTGAACGTCAGAAGGCGACCGTCATGAGAATAAGATGGGGTAGACGTGTTACGGGTTAAGTGTGGCCTACGAGTTGTGCATGTACTCTCGTATGGTAATTTGAGTTAGTAAGTTGTATAGGATGTGAGGGGATTGTAAGAATGATATGTATTTGGTTAAGACTTGTAAGTACTAATGTTCGTGTTATACCCAAAATTTCAACCCCCCGGAAGGGAGTCTCTACTAATAGGCTAGTAGCGAGGGTTCCCAGTTCGATCGACACATTTCAGAGTACTAGGGACAGCTTTGTCATCTCCAGGGGCATTTTCGTAATTTTTCAAGGCTCCTAAGCCCCCTATAGGCTTTCTCTCTCCTCCAAATAAGGGTCAAACCAATACAAAATGCTTTGAAATTTTAACCCATGATAGAGGATGACATTTGAAGCGTAATGGCGTTGGAATTTTGATTTTTTGAATTTCCAATAATTTTCTAGCAATTTCTGATTGAATCTGACGAGAAATTGAATTTAAAAATATTCCAATATCCAAAAAATTCGATTCCACTTTTGAAAAATCAGAAATATCATCCTTTGACCATGTGTAAAATTTCATAATCAAATTCCTTTTGGAAGCCCTTGAGCTAAAACGTCGGTAAATCTTGGTTTTTACCGGATTTTTCTATCTTTAAGGAAGCCTATATAAGGAACCTTATCCCATGATCAAAGGAGAACCTCAAGAACCCTAGACTCTCAAAGAAGGCAGCCGTCCCATTCTCCTCACGTTTTTACACATCCAAGCACCAAAATCACATCAAAATCCCCCGAAATCACCATCTAAACACATTTTCAACTCCCAACACATCAATAATCATCAAACATCAACCAAACCACCTCCAAAACGTGAAGAACACCTTTAACAATCAACAACCAGAAGCTCGGGTCGAACTCAATCCGGAACCGGCACCATCGGAGCCTCTGAAGAATCCCGACGCAAAGAATCCTCTTGCATTCGAAGGTAAAACAGGTTACAATTCTACTTTCTAACTCCCCACGACCATATTAACTCTCTATTAAATTTTGGGCTCAAACTAACCCTTTTTGGCTTCTGTATTGCTATTTACTTAAGCTTCGGTTCAATTTCTTGTTCGCTAAGTTTCGCATTGAATTCGATTTCAAATTGAACACTTTCAATCACTAACGTCTTGTAAATCTTTCAGGCTACACGCCCATAAAATTTGAGCTCAAAACACCGTCGGGAACCATCAAAAACCCACCGTCCGTGGGTGGTCTGTGACCTCGGACGCCTTGTCCGGGACCACGGACGGGTTGTCCGTGACCACGGACACCCACGGATGGCGGCGGAATTTTAATTTTTTAAAAATTTAGGTTTTGCTAAACTGTGTCCGGGCCTACGGACATCCTGTCCGTGACCCCGGACTTTTCAAATTTGCATTTTTATTTGAGTTCTGTAACACCCCAACCCGAAATCCAATAACCTGTACGACGATCACTCCCAATAAAACATAAACTGTAGCGGAATAAAATACAATAACCGGACGGTATTACAATGCCGTTGGCCACCCTTGTGACCAACAAGGCTAACTCCAAAAGTCACGGTCCGAATACGAATACAATCCGAGATACTAGGAATCAAACTCAAAGGTACAATGATTAAGTAAAACAAATAGCTAGTGATGAACTCCCATAGCTTGATCTACCCCACCTACACTCGGTGTGGTAATATCTGCAACTTCAGGTACCTGAAAAATGGGGGTGCCCCCAAAGGGGCTCAGCAAACAATACTGGTATGGAAAACGTGCAGCCCATCGGCTACCGGGCCACACCAACTACTTTGTCGAATACATGCAGTTCATTTTTATAAAGCTGTAAACAAGCATAGCATGATAATAACAAGTATCCATACAAGGACAACAATGTCACATAGAACAAGACTTCAGAAGGTCAAGTTAGAAGAACTGTAATCCTTTGATAATAGTCGGGTCCACACAATGGCACTGACAGGTATATATGAGTATGTCAATATAGTGAAGGTATAGTGACCTCGTTAAAATAGAAAGGTGGGTAATGAGTCCCTCAGAAGATAACGTAGTTAACTCCTGTACTTATAATGGTGGGAATTGAACCCTCGAGAGAAGTGAAGTCTTCCTCTTAACTTGAACTGTTCCGGTACGCAGCCGGTGAGTGACATAGTGCACCCAAAACTCCCGTCGCGACGTAAATTGAATAGGGGACAACCTGAGACAGGTACAACTCCTGTAGCATGCATGGCTAGATCCAACTGGGCTCCTCGTTCTCGTAGTATAGATGTTGGGGTAAAACCTAACGGTAAATTGTGCTGGGGGTTTAACCTAACGGCAAGTGTACCGGTCGATTATAGCAAGTTTTAAATCTCGGAGTATTCCCTGAGTATCGAATCCAAGGAGGCAGCGGCTAGTTTAATTTCTACTTACACACAAAACAATTAACAGGAAATTGGGGGTTTTTGTATGTGTTGGTGAATGTTGTAAAAGAGTTCAAAAAGCAATAAACAACAGGTAAATAATTGTTTTGATTTTTGTTTGATAAAGGAGATTCCGGTTTACTACTTCTCTCTAGATTGCAATTTCTTCCCCTAAGTGATTTCTAAGTATTCTGAATAAAACCCTAGAATAAAGATAACTCATATTCGGTCTCCCGCTCCACGAATTCTAATTAGCAAAGACCGAATCCTAACTCTCGTTATGAATCCACTGTTTACTAATTGCTTTAAGTGTAGTCTAGATTAATGGTCAGCTAGCGTTTAGAGGAATTACCATCACTATACTAACTGGTTCTTTCCCTGTAGTCAATTGATAGCCGCAGTTCTCACTTATAAGCTAACAAACTGATAAACTTATTTAATTGATCAGATTAATAAGTCTAGGAATTCATAAGGGAAAAGAACTTTATTCTATTGTACTGCAGAAAATCACAAAGGTTCAGAAATAATTATTCTAGAGATACATAGTAAACCGAAATTAAAAGCGACTACTCAGCCATGGACAAAATAACAATGCTCAATATAAACAGCATAAGGATAGATGGATTTAGCAGAAAAACTGATTTTAGAAGCCGTGGTCGAGTCTGCAATTTCCACAAATGTCTGAGTCACGTCCGGCTGCCTTGGGTCGGACGCTGATTCGGACACGTTGTCCTGGTGCTGTCCGGATCCGGACGTCAATCCGGACGCGGGTAAATGAAGCGCTGCGAGCTGGGTTTTGTCTGTGAGTGAGGGTGAAGGTTTACGGAGAAGGATTTATGACTGGAGATGGATGGTTTATCACGAATGAGAGGGTGTTGTGTAGAGAGGAGGAAGAGAGGATTAGACTCTGAGAGTCTGGGGATTTGAAATGAAGGCTGAAGCTGGGTTTATATAGGATTAGAAATGAGACAGAGGTAGTGCAAGTTTGGTAGCTCATCATTGATTGAGCATGGCTCTGTATCAATAATGGTTGAGGTATGGGTTAAGCTCGCTTTCGGCTGATAATTGCGCCGAAAGCCCGATTATCAGCGTGATTGCATTTTTATTTTTCATCTCTGTGTGACGTCCGGATCTGTGTCCGGATCCGGACGTGACACAGAACTTTTAGATCTGAAACTCGGAATATGTCCGGATCTGTGTCCGGATCCGGACAAGACACAGAACTTTTGGAGTTGAATCTCGAGTCATGTCCGGCTGACTTGGGTCGGACGTAGATCCGGACATGAGACGTCCGGTTCTGCGTCCGGCCAAGTTGATCCGGACGTGACCAATCTTTGTCTCTTTTTCCGGATTTGTTCCCCGTTTGTTGTGTTGCAATCCTTATGATGTATAATCTTCCTTTCTCAGGGTTTTTCCTATATTTAGCATATAAAATGCATCAGTTCATATCAAAACATCAATCTTAGGAAAAACATAAAATAAGTGAGAAACATTGCTTAAATTGTAGCAGATTATAAGGTAATTATGCCCTTAAAAGCCTATATGTTTCACACTTTTCAATAGAATTGTTAGGTGTCAACCAAGTATGTTAAGCAAGGACACAATGTATATTGTCAGTTATCACGTTTAGGATAATGACGTTTGTTATAAAGTGAAGTTAGTGAGAAACTTGAGTACAAGTTCTCGGTATAATAAAGCACAAGTATTTAATCCACTGGTGATGTAGTGTTGTATGCGTGGGACATACACGTTACAGTTAGCATCAACACGCACATAAAATATCACAACAGTGTATAAGAGTAATACAACATTTTACATTTAATTATCTTGGTCGTTATTTCAAACAACAGATAGCACACAAGCCGGTGTAATCCGGTAACAAACAGGTTGCAAGAATCCCATACCGTTCACCGTAGATTGCAGTTGAATATATCCTGGTCAACGTCTGGTCAAGTGTTGTCCTATATTAGGATTAACTGAGAGGGTTAATTTATGTTACCCTAGTATAATAATTTTACTAGATCATTCAACAATTTTATTATTTCACGTGAGGTCTATTTCTTCACACTTAGATAGTTTCTTTAACCTCTTAACCTTATTGATAATCAAGGTTTCTATATACATTCTAATTATATAGTCTCTAATGAATAACTTATATTGTGTGGTAATTTCTTTTAATTACCTTAGGATTAATGTATAATTATCTTGTTATTCCTCCTCGATTTAATTATAATCCTTTAATGTACATATATGTATCTATTTATTCATGTACTTTTGTTGACTTGTTTTTAATTGTCTAGGTGACATAACAACTTTATAATTCCTCAACTATATTTATATGCATACATGGACATAATATTCTTATAGTTTTTATTATTCCCCCTTTTACCATAATAATATTTATTGGTTACCTTTAAATTCCTTATAACTATATAAGCCATAGTTTAATCCCATAATTCCTTAAATCAAAATTCTTCTTTCTAATTCCTCCAAATATCCACATGGGACCTATGTTTATTTAAAACTAATCATTACCCTTATATTTCGGTTATTTACAAACCAACCACATTAATTCATAAACTTAACATTTAAATTCTAATTTCATTATACTATATAGTTTTAATTCCTTATTTAATTAAATTACAAATCCACCATTTATATTTTGATATATAACTTTTGAATATTATAATTTTCAAAAATTACAGTTTAGCCCCTCAAACTTTTGGCTTTTACATATTCTTTTCCATAATTACAATTTAACCTCAAAATCTTATAACCTTTACATAATGTCTTAAAACTATAGTTTTAATTTTAATTCTCCTTAATTGCCGAATATATATATATATTCTTTAATTACAAACCTAACCCCAAATAATTCGGCTTTGACATAAATTTTCCTTTATTTACATTTTCACCCCAAAACTTTATAATAGTTACTTAATAACTTATAAAATATAGTTTAAATATTTAATTCCTCAAAATTTCGGAAGTGAACTTTATAATTCTCTTAATTATGGATTCGCCCCATATTAATTCCAAACTTTCATAAAACTTTTATAAATTACATAATAGCCCAAAAACTTTATAAATTGTTATTTTAACACTTGTTTAATTTATCTAAAATTCATAAACTTAATTCCTAACCTTATATTATACCATAATTACTCCAAGGACACCCTTAACTCTCGGCTTCATAATGTATACACCAAACTTTGTAAAAATTACATTTTAGCCACATAACTTAATTAATTAGTCATTTAAGCACAAATAAAATATTTTTAACTTTCCAAACTTTATGATATAAGTTTATATACATAAGTAGCTCATTAAAACCTATTCTTACCTAGACCATTCGGCCATAATTAATAAGTTACCATATAGTATATAAAGTGGATTTATATGTCAAAATAATTGTACATAAATTCATATGAGTCATATAACTCATGTAAAAATTATTGTAATGTCTTATATTGATTCTTAGCTCAAAATAGAACTTATTTGCCCTTGACAATTCGGCATGAACTAAGATGTAACCTTGGTAACTTTTATGACATTAAAATGTGTCTTAAGGTAAATATTTTCCATATATGTTATAGATTATATTTTGGTATATTATACCATATGGTTTAGGTTTTAGATACCCTAGGAGATGTACATAATTTTTGTATAATTTTTAGAAGCTTAACCAAGCTTAAAACATAAAGATTGTCTTAGTAAACTTACTTCTTAATGAAGGATGGTTAAGTGCTTGAACTCTTCTTGAATCTCCAAGCTTCTCCAAAGGAATTTGATGCTCCACTTCGGTTTTTATGCAAGAGGTGGAGGAGTTTAGGAGTTAGATCTTTAACAAAGATCTTAAGTAGATTTGTAAGTAGTTTTTCAAGGCTTTACCTTAAGCTTTTCTCCTTAGGCTTTCGGCACACTTATGATGGATGAAGAACAAACTTTCCTTCATGAAAATGAAGAAGAAAAGAGCCTTAGAAGAAGTAGAAATCGGTTACACATAAAAATGTGCTTTAAGGATTTTCAAGCATGAAAAATACGTTAAGGTAACCTTGAGATGCTCCTTGGATTAATGTTCATTTAGACAACCTCCTTGGAGTATTAATTGATGCTGAATCCTTGTAGGTATGCTAGGAAGAGTTTTGCTTCAAGGCTTGACAAGAAATGCTAGGAAATTACCTTAAAGATGAAGATAGAAGTTAAAACTCCATTAATGGACTGAAGAGCTTCAAAGGGAGATGATGAAAGGAGAAGAGAGGAGCTTACCCAACCGGTTGCAAGGAGTGTGGGAAATGAGATTGCAACCGTGAGACTTAGGCAAGTTTGGAAAGGAATTTTGTTTTGTTTATTTTTGGACCATAATTGGCATGTTAGGTCATGTCTTTGTTTATTGTTTTCCTTTAGTTTATTAGGCTCCAAAGTCCCCAAACTAAGGCACCCATTCGGCCATGTTACAAGGCAATGCCAGGTGGAAGGAATTATTGAAGCTAAATGACAAGGTAAGTTAGGTAAGGCTTTATTCCTTTGATTTTTCAATGTTTGAAACTTGTCTTCTTCTTCCCTTGTAGGTGGACGAATTCAAGGCTGTTTGGAGGCTCTTCAATCGGCATTCACATGGCTTAGGCAAGCATGGAGTTGTCACTTGAAATTAAGAAATCAAAAAGTAGAATCTAGATCTACTTTTTGCTTTAATAATTTTTGTTTTTGTCTAGCTAACATGGCCTTGTTTCCTTGCAGAATTTCGACAGCATGGAGGTCAAATGAGACCTACATTCTATTGCCATTAAGTATTATAGCACATGGGAACGTGAGTCACCATGTTTAATGCCTTTTATAAATTTTAAATGTAAATTTTATACTAGTTTTTAGGTAGAAAATCGGCCCCTATAGAGCTCCTTGTTTGACAATGCCTTTAATTCATTTAGAGGGTCAATTCATCCCCATTTAATATTCCTAATTCGTGGCATGTCAAAAACTACAAGGTAATTTCGTAAAACGCGTTTTAGTGATACCCGAAGGTGCGTTTTTGTGCTCTAAGGATATTTTGGGAAATAAGTTGTCTTTATGAGTTCCAAGTGTTTAAAAACATTTATTATAGTAAATAATGATATAATAAGGTGTTACCTTGAGTCATATGGAGTTACATCAACTCATGACATAATTTTCGGGCTATCGGGACACTCCCGAGGAAAAAAGGAGCGTTAAGGAATTTCCCCCAAGGATTTTGTTGAATCTTGAGAAACTAGCTCGTGGGTTCTCTTTATAATGGTTATTAATGATGTTAGGAACTCTAGGAATGAATTATATAGGAGTTCGTGCCGCCTCGGCACCTCTCCGGGCTTTTCGTGCTTTAAGGGGCGTGCGTGAGCACTCCCGAGCGTTTTGCGTTTTTGACTAAATATAGCCTAGGGAATATGTTTGTATAATCATATAATGAGGGTATGACCATTTGGTTTGAGTTTTAGAAGGTCATACAAGGTCATGCTTAATCGCATGTTTCTAAGGCGATCTAGCGTTTATGGTGAAACGATTATTTTTACGTACCGTTTTCATGCATGTGTTTGCATGCGTACGTGAAATGGTTTATATTTGGATTATTTTCCACTAAATAATGGTTTTATAATGTTAATTAGATTTGGGGTATTTCAATCTACCCCCCTTAAAAAGGACTTCGCCCAGAAGTCTCATATCTAAATTATAAGGTTGTGGGGGAAACAAGTTCCGTTAAGTATCCACAACTCAATTTAGTTTTTAGGGATCAAGTCCCAAGTCTCTATATTCCTAAGTTCATAGTGTACATCAAACACAACAGAAATACTTTGGAAGGTCATATCATATACCTACAATGTAGTGCAATGTAGTAAACACAATCACATTTCATTTCAAATAGTGCAGCGTAGTGCACATAATCTTTCCATTGTAGTGTAACGAAGTACACATCAGCAAGTAGAAGTACAAGGTACACTCAAATACAGTGTTACACAAGAACACATCAAGACAAAGTGTCACAAAAATGCACCAAGGTGCAACAAAATGCGTAATAAACTCACAAACGAAAAAGGCTCTACCCCCCAAAAAAAGGGGTACGCCCACGTACCCTAGACTAAGGTGTCTAGTCGGTAAATAATGAGGGAAACTTTGCTCGCATATCCGCTTCTAATTCCCATGTGTCCTCTTCAACATCGTGGTTCGACCAAAGAACCTTTACGAGGCTCACAGACTTGTTTCGAGTATCTCGTGTCTTTCTATCTAAGATTCGTTGCGGTGTTTCCACGTACCGCATTGTTGGTTCTAATGATAGTGTCTCTGGTTGTAGAACATGAGAAGGATGAGGCATGTATTTCTTAAGCTGAGACACGTGAAAAACGTAGTGTACTTTGCCCAACTCTACTGGCAAATCAAGTCGCTATGCCACAAAGCCCACCCGCTCTGTGATAGCGTAGGGTCCTACAAACTTCGGGCTTAGCTTGCCCTTCTGTCCAAATCTGAATACACCCTTCATCGGTGATACTCATAGAAATATTTGGTCACCAACTACGAACTCAAGGTCTCGTCGTCTCTCATCAGCATACGATTTCTGTCTATCTGTGCTGCTTTCATATTATTTCTGATTTGTTGTACTTTGCCTGAACTTGCTCAAGTACTCAGGCCCAATGATGACGGTTCAATAGACTCATCCCAGCACAATGGTGTGCGGCATGGTCTGCCATATAGTGCTTGAAAAGGTGACATCTGTATAGAGGCGTGATAGTTATGTATGCAAACTCAATCAGGTGTAACCTATCTATCCAGCTACCCTGAAAATCCATGGCACATGCTCGTAGCATGTCCTCTACGGTCTGAATAGTCTCTGATTGACCATCTGTCTGAGGATGAAATGCTGTGCTAAGCTTCAATTCAGTCCAAGTGCTTCGCGAGGGTCGCCAATATCGTGAGAGAAATCTGGTATCTCGATCTGAAACAATAGTCTTTGGTACTCCATGATGTCTGATAATCTCCTTCTCAATAGTTCTGCCAACTTTGGTACCTTCCAAGTGAAATACCCCAAAATCTAAATAATATTATTAAATAATTATTTATTGGAATATAATCCAAACATAAATCAGTTCACGTACGCATGCAAACCCATGCATGAAAACGTTACGTAAAAACAGTCGTTCACCATAAACGCTAAAACGCCTTAGAAGCATATGGTCAAACATGACCTTGTATGACCCTCTAATATTCAAACTAAATGGTCATACAATTATTATATGAATATACAAATATATTCCCTAAGCTATATTCAGTCAAATACGCAAAATGTCGGGAGTGCTCACACCCGCTCCTTAAAGCACGAAAAGTCCGGGAGAAGTGCCGAGGTGGCACGAACTCCTATAAAATTAATTCCTAGAGTTCCTAACATCATTATTTATCATTCTAAAGAGAACCCACGAAGTGGTTTCTCAAAATTCAGCAAAAACCAAAGGAGGATTTCTTAGCACTCCTTTTTGGCCCGGGAGTTGTCCCGAGGCCCGTAAATTATGTCACGGGTTGATATAACCCCATATAACTCAATGTAACATCTTAGTATATGTTTATTTACTATAATAAGTGTTTACAAACACTTGGAACTCATAAGAACAATTGGTTTCCCAAAATTTCCTTAGAGCACAAAAACACACCTTCAGGTGTCACGAAAATGCGTTTTACGCAATTACCTTGTAGTTTTTGACATGCCACGAATTGGTAATCTTAAAAAGGGTTAAAATGACCTTCTAAATCAGTTGGTGTGACTAGTCAACAAGGCTCTCTATAGGGGCCGATTTTAAGGGAAAAAATAGTATAAAATTTGCTTTAAAAATTATAAAAGGCTTAAAACATGATGATCATCCCATGTGTTATATTACTTAATGTCAAAGTATGTAGGTCTTAATGGACCAGAGAGCTGTCGAAATAATGCTTAGGAATAAGGCCATGTGAGCTAGATACAAAAAAATGCTTAAAAGCAAAAAGTAGATCTAGATTCTCTTCTTTGCTTAATAACTAAGTGACCTTCCAAGCTTCTTCCTTGGCTTTCTGGCCGGTTTTGAACCCCATTCAGACCTCCATTTCGTGACTCCACATGAAGAAGAAGACAAGCCAAGTAGCATTGAAAAATCAAAGGAATATACTCACCTTTTCTTACCTTGTCTTCTAGCCAAAATAATTGTCCTTCCAACTCTTGCTTAGTCACACCACATGGCCGGTTTTCATGCTGGAAAGGAGGCATTTATTGAGCCAATAATCAAGGTAATAAACTAAGGAAAAAGAATTGTCAATTGACATTAAAAATTTGACAAAACAAAATCAATTTCCAAATGCTTCTTTCATTTACGTGAGTGAGCTTCATTTCCCTCCTTGCACAATTCTTGCACGGTTTGGTAAGCTCTCTCTCTCTCTTCTAGCTTCATCTTCTTCCTTTGAAGCTCTTAAGTCCATTAATGGAGTTTTAACTTCTATCTTCATCTTTAAGGTAAATTCCTTGCATTTCTTGGCAAGTCTTGAAGCAAAACTCTTCCTAGCATAACAAGGTGTGTTCGGCTTCACTTAGTTCTCCAAGGAGATTTTCCAAACCAACATTAAACCAAGGAGCATCTCAAGGTTATCTTAAGGTAGTTTTAATGCTTGAAAATCCTTAAAGCACATTTTTATGTGTAACCAAGTTCTACTTCTTCTAAGGTTCTTTCCTTCTTCATTTTCATGAAGGAAACCTTCTTCATTACCTTAGGAGTGCCGAATTCATAAGGAGAAAAGTCTAAGGTAACCTCTTGTAAAAATACTTACAAATCTACTTAAGATCTTTATTCAAGATCTAACTCCTAAAACTCCTTCACCACTTGCATATAATGAAGTGGAGCATCTATATTACCTTGGAGAAAGCTTGGAGATTCAAGAAGAAGTTCAAGCACTTAACCACCTTGTTAAGAAGTAAGTTTACTATATAAATCTTTATATTATAAGCTTTGTTAAGCTTCTAAAAATTGTACAAAAATTATGTACACCTCCTAGGTTATTAATACCGAAATTATATGGTTTTATATGCCAAAAATATAAACTATAACATATATAGAAAATATTTACCTTAAGACACATTTTTGTGTCACAAAATTCATTTATGTTACAAATAAATTTAGGCCGAAAAGTCTTAGGCAAAATGCTTTATTTTGAGCTTAGAATTTATATAAGACATTACAATAATTTATACATGAGTTATATGACTCCTATGAATTTATTTATAATTACTTAGACATATAAATCCACTTTTATATAACATAAGGTCTCATTTAAATTATGGCCGAATGTTCTACTTGATAAATAAGTTTTAATGAGCTACTTAGGTATATAAATTTATATCATAAAGTTTGGTGAGTTAAAAATATTCTTTTAGTGTCTAAATGACTAATTAATTAAGTTATGTGGATTAAATGTAATTTTTACAAAGTTTAGTGTTACTTATATTAAAAACCGAGAGCTAAAGGGCTGTTTGGTGTAATTATAATATAATATAAGGTTAGGAATTAAGTTTAAGAATTTTAGATAATTTAAACAAGCTTTGAAATAACTTTTTATAAAGTTTTGGGCTATTATGTAATTTATAAAAGTTGTTATGAAAGTTTATAATTTATTAGTGGGCGAATTCATAATTAAGAGAATTATTAGGTTCACTTTCGAAATTTTAAGGGATTAAATATTTAGACTATAGTTTATAAGTTATTAAGTAACTAATAGAAAGTTTTGGGGTGAAAATGTAATTAATGGAAAGTTCAAGACCAAAGCCGAATTCTTTGGGGTTAGTTTGGTAATTTAGGAATTTATAAATATATATTCGGCATTTATGGAGAATTAAAATTAAAACTATAGTTACATGACATTGTGAAAAAGTTATAAGATTTTGTGGTTAGATTGTAATTATAAGAAATAAATTATTAAAGCCGAGAATTTAAGGGGCTAAGTTGTAATTTTGAGAGTTATAATATTTAAAAGCTATATACCAAAATATTAGGGATGGCTTTGCAATTTAGCTAAATAAGAAGTTAAAACTCTATAAATAAAGAGATTAGAATTTAAGAGTAAAGTTTATGAATTAATGTGGTTGTTTTGTAAATAACCGAAATACAAGTTTAAGAATTTAGATTTAAATAAATATAGGTCCTATATGGATATTTGGAGGATTTAGAAGAAAGAATTTTGATTAAAGGAATTATGGAATTGGAACTATGGCTTACATGGTTATAAGGAATTAAAAGATAAACAAAAATATTATTTATGGTTAAAAGGAGAATAATAAAACTATAAGAATTTTATGTCTATGTATGACATATAAATATAGTTAAGAGATTTAAGTTGTTATGTCACCTAGACAAATAAAATAAACAACAAATGCAATAAACACATATATGTGCATTAAAGGATTTATAAATAAATCAAAAGGGATAACAAATAAGTTATACATTAAATCAT
The DNA here is from genome assembly GCA_023374045.1 of Limonium bicolor. Taxonomy (NCBI): domain Eukaryota; kingdom Viridiplantae; phylum Streptophyta; class Magnoliopsida; order Caryophyllales; family Plumbaginaceae; genus Limonium; species Limonium bicolor. The sequence continues at coordinate 334,944,746 of CM041777.1, read as the reverse complement.
GAGGTGATTAAAAGAAATAAACCTCACATGAAATAACAATATGAAATTTGTTAAAAGATCCAATAGAATTTTATATAAGGGTAACATAAATTAACCCTCTCAGTTAATCCTATCTAGGACTTTGTTTGACCAGACGTTGACCGGGAATTTACAAGTACAGTCTACGGTGAACGGTATGGGATTCTTGCAACCTGTTTTCTAACGGATTACACCGGCTGTGTGCTATCTGTTGTTTGAAATAACGACCAAGATAATTAATGTAAAATGTTGTTTTACTCTTGTGCACTGTTGTATTATTTCATGTGCGTGATTGTTGCTGACTACAACGTGTATGTCCCACGCATAAACACTACTATACCAGTGGATTAAATACCTGCGTTTCAGTATACCGAGGACTTGTACTCAAGTCTCTCACTAACTTCACTTTATAACAAACGTCATTATCCTAAACGTGATAATTGACAATACACATTGTGTTTTTGTTTAATGTCTCTATATGACACTTAACAAATATATACTTCGAGAATGAGGTGCCCAGTTGGATCTGGCCATGCATGCTACGGGAATTGTACCTGTCTCAGGTCGTCTCCTACTACGTCGCGACGGAACATTCAGTTGGGAGGAAGACTTTATTCCTTCCGGGATTCAAATGCCCTTCAGTTCGAGGAAGACTTTATTCCTCTAGTGGGTTCTTATTTCCCACGCCATTCAGTTCAGGGTTTAACTACGTTATCTCCTGGGGTTTTTATACCCAACCTTTCTTTATAACGAGGTCACTATACCTCCACTATTTCAGATATTCAGTTATAACGGTCAGTCCCATTGTGTGGACCGACTATCAGTAAAGAATTTCAGTTCAGCTAACTCGACCTTCTGTGTCTGTTCTATGTGACATTATTGTCCTTGTATGGATACTTGTTATTATCAGACTATGCTTGTTTACAGCTTTATAAAAATGAACTGCATGGTTCGACAAAGTAGTTGGTGTGGCCCGGTAGACGATGGGCTGCACGTTTTCCATACCAGCATTGTTTGCTGAGCCCCTTTGGGGGCACCCCCATTTTTCAGGTACCTGAAGTTAAGAAGATTACCACACCGAGTGTAGGTGGGGTAGATTCAAGCTATGGGAGTCTTCTTCTAGACATTATTTTACTTAAGTATTTTACATTAGAGTTTGATTCCTAGTATCTCGGGTTGTATCTGTATTCCAGACCGTGACATTTGAGGATTGGTTTGGACTTAGCCTGGTTGGTCACAAGGGTGGCCAACGGCATTGTAATACCGCCCGGTTGTTGTATTTATTTCCGCTGCAGTTGTATTTTATTTGGGAGTGATCGCCGTTCAGTTTATTGGATTTCGGGTTGGGGTATTACACCAAGTGTCTTTCATCGGTATAAATCTCGCCACTTTGGTCAGTTGATCAACAACAACCCAAATCATATTTAGTCCTCCTCTCGTAGGTGGTAGTCCCACCACGAAGTCCATAGAGATATCATAAAACTTCCATTCAGGAACTGGCATAGACTGTACCATGCCTCCTGGTCGCCTATGTTCGAATTTCACTTTCTGACAAGTGAGACATTGAATCACATATTCTGTCACGTCGCCCTTCATACCACTCCACCAGAAATACCTCTTTAGATCTTTGTACTTTTTAGAAGGTCCTGGATGGACAGATGTGGAAGAAGTGTGGGACTCCCGAAGAATATGCTCTTTTATATCTGTGCTGTCTCTCGGAATACACAATCTGCCCTTTAATCTGATCAGCCCATCATCGTGTAACTGGAACTCATACTTCCCTCCTTTAAATGTACCGTCAGACAATGTCCGACCCAAGACCTCTGGGTCGGACCGTTCCAGAAACTCTAACCGGTGACTAAACAGAGCTGTCCGACCCACCCTGGGTCGGACCACAAGGTCGGACAACACCAGAAGTTGTCCAAAACTTGTCAAACTTTTCCTCATGCCTCCTAATGTGTTCTAACATCATTTGGCACATCAAACACACTTTTAGCCATGTACTAAACTCTTTAAATCACACACCAAAATCATCTTATCATTCACAAATTTCTTACAAAATTCTTAGCACTTGGAATGTCTTCTCCTTAAGATTTCTAAGTGGTATTTCACCAATAATGACCACTACACCAAGGTGTTTCCTCTACACCTTAACATCATCTCTCAAATTCTTTCTTACTAACTAAATCTCCTTTGCACAACTTCTTAAAATTCCTTACTCAAAACCCTTACCTAAACATCATTCCCTCCTTATTCATCAACATTACCTAAACCTTAAACAAACTTCTCCAAGACTTTATTACATCCTAAAACACTCATTGAATTCCTAGAACTTCCAAGACAATACCAAAGTCCTTGTAGCACTTTAGAACACCTTAAAAACATGTTTTCTTCCTTAGAAAAACATTTATCCTTTCCTAACATATCCTAGTTCACCAAAGTTCATTTAAGCACTTACAACTCCTTATACATTATACAAATTTTGCCATGGATTCTCTTAGCACATCATCATTCCAAAACTCATGGTTTTCACCATTAAACATTCAAGAACACCTAAATCCATCAAGAGTATTCTCACACACATAACTTCACCAAATTTACACTACATCACAATATAGTGCATAAACTTAAATTGCTTGGCACTTAGGCCCTTAAATAACATGGCTCTTAGGCCTTAAATAACATAAACTTTAAACACTGAATTTCCCACATAAATATTGCCTTTGACCTGCAATTACATACAACAACACATATGCCCTTTAATAATCTCCTTAAGAACATTTTACTAGGTCTTTCACCATTGGCTCCTTAGGTATTTTATTAAGCAAATCAAGCTCATTTTTCCTAAGGCATTTAAATTACATTGAGATAGTTTGTTTACCTTTTTTCCTCACAAACTTCTTTCTTGTTTCCTTGTAAAACCGGTAGGATGTTTGGTTGTTTTTCAACTTCTAAACAATGTACAAATAATAGAATGAGTATTCAAGCATTATGCCTCATCTCATTGTAAACCCTAGTTACACACATTGTTTTAACACATTAAGGTAATTGTTTTACCTTTGAATGGAAAGAGAGCTTGAATGAGTATCAAGAGAGGACTCCTCCTAGCCCTTGGAAGATTCAAATGAAGCTAAAACAAGACAAGAGAAGACACCATTACATGGTGCATTTTCGGTCAACACCAAAAATGAAGGAAATGGACTTTTCTTTGGTTTTTCCTTACCTTGAAGCAAAGGTGATCAACAAGGCATAAAAATGTAAGCTCAAGCTCCTTCCATGGAAGTTATCCTTGGCACCGAAATGGTGGTTTTGATGATTTGAAAAGACAATGTTGTAGAGCTTGCTCCAACTAAGAGAACGGTAGTCTCGGAATTAAATTCGGAGCATGGAGTTAGGAGTTACAAGTGAAAGGAGTTGGAAATGGTGAGGCTTTGCTGTAGCATAACCGATGGAGCTTGAGAGAATGGAGGAAGGGAACCGTGGGAATACAAGAAGGAAAGAGAGAATGGAGGTAAGTTTGCTTTTGTTAAGATATTTATGTATAAAGCAAAATAGTACTTTACTTTACAAGCTTTACTTTTCTTATTGATTTCTTTTACAAGTTGGTGACTCACACCTTAAAAAACCGGCCCCCATATAATTAGAAGGGTATAATAGTCTTTGTTGACCAATTTAATTACTTATAACAACATATGTTACAAACTAGCTTATAAAAGTTACTATTCATAAAAACAAGGCACATAGAAGTGAAATTTTTGATTTCCCATTGATATAGACTTCCAAATGTGATACTATATAGTACACATGTTAATTAAAGAGTAATGATGGACATCTAGCCACTCAAAACTCATTTATAAGACAATTTTTCAGAAATGTGCTTTAAGACTCCTTAAAGCACATTTTGTGTTTTAACTTGTTTTCAAGCTTGGTTTTCTTTGGTAATCGATTTAATATGTTCATTAACATATTTATAAGGTATAGGTATGACCATTAGGTCTTATACAAATTTATCCCAAGCTTAGAGCACATTTTTGCTCTTATTGACTTTAAGATATTTTCTTGTGTTTTATTTGGTTTAACCGTCTACCAAAGTTCCCTAAGGACTTAATTAGCCTTATTAAATCATAATTGAATATTATTAAGTCTTGTTAGGTTCTTTGGGTCCTAACCAAGTTCACTCCAAGCTTAAAGCATATTTTTGCTCAAACTGTATCTTAGTGCTTTATTGCATTTTACTATGGTTTAAGTTGTTCACTGATGTTTCTAAGGCACTTTTAGCCTTTACATACCATAGTTTAATATTTAAACCACATATCAAGGTTTGGGGTATTTCAATCTACCCCCCTTAAAAGAACTTCGTCCTCGAAGTTCACAATTCCCACACATCATTAGATTAGAATACGGGGATTACTTATAGCAATAAAACTTCCATAATCAAACACACTTTACATCACAACCTCAGACTTAATGGTCCGGGTAACACATTCACATCCATACATAACATAACATATTCACAAGATAGCCTCGGACTCAATGGTCCGGGTATCTTAACAACATTTACACATACATAACAACCCTTAGACTCTCTGGTCTTGGGTAACATAACAACATCTAGACACATAGGTCTTGATAACATAACAGCCTTTAGACACATAGGTCTATGTAACACAACACATTTAGACTCATAGGTCTTAACAGCACACACTTTAGGAAATCAAAGTTAAAATAACATTTATTACACATTCCACACAACATGTCATAGCATGTATAGCAATCAAAAATATCTTTGATATACACTGTGATCCCGCAGAACCCGGTCGCGATGGACACCTTCCGTCCCCGTGTCTTTGGGAGATCAAAACAATCACTTAAATTTAAAATTTCCTTATGAGGTTAATTAAGAGAACTTTAACTATGTAAAATAGCTATCGACGTTTTGTAAATACCAATTCAAAATCCTTTTTGAAAACACACACAACTCCAAGTCCAACTTATGCTCTTTGCTACCTTTCTTAGCGTGGTTATTTGTGACCACTTATAGGGAGCTTCAAGAATCATCCAACCCTGATGTGATCAGCATCAGTGTTGAACTATCCTTCCACCCCAATTTGTGTTCGGCTTCCCTTGATCTCATGATAATCAAGTTTCACCTCCCACTTCAATTTCAAGCATTAAATAAATCACTCATTTCCAATTTTCTATCTTTTGATCATTCTAATCATGATCATAACATCTCCAAGGGATAGAACTTCATCTATCAGTTATTTCCATACACTTTAATGTTGTTACCTAGGGAATCTTATTCTCACTAGGTTCTATGTCGGTTTCATACCCTTTCATGAATCACTATATAGTATATATATACACATATATTTTATCAAAATACAACACACAGTTTCACATTTATACACTGTCGGGGTTTTGTTCCCCGAGAGTTTCTCTACTCCCCACACTTGTACTATCACACACAACTGTTAATAAATCAACACACTTATCACAATGGTATTCGCATCTTCTGTGCGCAGTTACCACAATTAAACCATGAATGAATGTGTATGTTTACGTAACACACACACCAATCATCAAAACAATAACTTTGTGCTATGCACAATATAAGTCACATACACTACGTACACTTGTACGATAATACACACTAAGTGGTTTTGCGCTCTACTGATAAGTGTCCAAATGAGCATGATTTATAGGTGTATTTCATATATAATATTAGCACTTTTCTTGCTCATTTCTCCACTTCGGTTAGTTTTCCTCTAGTTTATGTTTTATTGTTTATCTCACAAATTTATTGGTTTAACATGAGGAAACCAAGCTGGGAGTAAAGTAGACGAATAGACGAACGCATAGACGCAAACGGCTCAGAAAACGGAGTCCAAACGAAGAATCTAGAGCCGGTCGAAGTTCGTAGAAGGAAATAGGTCACGGTCAGCATTGCAACCGCCTAGCTAACCGCCCCAAACAGAGGCGGACGTGAGACAGATACGTGAGTGAGGCGGAAAACAAGAGGCAACCGCCTTGTTTTGAGGCGGTACCGCAGGCGGACAAGGGATATGCAACCGCCTCTACCACAGGCGGACAGCAGGAGGACACCACGTGGACGCGTGTAAAAATTCCAGATCTGAGACACGAACAGTTTTCTTCTTCGCGCCGTCTGCACAACTTACCTTCGCCGACTTCTGCAACTCGTCCACTGTCTCCAACTTGCAGACGCCTACCTTAATTCACGCCTGTGTTCAAGCTTTGTCCCTCAATTAATGAGGAGCAATCAACGAGCAATCAACTGGCACCTCCTTATCTTCTTCACCGCCTCAATCAAATCCTCACGCGTCTATTATCCCTCATTTACTCCTCTTCCTTTCCCTATATAAACCAACGAGCCTTCTGCTCAAAATAACCATCCACCACCCAGACATCCACGACCCAACTTCACCACAAACCTCACGCCATCTCATTTCTCTTCTCCCGTCTTCTCCATTTTATTTATTTTACAGTCCACCAAATCCACCTCTAGCCTACGTATACAAAATAGCAGAGTGAGCCGGAGTGATTACGGATGATTTCTATTACTCTTGTCTCTGTCTATCTATTTAATATGTTAGGCTAGTTTACGTATACTCTGGGAATGGTTATTATGTGTTTGTATTAATTATGCATTATTTTTACTGGTTTTAATTTATATAGTTTGTTACGTTTAAAGGTTATCTCGCACCTTTTTAATAAATGTCATGAGTTTATTAAATTGCTTTCCTAAGTCTATTTTGATCAGACCGGTGAAATAGATAGGTTAATTAAGACATAAAACTGGAGGAAACTTGTTATGATTTAATAAGTTAGTATTCAGTTGCAAATGTAATTCCTCAATACTCCTCTGCCGTTCGCAGGCTTTTGCTTGAACCTTGATTAGAACCTTGCATTACAGGGTGAACGAGTTCTTATGAGGCTATGACTTAGTCCTTAAGATAATACAGGAACCTTGCCAATTATTAAACCAGTAGAGATAGCTTAATTATGCAGATATATTAACCTGACCCAGAGTTCCATTTTATTTATCTATTAACTTAGTTTATTTTATCTTCTTTTTATTATTTTACAAGTCAATTAATCCCCCCTCCTGTGACACGCTTAGGTACATAATATATATTAGTCCCACGGTTCGACATCCGGTCGCTTACAATTTCACTATACTACCACGACTGGGATTTGTTTGCAGCCCGACGTTTATTTTAAGTTTAATTTCTTTCTTTTTTTAATTTTACACCAGTTTAACCACTCACCATACAACGTCTGCAAAATGGCGCCGTTGCCGGGGACTAGTTTATTCTAGTCCTTAAGCCTCGGATTACTTGTTATATTAAAATATTTTTGTTTATATATTTTTGTTTGTTGTTTATATTAATTATCTTTTATATTGTCTATTTTATTTTTTTGTTGTTTTTATTAATTATCTTTATATTTTGTTTATATACACTTTGTTTATATTATAGTATGTGTTTTCTAATTTGTTATTGTTTCAGTAAGTACGTAATCGAAAAAAAAAAATGGAAATGGAACAGGTGTTCGAACAGGGGTTTTGCTATTCACAGTATTTATATTGCTCCGTATGTGGGGGAGCTCATGATTATGCAGATTGTCTCATATTGCAAGAACAACTCTGGTTAGAAGATCAACCAGATTACCTGGAGAGACTCGCTCTACAAGAACAGCAACCAAAGAGCGAAATAATTCATGAGGAAGAAACCCCACTATGGATGTAAGTACTCTCTTCCTCTACGGTCATACCGCCAGTTTCCATCCTTCTCTATGCTCTACCCAGAAGATGAGGATACTTTAATCCTCGAAAATGAAGAGAAGGAATTGCCATCACCTCCCGCCAATATATCCAAACAAAACGCCACTATTACCTTTAAAGAATTAACTTTCTTTAAAGATGATTTTATCAGCGTTCCTTCTATGAGCCTCACCTACAAGAGGAGGATGTTTACATCCTCCAATTTGAGGAAGAAAAATCATCACCACGGGTCTTCTGTTAGAACTACGTTCCGGCAATACCTCCTCAAACACCAGATTTTGTGGAGTATTAATTTCTATTTTTATGCCGAGGTAACGTTTTGTTTTGATCCAGGATAACGAAGCAGGCGTCTAGCCAAAGACGTTAAAGAAGGGCAGCTTCCCGGGAGGCAACCCGGAGGATGTACTTTATTTATTTGCTTTTATGCTCTTTTAATTTTTAGGTTCTCTTTAAATTTATTTTTGCTAACTTTTAACCCCGTTTTAGTATGGTTGCTTCTAGTGTCTTATACAGGTGTATCATGTCTACACTGCAACCAAGCTACGCTACTTGAGGCTGAAGCTCAAGTGTGGGGGAACTCCTATAAACGCAAGCAAAATAAAATCAGGGGAGTACCAGTTTCTTTAATTATGCTTTATTTTAAATAAAAACTGCAGAGGAGTTTATGTGCTTAAATGTTATTTGTGATCTTTGTGTTATCTCTATTTTATCTACTTACCGAAAAGGTCTTCTGGACCTTCCCTTGTTTTTTGGTGAACAATGAGGACATTGTTCAATTTAAGTGTGGGGGAGTGTGCCCTTTTCAGTGACATTTTGTGCTTAAATGTTTAATCTCTCTCCTTATCTGCGTTTGTCCAATTCAAATATTATGGACCCTTTATAGTGGGTTGTTTCTCTTTAAGAATAAATATTATATGAATTGTAGGATAAATGGTACAAAATTTTTAAATTTTGATTACTTTTTGAGGAGCATTTTATATGCGGTGTGACCAAATAATTGCAAATGGTTGGATTTTATTGCTCAGGGTTTCTTTCTGTCTTCTCTCTTAGGGATTGCTCAGGGGTGCTTCTCTGTTACAAAAAAGAGAAAGAAAAATAATAAGGGACTTGTGAGACACAATTTGTTATAACCCAAGATTTGGTTATATTTTATTTCGTCACTAGTGGTCTTACATTATTGTATTATGAATTTAGGACATGGAAGTCCTTATTAAAGAAGCCAGGGACAAGGAGGTCTTTTCCCCCCATCCGTTTTATTTTCTGGTGAGATTAATCTCACAATATTTCCCTTCCATTAATTTATTTATTTCCCTCATTTATTACCCTATCTTCTAATCACGTTCTCACGACTCCCCCTCACTCTGTCAGTTTTGAATCTCGTCAGTACACTCCTCCTCCCTTGCTCTCTTTCTCTCTCTCAAGATACGCTCAATCAAGCGCTCAGCCTTGCAAGTGTTGTTTTGCAATCCAAGTTCTACTGTGGGTTTCGCCGCCGTTGCGAATTGCTGGTCCATTCGAGGTAGGCGTGACAGATTCCTCTTTCTTTAATCCGCTGGTTCCGGTATTTTTCCTCGTTCTGATTTCCTCGACAATCTGATTGTGATTCAGCGATTCTTCTCGACTCCTTCATCGGGTTCATCTGCTGTGGACTGCTCTGTAATCTGTAGACAGATTCAGGTGAGGGTTTTGTTTCCGTTTTCGTTTCAGATTTTGGGTTGTGGACAGTTTCTGATTGTGGTGTTCGTTCTCTGCGTCGTTGTGAGTTTCAGTGGCTGTCTGATTGCATTTCTGGGTCTGCGTTCTGCGGTGTCTGCGTTGGAGCGTCGTATCAGATTCAGAGAATCTCTGTTGTAATTGAGGTAGGTGGCTTATGGATTCGGCTTGTGTGTTCAGCCTTGGGGAGTTGCGTTCCGGTTCTGAGTTTTAATGTGTTTTGCTTGCAATTGTGGTTGCGAATTGTCTGTTTGATGATGTTTAATGCTTACAAACCCCCAAGGTTGTTTTCTGAAAACTTATGAAGTTTTGACAGTGTTTTGATGCTTCTGTTCTGTGTGAAATCGCCTCTGTTCTCTGTATTTTTCGGCATGTCCGAACTTCTGTCCGAGCTTTGAAGTTCGGACATGCCCTTCTGCGCTTAAACTTTCTGAAGTTTTCGCTGTGTCCGAACTTCTGTCCGAGCTTTGAAGTTCGGACACAGCCTTCTGCATTCTCTGATTTTGGCTTCGACTTGTGTCCGAACATTGATGTCCGGACACAAGTTCGGACTCTCCACGTCCTGTTTTCCGAAGAACGTCCGAACATCCGTCCGAACTTGGATGTTCGGACACCTCTGACTCTCCATCTGTTTTAAGGTTCGACTTGTGTCCGAACTTTGAAGTCCGGACACAAGTTCGGACATCTGTCTGGTTTTGCCTTCTGAGTCTCGACTTGTGTCCGAACATTGATGTCCGGACACAAGTTCGGACAGGCTACTGTTTTGACCATAACTTGCTCGTTTGAGCTCCGTTTTGACTTCTGTTTGCGGGGTTGGATTCCCCTTCTGATTTCCAAGCTATCTATGGCTTTCTGGTGCCTTTGGTGCACATATGCTTATCTGTATTTAAGCTTCTGTTTTGGGACCTAGTTATCTCTGTGTCTGAGCCTTTGGATGGCTGGTTACGCTGTCTCGTAGCGCGCTATGTAGGATCCTTCTGTTCACGGGTGATGTTCCCCGTTCTGTTCACGGGTGTTTACACCTGTTCTGTTTACGAGTGAGGTTTCCTCGTTCTGTTCACGAGCTGGTTGCTCGTTCTGTCTGTATGCTGTGATCACTAGTGTCCCACTCTGTTTTCTGCTTCTGTCAGCTTCTGCTCTGTTTAGTCCTTAATGATTGGACTTCTGTTTCTGATTTCTGATATTTGTGGATTCTTTGACTCCTTCTGATTTGATAACATTCTGTAAATGTTTTGAGCATGCTGGTTGATGAAGTTGGTCATCTACTGGGCATAGTTGTGTGCTCATTCCCCTACTTCTAACGCTTTTGCAGATTGATTAGCGAGGATCGTCTCCCCTCAGCTTCTGGAGTTTGTTGCTTTGTTTTAGCTTCTTTGAGACTTTGTATTGAATTTGAGCCTTTGGGCCTTTTGTTAGCTTCCGCTTTGACATTAGTTTGGTGGGTTCTGTAATGACTTTTGGGGATGTTTTAACATCTCTTGTTTTATACTTTATTTAAGTATTCCGTTTGGGCCTTATTTGACTATCTGTTTAAGTTCGTTTATTAGAGCCTTGCGTTATTATGTAATAATACGCGGCGTGTAATACCCCTAACTCCTAGGCCAGTGTTTGGGGGTGTTACATTTAGTGGTATCAGAGCTCTGGGTTCTAATCTGCTGGGATTTTAAGTTAGCCAGTCAGTCAGAAATGTCAGTGCTAGTGTCGGAGTTAACTGCTTGCTGTTGGACTTTCAGAATGCCGCCAAGGAGAGCGAATAACCCTCCAGGGAATGTTGCTGATGCTGTTCAGCAATTCATGACGCAGCTCATGCAGACCATGGCTGCAGGGGGCGGTCCAGCTGGAGGAGGACCAGCTGGCGGAGCAGGCCCGGCTGGGGCAGATGCTGGAGGGAGGAATGTGAAGGCGCTTCAGGAGTTCATGAAGCTGAAGCCGCCATCGTTCGATGGGGCAGGAGATCCCCAGGAGGCCAGCCACTGGTTGTCAGAGGTGGAGGATTTACTTCGGGTGATGGGCTCTGAGGAGGAGCAGAAGGTCGACTTCGCCACCTTTCTGTTCAAGGCCGAAGCCAAGGAGTGGTGGAGGTCAGTGATGGGGAAGTTCCCACAGCCTTGGACGTGGGAGCAGTTCACTGGGGAGTTCAAAAACAGTTCTACCCCGACGTCTACAAGGATCAGCGCATCCTGGAGTATAACCGGCTACGCCAGGGCCGGGACATGAGTTGAGGAGTACGTCCGCAAGTTTATCAGCCTGTCTAAGTTTGCACCTGAGCCTGACGAGCATAGGAAGGCCAGGAAGTTTGAGAGTGGCCTGAGGCCGGACATCCGATCTGCTGTGACGCCGCTGCGTCACAAGACCTTCAGGGACGTTGCTGATGTCGCCCTGCTGTGTAGAGGCCGACTTGAGAGGTCGCCAGTCTGGAGGGAAGGACCAGAAGAGGAAGCAGAGGTCCGATGACAGTGATAGGAGGGATCAGTCTGCTTCTCAGAAGAAGCAGTCTACTGGAGACCGCTCTGGGGACCGTTCGCGAGACAGAGGTGGTTCGTCTTCATCAGCTCCCGCTCCGAAGTGCCAGGTCTGTGGCAAGTTTCATAGAGGCCAGGACTGCTACAGGAAGTCTGGAGCCTGCTTCAAGTGTGGATCCATGGGACATAGGATTGCTGATTGCCCTCAGGCTGAGAGGAGCAGAGGTAGCTCTGGAGGTGGAGCTGGAGGATCTACATCTGGGTCTAGGGATCGAGACCGGGCTGAGCAGAAGAAGCCCCAGGGCCAGGCCAGAGTGTACGCGATGGGGAGAGAGAGACCGATCGACTGACAGAGTTGTCACAGGTATTCTCCAGCTGTCATCTCGTTCTGTTTTCTGTTTGTTTGACTCTGGAGCCACCCACTCTTTTATTTCTGCTGAGTTAGTGGGTGAGCTCGGTTTGCCTGTTGTGCCTCTGGGTGTTGAGTTATGTGTGCATAGTCCATTAGTTAGGGACTCTTCTATGCTGTTGAATTCTGTTTGCAAAGATAGTCCTGTGTTAGTCAGAGATAGGACTCTGTGTGCTAACCTCATCCCGATGGAGATGACTTCTTTTGATGTGATTCTGGGCATGGATTGGCTTGCTGCGCACCATGCCCATATTGATTGTGCTGCTTCGAGAGTCACTTTTGAGGAGCCGGGTCAGCCCCGTCTAGTTGTAGCAGGGAATGGACTCCCGTGCTCGCCGCCAGTCATATCTGCGATGCAGGCGTTCCGTTTTCTGAGGAAGGATGCCAGGGATATCTGTGCTACATCCCTGAGGTTCGCAAGGATGCGAAGTTGGAGGAGATTCCAGTGGTCAGAGACTTCCCCGATGTGTTCCAGGATGATGTACCTGGGCTTCCCCCTGTCAGAGAGGTGGAGTTCTCGATCGAGCTCGCACCTGAGACTCAGCCGATTTCGAAGGCCCCATACCGGATGGCGCCTGCTGAGCTCAAGGAGTTGAAGGTCCAGTTGCAGGAGCTGCTGGATAAGGGCTTCATTCGCCCGAGTGTGTCGCCTTGGGGAGCGCCAGTGTTTGTAAAGAAGAAGGACGGTAGTATGCGGTTGTGCATTGACTACAGGGAGCTCAACAAGGTTACCATTAAGAATAGGTATCCTCTCCCGCGCATAGATGACTTGTTCGACCAGTTAGCAGGAGCTAAGGTGTTTTCGAAGATCGATCTGAGGTCGGGATATCATCAGCTGAGGATTAAGGCAGATGACGTGCCTAAGTCCGCTTTCAGGACTCGTTATGGACACTACGAGTTCCTAGTGATGCCATTCGGGTTGACGAATGCGCCGTCAGTATTTATGGATATGATGAACAGAGTCTTCAAGCCGTTTTTGGACCAGTTCGTTGTAGTTTTCATCGATGACATCTTGGTGTATTCCAAGAGTGCTGAGGAGCACGAGGAGCATTTGAGGACCGTTCTCCAGACTCTGAGGGAGAACGAGTTGTATGCGAAGCTGAAGAAGTGCGAGTTCTGGCTAGATCAGGTGGTATTCTTGGGACATGTGGTCTCCAAGGATGGTATCTCCGTGGACCCGGAGAAGATTCGAGCTATTACTGAGTGGGCCAGGCCTACTAATGTCGGAGATATTCGTAGCTTCCTTGGACTAGCGGGCTACTATCGTAAGTTTGTGGAGGGCTTCTCCAAGTTGGTGATTCCGTTGACTCGTCTGCTGCAGAAGGAGGTGAAGTTCGAGTGGAGCGATGCCTGTGAGCAGTGTTTTCTGGAGCTGAAGAAGAGGTTGACTACTGCGCCGATCTTGACTCTTCCGGAGGGGACCGAGGGTCTTGAGGTTTTCTGTGATGCGTCCCATAGGGGACTTGGATGTGTTCTGATGCAGCAGGGGAAGGTAGTTGCATATGGCTCTCGTCAGCTTAAGCCATATGAGAAGAACTATCCGACCCACGATCTGGAGCTGGCTGCGGTGGTCTTTGCGTTGAAGATTTGGAGGCACTACTTGTATGGGGCAGCGTGCAAGGTGTATACGGACCATAAGAGCCTCAAGTATCTGTTCACTCAGAAGGAGTTGAACTTGAGGCAGAGGAGATGGCTGGAGTTGTTGCACGATTATGATTTAGAGATCCTCTACCATCCGGGTAGGGCGAATGTGGTTGCTGATGCGCTCAGTAGGAGGGGTCCGTCTGGGACTGTTTGTGCTTGTCCGGTGTGGAGAGGTCTGCTCAGGAGTTGCAGCGCATGGGTATCTGGGTTGTCCGTCCAGAGAGGTCTGGGATGTTAGCAGCACTGCAGGTTCAGCCTACCTTGATCGACCGGATCAAGGCCAGTCAGGAGCTTGATGTCAGTCTGTGTAAGATCAGAGAGAGTTTGTCTGCTGGTCAGGAGTCCGAGTTCCGGGTTTCAGAGGATGGCTGCCTGAGGTTCAGAGGCCGTGTTTGTGTGCCGGCAGACGATGCGTTGAGGCGTGAGATCATGCAGGAGGCCCATGGAGCTCCTTACTCGGTACACCCAGGAGGTGTGAAGATGTACCGGGATCTGCGTGAGACTTTCTGGTGGAGCAATATGAAGAGGGACATCTCCGACTTTGTATCCAGATGTAGGACCTGTCAGCAGGTCAAGGCCGAGCATCAGAGACCAGCTGGTTTGCTTCAGCCTCTTCCCGTTCCGGAGTGGAAGTGGGAGAGCGTCGGTATGGACTTTGTTATGGGACTGCCTAAGACTCCGAGGGGTTTCGATGCAGTTTGGGTCATTGTGGACCGGCTCACGAAGAGCGCTCACTTCTTGCCTGTCAGGAAGACTTTCAGTTTGCACCGTTTAGCCCAGTTGTACATTGATGAGATAGTACGTCTGCATGGGGTTCCGGCTTCGATTGTGTCTGACAGAGATCCGAGGTTTGTGTCCAGGTTCTGGCAGAGTTTGCATCAGGCTTTGGGGACGAAGTTGTCTTTCAGTTCAGCTTACCATCCTCAGTCAGACGGGCAGACAGAGAGGACGAATCAGGTCCTAGAGGACATGCTCAGGGCATGTGTCTCGACTTTGGGGGCAGCTGGGATCAGCACGTGGCACTGATAGAGTTCGCGTACAATAACAGCTTTCAGACCAGTATCGGGATGGCTCCCTTTGAGGCCTTGTATGGCAGGAGGTGCAGATCACCCATCTGTTGGGATGATCTGAAGGAGAGAGCTGTGATTGGTCCAGACTTGGTTCAGGATGCTGTGGGCAAGATTCAGTCTATCAGAGAGCGTCTGCTTGTGGCTCAGAGTCGTCAGAAGAGTTACGCCGATCAGAGGAGACGACCTCTAGAGTTTGAGGTGGGCGATCATGTGTATCTGAAGGTTTCTCCAGTGCGAGGAGTCGTTCGTTTTGGGAAGAGAGGCAAGCTTAGCCCTCGTTTTGTGGGTCCTTTTGAGATCCTAGAGAGGATCGGACCGGTTGCCTATCGTTTGGCTCTGCCTCCGTCTTTAGCAGCAGTGCACAGTGTTTTCCATGTTTCGATGCTGAGGAAGTACATTCCGGACCCATCTCATGTGATCGACTTCAGTCCGCTTCAGTTGAGGGAGGACTTCACGTTTGAGGCAGTTCCTTCGAGGATTCTAGCGGATGTCGTAAGCTCAAGTAAGACCATGCCCTTGGTGAAGGTGCAGTGGTCGGGTCAGTCAGAGGAAGAGGCGACCTGGGAGGTCGAAAGTGATGTGCGTTCTAAGTTTCCCGCCCTTTTCGAGCAGTAGGTATGTTTTAATTTCGAGGACGAAATTCTTTTAAGGGGGAGGTGATGTTATAACCCAAGATTTGGTTATATTTTATTTCGTCACTAGTGGTCTTACATTATTGTATTCTGAATTTAGGACATGGAAGTCCTTATTAAAGAAGCCGGGGACAAGGAGGTCTTTTCCCCCATCCGTTTTATTTTCTGGTGAGATTAATCTCACAATATTTCCCTTCCATTAATTTATTTATTTCCCTCATTTATTACCCTCTCTTCTAATCACGTTCTCACGACTCCCCCTCACTCTGTCAGTTTTGAATCTCGTCAGTACGCTCCTCCTCCCTTGCTCTCTTTCTCTCTCTCAAGATACGCTCAATCAAGCGCTCAGCCTTGCAAGTGTTGTTTTGCGATCCAAGTTCTACTGTGGGTTTCGCCGCCGTTGCGAATTGCTGGTCCATTCGAGGTAGGCGTGACAGATTCCTCTTTCTTTAATCCGCTGGTTCCGGTATTTTTCCTCGTTCTGATTTCCTCGACAATCTGATTGTGATTCAGCGATTCTTCTCGACTCCTTCATCGGGTTCATCTGCTGTGGACTGCTCTGTAATCTGTAGACAGATTCAGGTGAGGGTTTTGATTCCGTTTTCGTTTCAGATTTTGGGTTGTGGACAGTTTCTGATTGTGGTGTTGTTCTCTGCGTCGTTGTGAGTTTTCAGTGGCTGTCTGATTGCATTTCTGGGTCTGCGTTCTGCTGTGTCTGGTTGGAGCGCTATCGGATTCAGAAATCTCTGTTGTAATTGAGGTAGGTGGCTTATGGATTCGGCTTGTGTGTTCAGCCTTGGGGAGTTGCGTTCCGGTTCTGAGTTTTAATGTGTTTTTGCCTTGCAATTGTGGTTGCGAATTGTCTGTTTGATGATGTTTAATGCTTACAAACCCCCAAGGTTGTTTTCTGAAAACTTATGAAGTTTTGACAGTGTTTTGATGCTTCTGTTCTGTGTGAAATCGCCTCTGTTCTCTGTATTTTTCGGCATGTCCGAACTTCTGTCCGAGCTTTGAAGTTCGGACATGCCCTTCTGCGCTTAAACTTTCTGAAGTTTTCGCTGTGTCCGAACTTCTGTCCGAGCTTTGAAGTTCGGACACAGCCTTCTGCATTCTCTGATTTTGGCTTCGACTTGTGTCCGAACATTGATGTCCGGACACAAGTTCGGACTCTCCACGTCCTGTTTTCCGAAGAACGTCCGAACATCCGTCCGAACTTGGATGTTCGGACACCTCTGACTCTCCATCTGTTTTAAGGTTCGACTTGTGTCCGAACTTTGAAGTCCGGACACAAGTTCGGACATCTGTCTGGTTTTGCCTTCTGAGTCTCGACTTGTGTCCGAACATTGATGTCCGGACACAAGTTCGGACAGGCTACTGTTTTGACCATAACTTGCTCGTTTGAGCTCCGTTTTGACTTCTGTTTGCGGGGTTGGATTCCCCTTCTGATTTCCAAGCTATCTATGGCTTTCTGGTGCCTTTGGTGCACATATGCTTATCTGTATTTAAGCTTCTGTTTTGGGACCTAGTTATCTCTGTGTCTGAGCCTTTGGATGGCTGGTTACGCTGTCTCGTAGCGCGCTATGTAGGATCCTTCTGTTCACGGGTGATGTCCCCGTTCTGTTCACGGGTGTTTACACCTGTTCTGTTTACGAGTGAGGTTTCCTCGTTCTGTTCACGAGCTGGTTGCTCGTTCTGTCTGTATGCTGTGATACTAGTGTCCCACTCTGTTTTCTGCTTCTGTCAGCTTCTGCTCTGTTTAGTCCTTAATGATTGGACTTCTGTTTCTGATTTCTGATATTTGTGGATTCTTTGACTCCTTCTGATTTGATAACATTCTGTAAATGTTTTGAGCATGCTGGTTGATGAAGTTGGTCATCTACTGGGCATAGTTGTGTGCTCATTCCCCTACTTCTAACGCTTTTGCAGATTGATTAGCGAGGATCGTCTCCCCTCAGCTTCTGGAGTTTAGCTGCTTTGTTTTTAGCTTTTTGAGACTTTGTATTGAATTTGGCCTTTGGGCCTTTTGTTAGCTTCCGCTTTTGACAGTTTGGTGGGTTCTGTAATGACTTTTGGGGATGTTTTAACATCTCTTGTTTTATACTTTATTTAAGTATTCCGTTTGGGCCTTATTTGACTATCTGTTTAAGTTCGTTTATTAGAGCCTTGCGTTATTATGTAATAATACGCGGCGTGTAATACCCCTAACTCCTAGGCCAGTGTTTGGGGGTGTTACACCATTGGTAACCAACAAAGAGAGTTGAGTGTTCTTAAATACAAAGGTGTTATGCCTACATTTTCTCATCCCATATGCAAAAGTGAAAACAAATGCATGAATCTATTTTTCCTTTTGTTTCTCCTCAAATGCCCATTCTTGAGAGAAGTTGGTCATGGAAAAGTTCTCAGAGTCACCTAAACAAAAGAAACATTGAAGTACCTTGGATCATACCCCGAACTCTATATTTATTTTTCACCCTGAGCACACCTATGCCACCAGCAGTTAATTTTTCACACTCCTCAATAAGTTAAAAAGATCATGTTTATCCTACCCTTCATAATAATATTTGTTTAGTATTGAGCATTCCCTACTTACTTGGGTATGTGATTTTGCTTGAGGACAAGCAAAAAGAAAGTGTGTGGGGGGTGTGATAAGTGTCCAAATGAGCATGATTTATAGGTGTATTTCATATATAATATTAGCACTTTTCTTGCTCATTTCTCCACTCGGTTAGTTTTCCTCTAGTTTATGTTTTATTGTTTATCTCACAAATTTATTGGTTTGAACATGAGGAAACCAAGCTGGGAGTAAAGAGACGAATAGACGAACGCATAGACGCAAACGGCTCAGAAAACGGAGTCCAAACGAAGAATCTAGAGCCGGTCGAAGTTCGTAGAAGGAAATAGGTCACAGTCAGCATTGCAACCGCCTAGCTAACCGCCCTAAACAGAGGCGGACGTGAGACAGATACGTGAGTGAGGCGGAAAACAAGAGGCAACCACCTTGTTTTGAGGCGGTACCGCAGCGGACAAGGGATATGCAACCGCCTCTACCACAGGCGACAACAGGAGGACACCACGCGGACGCGTGTAAAAATCAGATCTGAGAACGCGAACAGTTTTCTTCTTCGCGCGCCGTCTGCAACTTACTTCGCCGAGTTCTGTAACTCGTCCACTGTCTCCAACTTGCAGACGCCTACCTTAATTCACGCCTGTTCAAGCTTTGTCCCCTCAATTAATGAGGAGCAATCAACGAGCAATCAATTGGCACCTCCCTTATCTTCTTCCACCGCCTCAATCAAATCCTCACGCGTCTATTATCCCTCATTTACTCCTCTTCCTTTCCCTATATAAACCAACGAGCCTTCTGCTCAATATAACCATCCACCACCCAGACATCTACGACCCAACTTCACCACAAACCTCACGCCATCTCATTTCTCTTCTCCCGTCTTCTCCATTTTATTTATTTTACAGTCCACCAAATCCACCTCTAGCCCTACGTATACAAAAGCAGAGTAGTGAGCCGGAGTGATTACGGATGATTTCTATTACTCTTGTCTCTGTCTATCTATTTAATATGTTAGGCTAGTTTACGTATATCTGGGAATGGTTATTATGTGTTTGTATTAATTATGCATTATTTTTTACTGGTTTTAATTATATATAGTTGTTACGTTTTAAAGGTTATCTCGCACCTTTTAATAAATGTCATGAGTTTATTAAATTGCTTTCCTAAGTCTATTTTGATCAGACCGGTGATAAATTGATATGTTAATTAAGACGTAAAACTGGAGGAAAACTTGTTATGATTTAATAAGTTAGTATTCAGTTGCAAATGTAATTCCTCAATACTCCTCTGCCGTTCGCAGGCTTTTGCTTGAACCTTGATTAGAACCTTGCATTACAGGTGAACGAGTTCTTATGAGGCTTGGCACTTAGTCCTTAAGATAATTACAGGAACCTTGCCAAATATTTTAAACCAGTAGAGATAGCTTAATTATGCAGATTATATAACCTGACCCAGAGTTCCATTTATTTATCTATTAACTTAGTTTATTTTATCTTTTCTTTTTATTTATTTTACAAGTCAATTAATCCCCCCTCCTGTGACACGCTTAGGTACTATAATATATATATTAGTCCCACGGTTCGACATCCGGTCGCTTACAATTTCACTATACTACCACGACCGGGATTTGTTTGCAGCCCGACGTTTATTTTGAGTTTTAATTTCTTTTCTTTTAATTTTACACCAGTTTAACCACTCACCATACAACGTCTGCATCTACCCCCTTTAAAAGGGATTACGCCCACGTAATCAATCACTAAACATTGGCTTAAAATGTTCTGCCGTCGTGAAGTACTTCAACTTCCACGCGGTCTATTATACAATGGATTTTGATTAGAGGATCTTAACCATATTGGAGGTTTAGTTCCTAAACCAAGAATTCTCATTGGAGTTTGTTTAAACTCTTAGTTGGTTTCGATTCTGGCCTGTTAGGCTTCTAGGCGTTAATAATTAGTCATTCACTCATGTTCACCATGTACATTCAACACTTGAATCACTGGTTCACTAGTTTCTGCTGCGAAACTCCAATAACTGTAGAGCTTAATTGCCCCATTTGTTATTCTTACTGTATTGTACATCCCCAATTGTCACCTTCATCTTGGTAACAATGGTTTCTCAACCGACGTGTGGTATCTCTTACCGTTAGCGAATTCGGTGAGTTATAAACTTTCTATCCACTTCCATAACAATTTACTGTGTATACAATATGTATTTCACAATGATTGACTTATTCCTTTCCGACTTACTGTCGGTTGAGATTGAGCTACTACTTAGTGTGTAGTTCTCTCTCAGCTATTTACAACATTTGGGGTATATTCCATACCAATATTGGCAGTTAGTGCTACTGTAGTCACTTACTGTTAATCATGTCTCCATTTGGTTTTGTACAAGTACTCTTTTATTGGTGCGGCCTTGCATCTCCTATGCATCGGCCATTATAACATTATTCCTCTGCAATTAACATGTTTCCAATTCCTAGCTATCCCACTCGATCATCACTGCGCAAGTGCAATACCAAAACACTCAGTCATACAGAGTGCAGAGGCGTAAACTCTTAACAGTAATTCTCTCATGTGATTCGCACGGAATTCACACCGTGTTCCTCATCACACAGTACCTACCACTGGCTTATTGCCCAGTCCGTTTAACATCGCTTATCTGTTAACAATACTTATACAACGGTCGCTTGCCGCGTACCGTGCTCTTACTTCTTGTATAACACTAACTTACATGGTATTTGCTGTCACATTAACTTCCACAGATATACTTACATTATTCACATTATGGTTCGTCATCATTTGGATGACTACCCAGTGCTCGTTGAGCGTTGTCCATCACACATTTAGCGTCCCACACGTACGGTGGTTGCTATTAGACTTATTACCCTTCCGGTCTTCCCAAGTGGTAGTAACCATATTGGTCCACCCTTAACGTATTTCTTGAGCTTGGTTCACATAACTACCGCTTTCACAGTATCGAGAGGTATCCCCACTCTTAAAGTAGTGGTTCGTTTACCACTTTATTCACTTATACAACATAAACTTCTGCAATCAATCTAATTTACATAACACATTTTATTTGTGGCCTATAAGCCTTATTTGCCTTGAGCTGCGCTCATTGTAGGTTGTCCACACACATGTACTTCTCTGTACAACATTACATGGTTTGGATGTTATATTGAGCTCCATGACAAGGTCATTGCATTCCGTTTCCTTTCATGGGATTCCCCTTAGGATTGTCAGTCCGTCTCCTGACAACTTATATCTAAACTGGGTGTTAGTTTCAACCCTTGTGTTTCTGTCACGTTATTTCGTGCAACAATTGTTGATGCGAACACCCTTTGAGGATTGCTCCTGGGTGTTGCTAAGTCATGCCATTACATCTGGTTCGCACTTATTGATATATTGAGTTAGCCACGCCGTTTGCGTTCTTAACTGGTTTATTATCTTCTCCTGTGAAGATCAACATTTCCTGGTAGTGTGGGTACTTATTATGGGAGTTTCATCCCATTCATTGCACATTAATGTGTCCACATTAGGCATCTGCTTGCCATGTACAGGCTGGGTCACCGTTCCAGCAAACATGTTTATCCCTGAGGATCCTTAAGACGTATACGACGTCTTTACATTCAGTTAGTGCACTACGCACCTCCTGACTCTTAAGCATTTCGTTGAAAGGAATTCACTAATTCCTTTAGTCTCGTTAACTTAACTGAGTTCCTTAACTTTAACCATTCATGGTAATCCTTAGTTCTTGTTTGACTTATACTGCTGACCGTAGTATGGAGTCGACTACTTCCCGTGTTCCGGACTCTACTCGTATACATATGTGGGGTACCATACTGATACATTACTACTTACCCAACTAACCCATAAGCAGGTCTGTCAGGCCCACAAGCTCCTATCGGAGTGCGGTCGTCCCACATTATAGTTGGTACACTCGTAGTGTCCGTCACACGCCTAGGTGAAGTATTCTGTTGTCCACTCCCTTATATTGTCCCGTGACAATATGCGTCCCGTGCTTCCCGAACTTAATCGAAGGAAAGTTTATCCACTGTTGTATCCTTGTCAACTGTCCTTGGTTTTACTGGCTTGGTTCTTAAAAGAAGGTAGAAAGAAGCGTTGGTTTGAAAGAAAATTTTGGTTTTGAAAAGAAAAGAGTTTGAATAAATCTGGGTTTGAAAGAAAATTTTCATGGTTTCGCAACATCTTCTTACCTTAACCACGTCTAGCTTCTTGGTGACTGGTGTACTTACAACTACAGGGGTTAGGCTAACAGGCCCTCCCACTGTTATGACGATCACATTTAACTTTATGGTAATTCACCAAGTACTTTGTAGTGGTTATAAATTTCCCGAACAGCCCTGTTATAACAGCACTTGCGCCATGCTAACTGGCTATCGGTTAAGCACACATACTAGTTGCGGTATTGTTCTTACTCGCACTATTATCAGTGGCCTTGTTGGCCCTCACTCGACCTTACCGTCTTGACAATAACCCTCTAGGTAACTTCTCACTGTATTCACATGATAATTATCAACGGGGGTGTCTCCCATTCTTGGAGTCCCCTTTCTTTTTGTATTGTTTCCTCTTCGTAGCCCGTTCCACGCATTGTCGTAGTTACTGAGACTTGTCTCAGATTGGGCACCACATTGTAGTTCCTTAGTCGGTTGGTATACCGTTGGTGTATTATTTATCAATTGTGGTCCCGTAGACACTCGTCTCGGGTTTCATTAATCCACTTCTTGCCCGTT
Organism: Limonium bicolor; assembly: GCA_023374045.1. Lineage (NCBI taxonomy): Eukaryota > Viridiplantae > Streptophyta > Magnoliopsida > Caryophyllales > Plumbaginaceae > Limonium > Limonium bicolor. The sequence goes on along the minus strand of CM041777.1, from coordinate 334,921,675 downwards.
GCACGGTTGGTGCGTTGCAAGCTGGTTATCCTCGACTGCTCTGCATGTCGACCCAGGTTGCCGGGAATTCTATTCTTCTGTACACAAGATTCTTCATTCTTCGCTATTGAATGCGGTTAACATTGTTCAGATGGAAACCGTCTCCGGGATTCCCAGCTTTCGGGATCTACCGTGTGACAGGTTCTCCGTACCATAGAGGTACTTAATAACAACCAGATCGGGTATTCCCGAGTAAGAGAGGACTTTCATCTCTCTGGCGTTGTTTCCCAAGTTATATAACAGGGATTGTGGAGGGCGGGTTGGATATTGTAGGTTTCCAGTACACACTGGTAATACCTAACTAGCGTATCTCTCACGCTATCACTCAACCCTTAACCCAAAGTACTAAAATCCTAACTCGGTACTTCCTAAGCTCGGTAATTCAGTCATCAGAGCGGTACTTCGATCTGATACCACTTTTTGTAACACCCCATCCAACAACAAACACATAACAACATTCTGCAGCGGAAAATATACTACTTCACATTACTTAACTCATCGGTGTTACACGCCGTTAACCACCCACGTGGCTAACAAGGCTATTACATAAACATTGTACCGGTCTGATGGACTAGATTCCCGAGCGACTACGCATTATTATCCCTTTCCATTAACAACAAACATACACATACCTTCCAACTGTACCGAGTATTCACAACCTGATGCCGATAACAATTCCGGTCTTACTACACCTACTGTATATATACAACTTAAATGATTTCCCATGTACAACGACTACCCCGTCCTACTCTCGAATGGCTTCCAGCTCTTGTACCTGAAATAGGAAAAGAAGAGAAAGGGTGGCCCCCAAGGGGCTCAGCACCTTTGCTGGTATGGTAATCCCGCAGCCCACATGCTACCGGGCCACGCACAACTAATTGTCGTCTTAGCATGCAGTTGATTATATTTAAATCATGCATGTAACTGTAAACACACAACACATAACATTTCGCCTCAATGGCTCAACAAACGGATAATACATCCTTATTTGATAAGTCACTCATGGAATTCATTATCCCTAGAGTGTTCCTCCTCTAATGGAGCTACTTCCTTAATAGACAATTCTTACCCTTAAATCGGGTTATCCTTAAACGCCTCTTATCACAAACTGGGATTCATTTCCATGATCCACATACTCCACATCTTACAACATATAACATGCATCACATAACAACACATAACAACACTTTTCACGTTTCAACGTGCACATAATAACATCGCAATAGAAATTGCATTACAACAACACATAACATAACGGGAGCGGCTCTCTTAGGAACCGACCCAAACATTGATAATTCACTGGTGAGCCTAGAGAATGATGTCACCCTCATGATAAGCTCGTTATACAACAACAACAACACTCATTACCGTCCTAATAGTCGGACGAGTAACTTAAGCTAAGATGGTTTGGGTTTGGAGGCCCGAACACACCACACAAACACATGTTCCCCCTAAACCGATCTTAAGTCAGAATAGCTAGCTTTGGAATAAGCTAATGGGAGATCATAACCCGTGAGGGAAACAACCATAACAAAGAGAAGGGTAAGGCTAAGAAGGATACCCTCTCCCAAACAACGCGCGACCGGCCAAACCGGATTCCTCACCACTGTTAGTACATACTTACTTTAGTTATTAGTTAGTACCCCACTATGGAGTCTATCATAACTACACACCATACAGTATTACAACTGGGTTAAACACAAGGGAGATCCCTACATTCACAACACAACATCACATAATCAACTCACGCATAGCCGTGGTTAGAACGCCCCATGGTTCGGGTCGTTTAATCCGAATACCGAACCCTCATGTGATCCTAAACTCAGTTAACTAAGGTTAACACTGCCAAGGTTAAATGGTTTCGGAATTAGACACGTCACATATATGAATTACTGTAAACTCATTACATGTATTATCTTACAACGTGGCAAACATACAGAAAAACACATTGGCATACAAGCCGGTGTAATCCGGTAGGACACAGGTTGCAAGAAAACCATACCTGTCACCGGAGTCCACTTTACTATGTCCACTTATGTTCCTCGAGCAATTCTCGTACAACTGATAACATTACATGTATTTTTATTAACATCGGGGTAACATGATTGTTTAAAGTCTAATGCTTATAACTTATCCCCGTTAATTTAGTTATATAACTTCACATTTTAACTTGTTTTACTTTTACATTTTAATACAATTTTTCCTCCACTAATTGTCATATAACTCACTTAACATGTCCTTAACGATCTTATAACATCATTACTTAATAATCCCCATCATCTCATAACCTTAAACATTGTTTTTTTTTTACATAATTTTGGGCCGTCCGACCCACCGTCCGACCCACAACTGGGTCGGACCGTTCCAGAAACTTTTCCCGTCTTTTAAATACACCTGTCCGACCCATGTCCGACCCAACCATCTGGGTCGGACATTCCAGAGATTTAGAGCACATATGTCCGACCCAAGACCTCTGGGTCGGACCGTTCCAGAAACTCCAACCGGTGACTAAACAGAGCTGTCCGACCCACCCTGGGTCGGACCACTGGGTCGGACAACACCAGAAGTTGTCTAAAACTTGTCAAACTTTCTCCAAACTTTTCCTCAAGCCTTCTAATGTGTTCTAACATCATTTGGCACATCAAACACACTTTTAGCCATGTACTAAACTCTTTAAATCACACACCAAAATCATCTTATCATTCACAAATTTCTTACAAAATTCTTAGCACTTGGAATGTCTTCTCCTTAAGATTTTAAGTGGTATTTCACCAATAATGACCACTACACCAAGGTGTTTCCTCTACACCTTAACATCATCTCTCAAACTTCTTTTCTTACTAACTAAATCTCCTTTGCACAACTTCTTAAAATTCCTTACTCAAAACCCTTACCTAAACATCATTCCCTTTATCATCAACATTACCTAAACCTTAAACAAACTTCTCCAAGACTTTATTACATCCTAAAACACTCATTGAATTCCTAGAACTTCCAAGACAATACCAAAGTCCTTGTAGCACTTTAGAACACCTTAAAAACATGTTTTCTTCCTTAGTAAAACATTTATCCTTTCCTAACATATCCTAGTTCACCAAAGTTCATTTAAGCACTTACAACTCCTTATACATTATACAAATTTTGCCATGGATTCTCTTAGCACATCATCATTCCAAAACTCATGGTTTTCATCATTAAACATTCAAGAACACCTAAATCCATCAAGAGTATTCTCACACACATAACTTCACCAAATTTACACTACATCACAATATAGTGCATAAACTTAAATTGCTTGGCACTTAGGCCCTTAAATAACATGGCTCTTAGGCCCTTAAATAACATAAACTTTAAACACTGAATTTCCCACATAAATATTGCCTTTGACCTGCAATTACATACAACAACACATATGCCCTTTAATAATCTCCTTAAGAACATTTTACTAGGTCTTTCACCATTGGCTCCTTAGGTATTTTATTAAGCAAATCAAGCTCATTTTTCCTAAGGCATTTAAACTACATTGAGATAGTTTGTTTACCTCTTTTTCCTCACAAACTTCTTTCTTGTTTCCTTGTAAAACCGGTAGGATGTTTGGTTGTTTGTCAACTTCTAAACAATGTACAAATAATAGAATGAGTATTCAAGCATTATGCCTCATCTCATTGTAAACCCTAGTTACACACATTGTTTTAACACATTAAGGTAATTGTTTTACCTTTGAATGGGAAGAGAGCTTGAATGAGTATCAAGAGAGGACTCCTCCTAGCCCTTGGAAGATTCAAATGAAGCTAAAACAAGACAAGAGAAGACACCATTACATGGTGCATTTTCGGTCAACACCAAAAATGAAGGAAATGGAGTTTTCTTTGGTTTTTCCTTACCTTGAAGCAAAGGTGATCAACAAGGCATAAAAATGTAAGCTCAAGCTCCTTCCATGGAAGTTCTCCTTGGCACCGAAATGGTGGTTTTGATGATTTGAAAAGACAATGTTGTAGAGCTTGCTCCAACTAAGAGAACGGTAGTCTCGGAATTAAATTCGGAGCATGGAGTTAGGAGTTACAAGTGAAAGGAGTTGGAAATGGTGAGGCTTTGCTGTAGCATAACCGATGGAGCTTGAGAGAATGGAGGAAGGGAACCGTGGGAATACAAGAAGGAAAGAGAGAATGAAGGTAAGTTTGCTTTTGTTAAGATATTTATGTATAAAGCAAAATAGTACTTTACTTTACAAGCTTTACTTTTCTTATTTGATTTCTTTTACAAGTTGGTGATAACACCTTGAAAAACCGGCCCCCATATAATTAGAAGGGTATAATAGTCTTTTTGACCAATTTAATTACTTATAACAACATATGTTATAAACTAGTTTATAAAAGTTACTATTCATAAAAACAAGGCACATAGAAGTAAAAGTTTTGATTTCCCATTGATATAGACTTCCAAATGTGATACTATATAGTACACATGTAATTAAAGAGTAATGATGGACATCTAGCCACTCAAAACTCATTTACAAGACAATTTTTCAGAAATGTGCTTTAAGACTCCTTAAAGCACATTTTGTGTTTTAACTTGTTTTCAAGCTTGGTTTTCTTTGGTAATCGATTTAATATGTTCATTAACATATTTATAAGGTATAGGTATGACCATTAGGTCTTATACAAATTTATCCCAAGCTTAGAGCACATTTTTTCTCTTATTGACTTTAAGGTATTTTCTTGTGTTTTATTTGGTTTAAACCGTCTACCAAAGTTCCCTAAGGACTTAATTAGCCTTATTAAATCATAATTGAATATTATTAAGTCTTGGTAGGTTCTTTGGGTCCTAACCAAGTTCACTCCAAGCTTAAAGCATGTTTTTGCTCAAACTGTATCTTAGTGCTTTATTGCATTTTACTATGGTTTAAGTTGTTCACTGATGTTTCTAAGGCACTTTTTAGCCTTTACATACCATAGTTTATGAAATACCCCGAACTTAAATATAGGGATTAAAATTAATCTCATACGTATTTAAGGGCCTAATGGTACCCAATTAATACTAGTAAGGAAAAATAAATCCAAAAGAAATAAAGAAACGCTTTAAAAGCAGAAAACGCTAAATAAGCGTTAAATAACCATAGGAGGTATGAAACCTCGGTTAGCGTATTATAAGGATTCTAAAGGCTTAATTAAGTCTAAATAAATATTAGGGAACAAATCCCGAAGAAAACAGATCCTTAGAATGGATTAAAAACACTAATGAGCATTAAAGCGCGTTTTTCGAGGTAACCGGGAAAACGTGACTTTAAGGGGTCAAATAGACTCGTAACAATTTTGGTCAACTAAATAATCATTAATAATATTAGTGAAGCTTTAGAACCAATAAAATCAATAAAATGAGAAATTAGTAAAAACTGTCAAAAAACGGGAAGTTATGGGGTAAAAACATAAATAACCCAAACTTATGTGTCCAATAATGTAAAAGAATTTTACAACCCATATGGCTGTGTGTGTGTCCGATTGGAGCCCCACTCACACCCCCTCTTTATTTCTTTCTCATTTACAAAAGACAAGAAGTTAAAAAGCAATAAAGTAACTATTACCACTCACACTCTCTCTCCTCTACCCATTCTATTCACTCACGTAGCAGCCCTTCCCCCTCACTCTCTGATTTTTCTCCTCCTTCCCAGCGACAACAATGGAGTCTTGGAGAAACCCACAAAACTCCATCTTCTCTCTTCGTGTTACTCCCCCAAACTTGCTCCAAAAATTATAAAAACTACACCATTGTGTTCCTCTCACCAAGTAGAGCATTCCTATCTTTTCAAAATTCGAAAAGGAGCACTTTCATCTCCATGGGTATGGAGCATTTGGAGCTTCAAGACTACCACTAGAACACCTTGTTCTCCTTGTTCTAATGAGGTAAAAATATTCTCAAAAACTCCATCTTTTTCTAGCCTTATGGGCAAAACGAAATTTAGACTAAACTTGTGTTCGGTTCCTTTGTACTCTAGCCGATTTTGGCACTCTTGGAGGGTGAGAAATATGTCTTGAACTATTCCAAGCATTACCTACACCCTTGCAAGGTAATGAAATTTCTAAACCCTAAAACTTACATTAAGCTTCAAAGGTTGAAAAGGGTTAGTAGTTTAATTGCATTTGTTTCATGTGTATTGGGTATTGGGGATGGAGTTGGGCAACTCCATTCCCCGTGGGACCGATTGAGAAGAAAGAGAGAAGAGGAGAAGTGGAAAAAGGAATGAAGGAATTGTAAGCTCAAGGTAAGAGCTCTTTCTTGAATGGTAAATTTAATGCATTAGAGTAATGGGAATGGGTAAACCAATTTAAAGAAACCAAAATAATGTATTCGAATTGTAGTTGTGAAAGTTTGGGTATTTGTGAAACAAGTATGTGGATTGTAGGCCTTAGAGCCAAAGAATTGTGTAGTGTATTGATATTGGTTTTGAGGAATAATGAGGTATTGAGATTGCTTTGTACTGCTGGTAGGACCCTTGTATGGGTGTGGCTAGAATAGGAATGATTTTGATGATAGTGGGTATGTGTGGATAAGTGAGAATTGTAGGTGAGTTATGGCAAAATTTTGGTAGGAAATGTACATTATGGGTGACTTGGTGAATGGGAGAACCAAGGTGAGTATTGGAGCTAGTAGGTATGTTTAGTAGTGATGAAGAGGTAGTAGTAGTATGAGAAATAAGAAGTGCAAATCTGTAGCAAAGTGTATTAACATGCATTGGAGAAGTGATAAGTGTCTAAATGAGCATGTTTTATAGGTGTATTTCATATATTATAACAGCACTTTTCTGCTCATTTCTCACTTATCGTATGGTTTTCCTCTAGTTTATGTTTTAGTGATTATCTCACAATTTATTGGTTTAAACATGAGGAACAACCAAGCTAGGAGCAAAGTACACGAAGAGACGAACGCATAGACGCGAACGGCTCAGAAAACGGACTTATAACGAAGAATGTAGAGCCGGTTGAAGATTGTTATATATATATGTATAAATATATATAATATCGGCTGAGACGTCCGCTCCCATCAGGTGCAACCGCCTGTATTTGGGGCGGTCCTCTCTATGGGCAACCGCCTGTATTTGGGGCGGTCCTCTCTATGGGCAACCGCCTGTATTTGGGGCGGTCAAGAGTAATGCAACCGCCTGTATTTGGGGCGGTCAAGAGCAACAGAACCGCCAGTTTTGAGGCGGTCAAGAACAACTAAACCGCCCAAAATGGGGCGGTCAGCACAAAGGGAACCGCCTCTTTAAGAGGCGGTTAGGGCTAAAAAACCAAACGGACTAGTTTTCTTCGCCCGTCTTCGCCGTCTTCTGCAACTTGAATCGATTTATCTATCTACTCCCGCACCGCCTACCATTAATCTCTCACGCGTGCAGCTCTCTGTCCCCTCTGCAATCAATGAAGATAGCAATCAATCTCCTCTTCATCTGCAATCAAATTAGTACGGAGCCAAACCTCTATATAAACTCACCACCTTAACTGCAAAAGATACAACACACACGACGGAGGAATTCGCTCACCACATCATCCATTTCCTTCCACTTATTTTCCTCCCGTAACACCACATCATTCCACACTCACGCAGTAACAAAAGAAATAGAGAGCAGCAGTACGAGGAGGAGACCAGTTCTTCCTCTGAATTAATGTCAAAATCTATCTGTGTAATCTTCTTCTCCGTTAATGTCTGAGTAATTTTCTTTGTATCCTAGGATGGGGGTTTGATTTCTAATATTACGTAATTAATATTTATTACCTGTCTCACTTGTTATCTCGTTTTAATTCCTTTCAACTAATATTGTTAAATGCTTATTCTGACAAAATACTGCATTTATTTGGTAACTATCAACATATGATTTTGAGATAGTCTAGGTACCACAAAGGAATTAATCTTAGTATTTACACTCCGGACTGAGCAGGAAAATACTAAGGCTTTTATTAAGAGTTCGTAACTGACAATTATTAACTCTAATAGGCAATAAATAATTGAGACAGGGTTTTAAATATGTTTAAGTAATTTAGGAAATTCCCCCGCTATCCTAGGATACATTTTTCCATCCACTTCACTTAATTCACCTGCTTTTAACTGTTTTTATTATTTCTGTATTAATTTAACAACAAATCAAGCTTGCCTCCGGCTAAACCCCTTTTTACAGTTTTAAGTAACTACCAAGACTAGGGTAAATTGAACAATCTCCCTGTGGATACGACACTCGTTATACTACTACGACCGGGATTGTTTGCAGCCCGACGTTTATAATTTGAGTTTTTAATTTCCTTTCTTTTAATTTTACACAGTTTAACCACTCAGAAATAACACTCTGCAAATTGGCGCCGTTGCCGGGGAGATTGATTCCATCAATTTCCCTAGTTTCCGGTAGTTCACCTGTTTTATTATAATAAACTGTCAATATTATTTGTTAATAATCTAACCTTGGACATCGGACTTATAATCTGAATTGGACATCGGACTTCTGACCTGACTTGGACATTTGACTTCGGACTTTGGACATCTAACTCCTAACATCTTAATATTATTGTCATTTCGTTCCATTGTCATTTCGTTCCATTGTCATTTCGTTCCATTGTCCTTTCTTTCCATTGTCTCTAACTACTAACTTTAAATTTCCTGTCATTTCGTTCCATTGTCTTTCCTTTTCTTCCATTGTTTCTTTCCATTGTCATTTAACATTTCTTTCCATTGTTACTAACTACTAACTTATAATTTCTGTATACTAACCCCTAACGTTTATCAGCCTAACCAATATTTCTGTCTTTCTTATTTTATTTACTAACTAATTTTGCAGCTTCTGACAAACCACAAGTTATCTTCTGTGCATGCCAAACACTCGAACACGAGGCTCTCCACCAATCAGTCCGAGCCCCGAACCCGAGCGTACTTTATTTCAAGCGCAGAGAAACCTGAGAAACCAAGCCATGGCCAATAACGAAGTTATAAATGAAATGGACCATGCAATTCAACCAGAACACCGTGCCTTATCTGATTATCACCAACCTAACACCGAAGGAAGAGCATCAGCTATAGTTCTCCCTGAACTAACACCAGAAGAAGCCGGACGATGGGTTTTCAAAACCCACTACATCACCGCCGTCCGGGATTTAGGCAAGTTTAGTGGAGCGAACCCAGATGAAGCCCCAAATCATCTGAGTCTCTTCCTAGACTTCTGCAATTCCTTTAGTCAAACCGGCATCGTCAAAGAAAGAATTCGACTCCAACTATTTCCTCACTCATTATCGGATTCAGCAAACCGGTGGTACCGAAGCCTTCCCTCCCGATCAATCACCACATGGCTTCAAATGGCCCAAAAATTCCTTGCCAAATACTACCCAACCAGTAGAACGAGGCAATTGATCGGTGAATCAACACTTTCTGTCAAGAGCCGGGAGAACGTTGTACGACGCATGGGACAGATTCAAAGATATGCTAATGAATGTTCCCACCATGGTCTTGACGATCAATCCCTCTGCCTTTCATTCTTCAACGGTCTGGATGATGGGAACCGACTACTCGTCAATTCCTCTGCAGGAGGAAGTTTCATGATGAAATCTCCTAAAGAAGGAATGGATCTTCTCGAAACCATGACGAGCAATACACAGACAGTGGACGAGATCCAAAGGAAGAACGCCACGAGCAGCAGGCCTACTCCATGTTGAGCCTACAGATCATTTATCGGCTCAGATCTCGTCCCTTGCAAAGATGGTGGAAAAGCTAACGACATCACAGAACGAAATTGTAAAAACAATAGCTTCCCCACCTACAAGTTCACCACCAGTTCCACCCACAGAAGGATGTGCCATATGCGCCGGTCCTCATGAAACACATCAGTGCGAAGGCAAAGGCCAGTACGAGGAAGTACAATTCATAGGAAACCGTCCCGGTAATTCCTACAACAACAACTTCAACAACAACTATCCATGGAGAAATCACCCGAATTTCTCATGGAAAAATAATGATCAGAACCAAGGAGGGCAGAACAACAACTCCAACCTATCAGGGGAACCGACCCCAACCAAAATATGGGTATAACAAGCACTAGGTGCCCCTCCAGGTTTCCAACAACAACAACAACAACAACCATCTTCATCCTCTTCTGATCCAAACGCAGAACTCAAAGAGATGATGAAGGGTTACATTTCCATGACTCAGAACCAGCTTCTGCACAAGAAGCCTTCAACCAGAAAATCGAAGGTAAAATCAATCAACTTGCGAACATCTTGCTCGAAGACCGCCAGGGGCTCTCCCCAGCCAAAATGAACCAAATCCAAGAGAGCAAGCCAAGTGCATCTATGTGAAGGAGCACGATGAAGAAAGACGGAGGTGGCTAAAACAGCTAAAGTTCTAGAACTACACCCTTCCCTCCAAGATGGGTTGTAGCAATTGAGACTTCCAAAAGGAATGTAGCTGAATTGGAAAGCACCGCCAAAGTCTATAAAAATCGCATTCAATCTGAGAATACCTACCTCGAGAACTTGGTAGCCGGTTATGAACATGAGAAGCTCGAATTTGAAGAAGAAGAAGGAGAAGAGGTTAAGGCGATAACCTTGAGAAGCGGTAAGAAAACCGACGAGATTCCCATCCCGCAACAATCAGAAGAATCCAAAGAGGATAGTGAAGAAAAAGCTGAGGCCCCAGCAGAAAAGACATCTCCAAACGTCCTCACTATTCCACCAGCTTCAGAACCTTCTTCACAAGAACCGCCTATACCATTTCCTCGCCGACTCCAGAAGCAGAAATTGGATAATGAATATGGTAAGTTTCTAGCAATGCTGAAGCACTAAACGTCAATACAGTTTGTAGACCTCATTGCCAAAATGCCAAACTATGCCAAATTCCTCAAACACCTCATATCCAACAAAACTAAATTGGCCGAAGTCGGTACGGTACCTCTCAATGTAGCTTGCTCAGCTACTCTACAAAAACCACTACCATCAAAATGCAATGATCCGGGCAGCTTCACTATTCCAGTCACAATTGGTAGCACCTCATTTCCATACTCCCTATGCGATCTGGGTGCCTCCATTAATTTGATGCCCCTCTCCACTTTCAAAAAGCTGGGAATTGGAGAGATGAAAAAGACTAAGATGACCCTGCAACTGGCAGATGGTTCGGTAACATACCCAAGCGGAGTGGTGGAGGATGTTATCATTAAAGTGGAGCACTTATACTTCCCATGCGATTTTGTCATTCTAGACATCGAAGAGAACCCCACTACACCTCTCATCCTTGGACGACCATTCCTTGCCACAGCCGATGTGCACATTTGGGTAGCCCAGGGGAAAATCACCCTTCAAGCTTATAATGAAAACTGGAGTTTGCATCAGGAAGATCTCCAGATACAAATCCAAAGATCTCAAGTTTGTGAGGGACGCTCAATCACCATCATCCCCACTTCTGTTTATACCCTTCCAGACGGCATGTCTATTACAGAGATACCACCACCAATCCCGGACGAAGAGCGGGATAAGAAAAGAAAACATGCATCCAGGTGGACTCTCAAAAAAACCATCGAGTCATGCTTTGGATCTCCTCCTCATAACCACCCCCAGGATCGATCTAACGAAAAAGCGTCTAGCTAAAGACGTTAAAGAAGGGCAGCTTTCCGGGAGGCAACCCGGACGAACTTATCTTTTATATGCTTTTATGCTGTTTTAATTTTCAGGTTCCCTTTAATTTATTTTTGCTAACTTTAACCCCGTTTATAGTATGGTTGCTTCTAGTGTTTATGCAGGTGCAATTTCATGTCTACACCGCAACCAAGCTACGCTACTTGAGGCTGAAGCTCAAGTGTGGGGGAAGTCCAATACACGCTAGCAAAAATAATCAGGGGAGTACTAGTTTCTTTAAATTATGCTTTTATTTAAATAAATTGCAGAGGAGAATTTATATGCTTAAATGAATATTCGTGAGCTTCGTGTTCTCTCTATTTTATCTACTTACCGAATAGGTCTTCTGAAACCTTCCCTTGTTTTTCTGGTGAACAATGAGGACATTGTTCAATTTAAGTGTGGGGGAGTGTGCCCTTTTCGGTGACATTTTATGCTTAAATGCTTATCCTCTGCTTATCTTGCGTTTGTTCAAATTCAATATCGTGGACCCTTTATGTGGGTTGTTCTCTTTAGGAATAAATATTGTTATGAATTGTGGGATAAATGGTATAAAATGTACAAAAATTTTAAAATTTTGATTACTTTTGAGGAGCATTTTTATGCGGTGTGACCAAATGATCTGAAATGGTTGGATTTTTATTACTCAGGGGTTCTTTCTGTCTTCTTTCTTAGGGATTGCTAAGGGGTGCTTCTCTGTCAAAAAATATAATAAAATAATAAGGGACTTACGAGACACCATTGGTAACCAACAAAGAGAGTTGAGTGTTCTTAAAAACGAAGGCTTAATGCCTACTTATTATCTTCTCATCTCTTATGCAAAAGTGAAACAAATGCATAATTCTATTTTTCCTTTTGTTTTCTCCTCAATGCCCATTCTTGAGAGAAGTTGGCCATGGTAAAAGTTCTCAAAGTCACCTTAAATCAAGAAGCATTGAAGTACTCCGGATCATACCCCGAAACTCTAATTTTTATTTTTGCCCTGAGTACACCTATGCCACCAGTAGGTGATGGATCACACTCCTCTAAAAGTTTAAGATCATGTACTATTGACTTCTTTATCCTACTCTTCATAATAGTATTTGTTAATATTGAGCATTCCCTACTTGTTGGGTACATGGTTTTGCTTGAGGACAAGCAAAAGGTAAGTGTGGGGGTGTGATAAGTGTCTAAATGAGCATGTTTTATAGGTGTATTTCATATATTATAACAGCACTTTTCTGCTCATTTCTCACTTATCGTATGGTTTTCCTCTAGTTTATGTTTTAGTGATTATCTCACAATTTATTGGTTTAAACATGAGGAACAACCAAGCTAGGAGCAAAGTACACGAAGAGACGAACGCATAGACGCGAACGGCTCAGAAAACGGACTTATAACGAAGAATGTAGAGCCGGTTGAAGATTGTTATATATATATGTATAAATATATATAATATCGGCTGAGACGTCCGCTCCCATCAGGTGCAACCGCCTGTATTTGGGGCGGTCCTCTCTATGGGCAACCGCCTGTATTTGGGGCGGTCCTCTCTATGGGCAACCGCCTGTATTTGGGGCGGTCAAGAGTAATGCAACCGCCTGTATTTGGGGCGGTCAAGAGCAACAGAACCGCCAGTTTTGAGGCGGTCAAGAACAACTAAACCGCCCAAAATGGGGCGGTCAGCACAAAGGGAACCGCCTCTTTAAGAGGCGGTTAGGGCTAAAAAACCAAACGGACTAGTTTTCTTCGCCCGTCTTCGCCGTCTTCTGCAACTTGAATCGATTTATCTATCTACTCCCGCACCGCCTACCATTAATCTCTCACGCGTGCAGCTCTCTGTCCCCTCTGCAATCAATGAAGATAGCAATCAATGCTCCTCTTCATCTGCAATCAAATTAGTACGGAGCCAAACCTCTATATAAACTCACCACCTTAACTGCAAAAGATACAACACACACGACGGAGGAATTCGCTCACCACACTCATCCATTTCCTTCCACTTATTTTCCTCCCGTAACACCACATCATTCCACACTCACGCAGTAACAAAAGAAATAAGAGAGCAGCAGTACGAGTGAGAGAACAGACCAGTTCTTCCTCTGAATTAATGTCAAAATCTATCTGTGTAATCTTCTTAACTCCGTTAATGTCTGAGTAATTTTCTTTGTATCCTAGGATGGGGGTTTGATTTCTAATATTACGTAATTAATATTTATTACCTGTCTCACTTGTTATCTCGTTTTAATTCCTTTCAACTAATATTGTTAAATGCTTATTCTGACAAAATACTGCATTTATTTGGTAACTATCAACATATGATTTTGAGATAGTCTAGGTACCACAAAGGAATTAATCTTAGTATTTACACTCCGGACTGAGCAGGAAAATACTAAGGCTTTTATTAAGAGTTCGTAACTGACAATTATTAACTCTAATAGGCAATAAATAATTGAGACAGGGTTTTAAATATGTTTAAGTAATTTAGGAAATTCCCCCGCTATCCTAGGATACATTTTTCCATCCACTTCACTTAATTCACCTTTTAACTGTTTTTATTATTTCTGTATTAATTTAACAACAAATCAAGCTTGCCTCCGGCTAAACCCCCTTTTACAGTTTTAAGTAACTACCAAGACTAGGGTAAATTGAACAATCTCCCTGTGGATACGACACTCGTTATACTACTACGACCGGGATTTTGTTTGCAGCCCGACGTTTATAATTTGAGTTTTTAATTTCCTTTCTTTTAATTTTACATCAGTTTAACCACTCAGAAATAACACTCTGCAAGAAGTTAGGAAAAATTAATGTGCAAGAATGGTAAAAGAGAGTGTTGGACTTGGGTATAGATATTGTAGATGCTTGGAGATGAATTGGAATGGTAAAATGAAGTTAGAGCAAAGTGCTAAATGCAAAGAGAGGTGTAGGAATGCACAAGTGTGCAAAGTATGAAAATGTGAATGGAATTTGTGGAATTTGAGCAAGAAGATGAGTAGGTATTGGACCATGGATTTAAGGAGTTTTAGTGAGTGTTTAAGTGTGTTTAATTATGTACAAAACATGTGGAAAGATTATGGAATGATTGGAGGTGGATTAAGGGTTGATTGGGGTTGAAAAATCATCCTAGTAGCAGTTTTTAGCAGGGTCCGGGACCTAGGTTATGTACCAAGTCCCGGACCGCACCTAAAATTAATTCGAGAGTCACACCAGCAGGTGGTCCGGGACCTTAGTCCAGGACCAAGTCCCGGACCAATAACAAAATTCAGTCGAGAGTGTTTTCAGTGCATGGTCCGGGACCTTGGGTCGGACCAAGTCCCGGACCACCTATAAAAGCTTGTAAAATGTGATTTTTAGGGTCTAACCATGGGGCATTGATGGGTAATGGTTTTAGAATGTTGTTAAGGCCTTGTTTGGTGACCTTTAAAGGCCCTAAGAAGTGTAAACAAGTTGAGAATAATTAAGAAAGTTGTAAGTTTAAGAACATTAAGTTAAACCGAAATAACGGGAACGGGTAAGTACGGGAGTAGTAACTATGTATGTATTGTGATGCTTAGTATTAATTGAACCATTTGGCATGTAGTCATTGGTTCAAGAATAAGACTCGAGGACAAGTAAGGACTAAGGAGAGTGAACGAACGAGAGGCACCCGGTAACGTAATTGTAGAAAAGGTATGATTTCTTCATGCCCTGTATCCTAATCTGGTTACCCCGATTTGTGTGCTTATTTGACCACCTAAATAAGATAAATGCATGAATCGGACTATGTTGCACTTACCTGTGCTTGACTTATGTTGTGCTTGATATTTATTGTCTTGAGCACTAGTTTGTATAATTCATGAAATATATGAATTATGATGAATGGTATTCGAACCTCGTATTGTACTTGTGTATGTATTGTACCTCGTATGTATGTGTATATGTGTATTGTATTATTGTGGCTTGGATGTTGACTTGTGCTAATTCCTAACTATCTAACTCCTAACTTAAGTGAGTAAATTGGAATGAGTACAAGTCCGATATAGCTTCGGCCACGCGTGAGGATGAGGAGACACAAGAGGTTGGATCCGATTCCTGGTTCGTAAGCTGGTCCACGGCCCAAATCCCTTAAGTGGGTAGCATCCTGGATTAGTGAACCAAGTAAAGCCTGGTGGTGGGACGGTGTAGTCCCTGCCCAGAGGCCATACCGGCTTAACATGAGTAAGAGTAAGAAGTAAGTATGTATGAGTATGAGTGGTATGAGTATGAGTATGTATGTGTATGTATGGAATAATGAGTAAAAGAGTAATCTCACCCGATTAACCCGGGTGGACCAATGAAGCTAACAAGAACTGTACTTGTGTATGTACTGAGTGTGTGTATTCGGAAGAAGGTAAGTATGTGTTGGATGGTTATATTGTATTCCCTGTATGCAATGAAGTGTATGTATGTATGCTTGCGTAAGTATTCTTGTATTGTGTATAAGAGCATGTATGCATGTATGTTTGAATGAAATCAACCGCATGTATTCGACCAAGTGGTCGGCGTACCCTCACTAGTACGCGGGGTATGCGGTTATCATGCTCGGCGAAAGCTGACCCCTTCGGGGGACATTTTTTAGTGTGCAGGTACCGAAGCGAATGTGGTCAAGGCACGAGACCGGTGACTACATTGGATAGTAGTAGCAGAATGTAGAGGTGTACTAGCACACCCCTTGTATTAGAAAGTAATGTAGTAGTGAGGAATGGGTAGAATAGACTCCTATGAGTGTATGAACTGAGAGGTATTACATTGTAAGGAACCTAGTAAACTCGGTATGTATATTATGTGTGTATTGAGTATTGTGTTGAAATGAAGATGTAGTAGTATTTGGTAAACGGAGAACGTATTGTAGATGTTGTATACTCGGGATTCCGGTCCATCAGACCGATGCTGTATGTAGAAGTAGTAGCCTTGTTAGTCACGTGGGTGACTAACGGCATTGTATCACCCATTGTATGTAAGTATATCCGCTGCGTGTATCTGATATGTAAGGAGATTGGACGGTAAGCACTGTATTAATGGTAGGGGTGTTACAAAAAGTGGTATCAGAGCGAAGTATCGCTCTGATGACTGGAAATACCGAGTTTAGGAGTACCGAGTTAGGAAGTAGAAGCTTAGGGCTAAGGGCTGAGTGTTAGCATTAGAGATATGCTAGTTAGGAACTACCGGTGAGTACCGGATACCTACAATACCAGTCCCGCCCGCCGCAAACCCCCACTGTATAACTTGGGAAAGGACGCCAGAGAGAAGAAAAGCCTTCTCATACTCGGGAGACCCGATCTGGCAGTGGTGAAGCAATCACAGAGTAAACAAGAACTGACACGTAGTAGATTCCAAGGAATAGAAGACCCGGAGATGAATCCCGGTTGAACAATAATGCCCGCACTTAACAGCGGGGGAATAAGCACTCCAACCACAAGGAGGCTACAACTTACAACAACATGGGGCGACATGCATAGCAGTCGCAGAACCTGGCTAACCGACCAGCAGCAGTAAAAGAAGCACTAAGCGAGCAACGGAGCGGAAAAAGGAACTGTAACAAAACCCGAGACACAAGTCCACGGGACAGTATAGCTAAGTAATACTACCAACGGTATGCTAGCTGACTAAGGTCATAGTCAGGAGTGGTTAACTCCAAAACTATAACGCCAAAAGGTTATGATACCTGGCCGACATAGCCTACACAGCTGCAAGGAAATCCACGGGATATGAACCGACAGGACTACAAGGGTAGTGCCTAAGCAAGCTGAGGCTCAATAACCACTGTAAACCAGTGGGAACGAGCAACAAGGGAAAACATAACACTAAATAAATGGGGATCTCTAAGGATTGGAGGAGTACCCCGACCAAGACAACCATGTCAAGATCAATGAGAAGCTGCTTAAAAGGATCGAGTACCCCAAACATAGATCAATATGATCAAGGGAAGAATCAACAAGACTATTGAACACTAATGGAAACCATACGGCGATCGGTATAGGGTTACTCAAAAACCACCAGTACCACGCACTTGCCACGGCAAGTGCAGTGCAGTAACAACACGAATATGTAAAGGAACACTAATACGTCACAAGTACATAGTAATGTACGGTGACAGTAACGAAACAACCACAGGATCAAACATCCTAAAACTGAAGGAATGGAGCCTTGGAAAGGCCTAACGGCCCGACCACTGTACTTAGAGCATACCAGTCAGCGGGAGGCTAGACTTGGTCAAGACCTCAAACATGGCTATGCCATGAGAGATTTCTTTTAACACTGGACCATCCATTTAAACCCAAAATTTTCTTTTCAAAACCACAACCCTCTTTTAAAAACCTTGGATTTTAAAACCAGACCAACCACATTATGGTGAGTATCATGGGATGATACAAGAGGAGTTGGCAACAGAATACTTCACCTAGGCTGTGACGAACACTACGAGTATACCCGTTACGGGATGGGACAACCGCACTCCGAAGGAGCTTGCGGGCCCGACATATAGTTGGGTAAGTGGTAACGTATCAACATGGTACCCCACGTATGTATACATGTAGTGTACGAAACACGGGAAGTAGTCAACTCCGTTCTACGGACCATGAGTAAATTTTAACCAGAACAACTGGACACCACAGACAATCAAGGAGAAGGAAACTCAGTTAAGGCACAAGTATAAGGACTCAGAGAATCCATCTGAAGATAAGGAGTAAAGATTGGAGAGTGCAAAAAGCACAGACTAGTAAGTATAGACATTGGATATGTCTCAAATAATTCAAGCGATTACCTGACAGCTGGATGGGATACCAGCCTAAAATAGTAAGGCGAATGCCTAACGTGAACCTAACAATGCTCAACAAACGGGGCGGAGTTCCCAAGAGCAACCTCAAGATTACCACAAGTATAATCCATCATCGAAGAGGATATCAAACCTAGTCTTAAGCACTAGGAGCAAGTGTAAACAGCCTACCCAAAACGGGAGACGTTACAGCCCTAAAAGGGACAACTCAAGTACGATACCACAGGACGGTACAGTGGACAACATATCATAAACTTTAGCCGGATGTAACGGCATAATTTAACAACACCCAAGCAATCCTTGAAGGGTGACTGGATTAACAACAGTCAAACAAAGCGTCAAGATAAGAATACAGGAGCTGGAACGAACACTCGGTTAAAACACCGAAGGGATTTCACGTAATAGGAAATACCCTAAGCTACAAGGAAGCACCGATCAGCACCGGATTGCTTAAAGAGTCTCCTATGAACGGAAGCGTGATGTCACGACTTGCCATGGAGCCCAAAATATCTCCATCCTATGATGGTATACAAGGAGTGCAAACATGTAAAGCAGCTTGCAAAGAGCATAGCTCGCAGCAATACGTCTTAAAAGCCATCAACCAACTATGTTATGTAAACCTTGATGGTTGCATAACCCACACCATTTGAGAGCAAGACTTGCAAGAGACATTATCTCATACAACAAGAAATCAACAACTGGACCATCAGTTCAAACCCAACATCCTGAGTGGCTAGGAGTAATGGCCACCTCAGTGCCACTGTCACTAGAGCATCAGTCTAGTATACAGTAGACAAGCTTTTAATCACCCTTCATGCCTACTGTAGCAACAATAACACGGAGGCATAAGAATCAGGATAACGCCAAATTGGCCTAGTCCACATTTGGACACTACAAGAAACCCAAGGGAAGGTACCCCTCGTTAGCCAAAGACCACCAATGTGGTGAATGTAAACCCTTGGAAAGGCTTCCATCTATTATAACAATAAGCCTACGCTTATAATATTGTCAAGGGCGATGGAAAAAGGAAATGAGATTTTCCAAACCATTACGACTTAAGGAGTAAGCATACTCCATATGCACTCAAGCATGTGATGAACCGTTGTATAAACACCAATATGATAACCTTGTCATTAGACCTATGAGTGGAGACAAACCCCTCAACAAGAACCTTCACTTGTCAGTGATAGAATACCCTCCAATTGGAGAATGGGACCAGAAAACCCTTGAAGTTTCATGAGATGTCCTGGTCATATACATACAAGCAAAACTACACAGCCAAGCCTAAACCAATGCTCAGCACTGAAAGGCAATGATTATCAAAGCAATTAATGTGAACACACATTGAACACATGAATGACTAACGCTAAGAGAGCTTATAACCCGATGAGTTATCTCATCCTTGGTTAACCAAGATACTTGGTGAATTATCATAAATGATGATCGAATGTGAGGTAAGCTAACCTACACATGAAACCTAAACTGAAATAAAACACCCCCACAATGGGAAGATAATAGCATTGCGGTATGCCACAAAACCGTCATACACCGAACATTGGAAACCCCAGGGCATTCATACCATAAGGAATGGTGCCAATGACAATGGCAATGAGTAGAGAAACTATCACATAACAAATCAGTAAGAGTGATGTTGTAAAATGAGTAAGAATACGGTGCGCAACAAGCGACCGCTATGAGGAAGTAGCAGATGATGACACGGAGTATAAGTACGAGATGACAGGCATAAATTTCCTTCCTATCACATAAGTGACTTACTGCCAAGCGTTTACGCCTCTGCACTCTGTATGACTGAGTGTTTTGGTATTGCACTTGTGCAGCTAACGATCTAATGTGATGGCTAGGGATATGGAGAATGTAAACCGTAGTAAACCCTTCTTTTCACCAACAAACATGGCATAAGCCAGTTAAGCACACTTAGCAACAAACCGTGCGGCCTAAGGCCAGAGGAGCACGAGGAGTGTAAAACACACTATCAATCACAAGATGTGAATTTCATGGGAACAAGAAGGTGAAAGGAGACTTAAGAAAGTCACTAGGACCGACGCATAGAAATGCAAGGTCATACAAATAAAGAACACTTGTACTGAACCAGGAGAACTGGTATGATTCAGAAGCTATTGACAACAGAGGAAGTGCTACAACTAAGTAGTGACTTAACCTCACCCGACAATAAGTCGGAGGAACTTAGTAAGCAATCATGAGAATACGGATAGTATGTATAATAGATTACCAGGACTGGCTATAATCTAAACTCATTGAGTTCGAACACGGTAAAAGAATACCGAATTTGTTTAGTAAACCTTATTCCCATAATAGATGGATAAAAGGTTATGTATAGCACATTAAGGATAACAAGAAGGGTAAATAACCCAAGTTATTAGGGTCGTGCAGCAGAAGCTAGTGGGCCCTAGCTAGGAGATAATATACCTAGTAAGTATAGTAAAATGGCTATTAATACCTTGAAGCCTAATAGGCTGGAACCAAATTAATTATGAGTTAAATAAACTCATATAGGAATTCTTGGTGCAAAGACTAAACTATTGGCATGGTTAAGACCCTTTGACCAGAGCATACTGTATAGTATACCATAGTGAAGCTAAACGCTTCAGATTGCCCCAATTGATTAAACTAATGTTTAATAATAATAACATATGGTAGATTACGTGGGCGTAATCCCTTTTAAGGGGGTAGAGCGAAAACCGCTTAATGTAAGTTTTGTGAATAAAACACATGAACCACAATGTGCATAGCACAAATGAGAACCAAACTTATGATTGATACTATGTTAAATAAACATAAGTACTCATTCACACTGTAATTATGGTAATTAGGCATTAGACATGCAAATACCATATGAGGAATATACCCAGCTTGTAACACCAATGTAAGAGCATTAGTAAAAGAAAAGTAATGAGTAGTGGACGGAGCTCCACAAGTATTGTAACCTTTGAAGAAGTAGTACGAAATGAATGAGGATAGTAGATGAATGAAGTTTATGAGTAGTGGAATCATAAGTAAAATATTTGAAACAACTGAAGCCAACTAAATCTTATAAGTGTAGTATTCCTTAGTTAGAATATAGGAGATGATGGTGAGTAATGAATGGAAGTAGTAACAGTCGATGAAGTGAGCATTTAGGATTGAACCATGGAGGAAAGCATTTGGGAAGTAGAGTGAGGATGATTGATGGATTGACTCCATCCGTTGGAGATGTATGAATGACTAGGAAGAGTAAAAAGATAAAACATGAAAATAATTGAATTAATTGCTTGTTTGAAACTGATGTGGGAAGTCGAACTTGATCCTGATCAGATCAAGGGAAACCGAACACAAATTGGGGTGGAAAGATAGTTCAACACTGATGCTGATCACATCAGGGTCGAATGATTCTTGAAGCTCCCCTTAAGTGGTCACAAGAATCACATAGGATAGAAGTAATGAATATAAATTGGAATTTGGAGTTGTATGTTTTAGAAATTTTTTTAATTGGTAGTGGTGAAAGAATTTCCTTGGTATGGAGAATGAGGATCTGCTAGAAGTGTGTATCGAAGAAGATAGTAAGGTAGTATGTTGTATTATTCCAAGGGCGGCGGGACATAGAGGAGTCCCGTGTCTAGATGACCTGAGTGCCTGCGGGATTGGAATGTGTATTGCATTGCTTCGGGAATAGCTTTGCATTGTATGTATGTATAAATTGGTAATGAGGAACCGGATGGTTGGTAGCAATGTGGATTGGAGTAATTATAGTACATTTGGATGGTATGGTATGTAGAAACCCTGAGTAATGGATTTGGGAATTAGTAAGGAAAAGAATGTATGACCGTAGTATTAGACATGTAAGAACGAGTAAGCATTATAAACCCATAACCTCGAACAACTTTGAGGACAAAGTTCCTAAGGGGGGTAGATTGAAATACCCCGAACTTAAATATAGGGATTAAAATTAATCTCATACGTATTTAAGGGCCTAATGGTACCCAATTAATACTAGTAAGGAAAAATAAATCCAAAAGAAATAAAGAAACGCTTTAAAAGCGGAAAACGCTAAATAAGCGTTAAATAACCATAGGAGGTATGAAACCTCGGTTAGCGTATTATAAGGATTCTAAAGGCTTAATTAAGTCTAAATAAATATTAGGGAACAAATCCCGAAGAAAACAGATCCTTAGAATGGATTAAAAACACTAATGAGCATTAAAGCGCGTTTTTCGAGGTAACCGGGAAAACGTGACTTTAAGCGGGTCAAATAGACTCGTAACAATTTTGGTCAACTAAATAATCATTAATAAATATTAGTGAAGCTTTAGAACCAATAAAATCAATAAAATGAGAAATTAGTAAAAATTGTCAAAAACGGGAAGTTGTGGGGTAAAAACATAAATAACCCAAACTTATGTGTCCAATAATGTAAAAAGAATTTTTACAACCCATATGGCTGTGTGTGTGTCCGATTGGAGCCCCACTCACACCCCTCTTTATTTCTTTCTCATTTACAAAAGACAAAGAGTTAAAAAGCAATAAAGTAACTATTACCACTCACACTCTCTCTCTCCTCTACCCATTCTATTCACTCACGTAGCAGCCCTTCCCCCTCACTCTCTGATTTTTCTCCTCCTTCCCAGCGACAACAATGGAGTCTTGGAGAAACCCACAAAACTCCATCTTCTCTCTTCGTGTTACTCCCCAAACTTGCTCCAAAAATTATAAAAACTACACCATTGTGTTTCTCTCACCAAGTAGAGCATTCCTATCTTTTCAAAATTCGAAAAGGAGCACTTTCATCTCCATGGGCATGGAGCATTTGGAGCTTCAAGACTACCACTAGAACCACCTTGTTCTCCTTGTTCTAATGAGGTAAAAATATTCTCAAAAACTCCATCTTTTTCTAGCCTTATGGGCAAAACGAAATTTAGACTAAACTTGTGTTTGGTTCCTTTGTACTCTAGCCGATTTTGGCACTCTTGGAGGGTGAGAAATATTGTTCTTGAACTATTCCAAGCATTACCTACACCCTTGCAAGGTAATGAAATTTCTAAACCCTAAAACTTACATTAAGCTTCAAAGGTTGAAAAAGGGTTAGTAGTTTAATTGCATTTGTTTCGTGTGTATTGGGTATTGGGGATGGAGTTGGGCAACTCCATTCCCCATGGGACCGATTGAGCAAGAAAGAGAGAAGAGGAGAAGTGGAAAAAGGAATGAAGGAATTGTAAGCTCAAGGTAAGAGCTCTTTCTTGAATGGTAAATTTAATGCATTAGAGTAATGGGAATGGGTAAACCAATTTAAAGAAACCAAAATAATGTATTCGAATTGTAGTTGTGAAAGTTTGGGTATTTGTGAAACAAGTATGTGGATTGTAGGCCTTAGAGCCAAAGAATTGTGTATGTGTATTGATATTGTGTTTTGAGGAAATAATGAGGTATTGAGATTGCTTTGTACTGCTGTAGGACCCTTGTATGGGTGTGGCTAGAATAGGAATGATTTTGATGATAGTGGGTATGTGTGGATAAGTGAGAATTGGGTGAGTTATGGCAAAATTTTGGTAGGAAATGTACATTTATGGGTGACTTGGTGAATGGGAGAACCAAGGTGAGTATTGGAGCTAGTAGGTATGTTTAGTAGTGATGAAGAGGTAGTAGTAGTATGAGAAATAAGAAGTGCAAAATCTGTAGCAAAGTGTATTAACATGCATTGGAGAAGTTAGGAAAAATTAATGTGCAAGAATGGTAAAAGAGAGTGTTGGACTTGGGTATAGATATTGTAGATGCTTGGAGATGAATTGGAATGGTAAAATGAAGTTAGAGCAAAGTGCTAAATGCAAAGAGAGGTGTAGGAATGCACAAGTGTGCAAAGTAAGAAATGTGAATGGAAGATTGTGGAATTTGAGCAAGAAGTTGAGTAGGTATTGGACCATGGATTTAAGGAGTTTTAGTGAGTGTTTTAAGTGTGTTTAATTATGTACAAAACATGTGGAAAGATTATGGAATGATTGGAGGTGGATTAAGGGTTGATTAGGGGTTGAAAAATCATCCTAGTAGCAGTTTTTAGTAGGGTCCGGGACCTAGGTTATGTACCAAGTCCCGGACCGCACCTAAAATTAATTCGAGAGTCACACCAGCAGGTGGTCCGGGACCTTAGTCCAGGACCAAGTCCCGGACCAATAACAAAATTCAGTCGAGAGTGTTTTCAGTGCATGGTCCGGGACCTTGGGTCCGGACCAAGTCCCGGACCACCTATAAAAGCTTGTAAAATGTGATTTTTAGGGGTCTAACCATGGGGCATTGATGGGTAATGGTTTTAGAAGTTGTCAAGGCCTTGTTTGGTGACCTTTAAAGGCCCTAAGAAGTGTAAACAAGTTTGAGAAGTAATTAAGAAAGTTGTAAGTTTAAGAACATTAAGTTAAACCGAAATAACGGGATAACGGGGTAAGTACGGGAGTAGTAATTATGTATGTATTGTGATGCTTAGTATTAATTGAACCATTTGGCATGTAGTCATTGGTTCAAGAATAAGACTCGAGGAACAAGTAAGGACTAAGGAACAAGAGTGAACCAAAGAAACAAGAAGGCACCCGGTAACGTAAATTGTAGAAAAGGTATGATTTCTTCATGCCCTGTATCCTAATCTGGTTACCCCGATTTGTGTGCTTATTTGACCACCTAAATAAGATAAATGCATGAATCGGACTATGTTGCACTTACCTGTGCTTGACTTATGTTGTGCTTGATATTTATTGTCTTGAGCACTAGTTTGTATAATTCATGAAATATATGAATTATGATGAATGGTATTCGAACCTCGTATTGTACTTGTGTACTGTATTGTACCTCGTATGTATGTGTATATGTGTATTGTATTATTGTGGCTTGGATGTTGACTTGTGCTAATTCCTAACTATCTAACTCCTAACTTAAGTGAGTAAATTGGAATGAGTACAAGTCCGATATAGCTTCGGCCACGCGTGAGGATGAGGAGACACAAGAGGTTGGATCCGATTCCTGGTTCGTAAGCTGGTCCACGGCCCAAATCCCTTAAGTGGGTAGCATCCTGGATTAGTGAACCAAGTAAAGCCTGGTGGTGGGACGGTGTAGTCCCTGCCCAGAGGCCATACCGGCTTAACATGAGTAAGAGTAAGAAGTAAGTATGTATGAGTATGAGTATGAGTATGAGTATGTATGTGTATGTATGGATTAATGAGTAAAAGAGTAATCTCCACCCGATTAACCCGGGTGGACCAATGAAGCTAACAAGAACTGTACTTGTGTATGTACTGAGTGTGTGTATTCAGAAGAAGGTAAGTATGTGTTGGATGGTTATATTGTATTCCCTGTATGCAATGAAGTGTATGTATGTATGTTTGCGTAAGTATTCTTGTATTGTGTATAAGAGCATGTATGCATGTATGTTTGAATGAAATCAACCGCATGTATTCGACCAAGTGGTCGGCGTACCCTCACTAGTACGCGGGGTATGCGGTTATCATGCTCGGCGAAAGCTGACCCCTTCGGGGGACATTTTTTAGTGTGCAGGTACCGAGAGCGAATGTGGTCAAGGCACGAGACCGGTGACTACATTGGATAGTAGTAGCAGAATGTAGAGGTGCATTAACTAGCACACCCCTTGTATTTAGAAAGTAATGTAGTAGTGAGGAATGGGTAGTAAATAGGCTCCTAGTGAGTATGTATGAACTGGAAGAGGTATTATACTTGTATAAGGAACCTAGTAAACTCGGTATGTAGATTATACTGTATTGTACTTGGAGTATTGTGTTGAATGAAGATTGTAGTAGTATTTGGTAAACGGAGAACGTATTGTAGACTTGTAGTACTCGGGATTCCGGCCCATCAGACCGATGCTGTATGTAGAAGTAGTAGCCTTGTTAGTCACGTGGGTGACTAACGGCATTGTATCACCCATTGTATGTAAGCATATATCCGCTGCGTGTATCTGATATGTAAGGAAATTGGACGGTAAGCACTGTATTAATGGTAGGGGTGTTACAGTTTAATATTTAAACCACATATCAAGGTTTGGGGTATTTCATATATCATAAAGTTTGGAAAGTTAAAAATATTTTATTTGTGCTTAAATGACTAATTAATAAAGTTATGTGGCTAAAATGTAATTTTTACAAAGTTTGGTGTATACATTATGAAAGCCGAGAGTTAAGGGTGTTCCTGGAATAATTATGGTATAATATAAGGTTAGGAATTAAGTTTATGAATTTTAGATAAATTAAACAAGTGTTAAATAACAATTTATAAAGTTTTTGGGCTATTATGTAATTTATAAAAGTTATTATGAAAGTTTGGAATTTAATATGGGGCGAATCCATAATTAAGAGAATTATAAAGTTCACTTCCGAAATTTTGAGGAATTAAATATTTAAACTATAGTTTGTAAGTTATTAAGTAACTATTATAAAGTTTTAGGGTGAAAATGTAAAGAAAGGAAAATTTATGTCAAAGCCGAATTATTTGGGGTTAGGTTTGTAATTAAAGAATGTATATACATATATATATATTCGGCAATTAAGGAGAATTAAAATTAAGACTATAGTTTATAAGACATTATGTAAAGGTTATAAGATTATGAGGTTAAATTGTAATTATGGAAAAAGAATATGTAAAAGCCGAAAGTTTGAGGGGCTAAACTGTAATTTTCCAAAATTATAATATTCAAAATTTATATATCAAAATATAAATAGTGGATTTGTAATTTAATTAAATAAGGAATTAAAACTATATAGTATAATGAAATTAGAATTTAAATGTTAAGTTTTGAATAATATGGTTGGTTTGTAAAATAACCAAATATAGGGTATGATTTAGTTTTAAATAAATATAGGTCCCATGTGGATATTTGGAGGAATTAGAAAGAAGAATTTTGATTTAAGGAATTATGGGATTAAAACTATGGCTTATATAGTTATAAGGAATTTAAAGGTAACCAATAAATATTATTTATGGTAAAAAGGGGAATAATAAAAACTATAAGAATATTATGTCCATGTATGGCATATAAATATAGTAGAGGAATTATAAAGTTGTTATGTCACCTAGACAATTAAAAACAAGTAACATAAATAGTACATGAATAAATAAATACATATATGTACATTAAAGGATTTATAATTAAATCGAGGAGGAATAACAAGATAAGTTATACATTAAATCCTAAGGTAATTAAAAGAAATTACCACACAATATAAGTTATTCATTAAGACTGTATAAATTAGAATGTATATAGACACCTTGATTATCAACAAGGTTAAGAGGTTAAAGAAACTATCTAATTGTGAAGAAATAAACCTCACGTGAAATAATAAAATTGTTGAATGATCCAGTAAAATTATTATACAAGGGTAACATAAATTAACCCTCTCAGTTAATCCTAATATAGGACAACACTTGACCAGACATTGACCAGGATATATTCAACTGCAATCTACGGTGAACGGTATGGGATTCTTGCAACCTGTTTGCTACCGGATTACACCGGCTTGTGTGCTATCTGTTGTTTGATATAACGACCAAGATAATTAAATGTAAAATGTTGTATTACTCTTATACACTGTTGTGATATTTTATGTGCGTGTTGATGCTAACTGTAACGTGTATGTCCCACGCATACAACACTACATCACCAGTGGATTAAATACCTGTGCTTTATTATACCGTGAACTTGTACTCAAGTTTCTCACTAACTTCACTTTATAACAAACGTCGTTATCCTATTCGTGATAACTGACAATATACATTGTGTCCTTGCTTAACATACTTGGTTGACACCTAACAATTCTATACTATGAGAACAAGGAGCCCAGTTGGATCTGGCCATGCATGCTACATCCCCTATTCAATTTACGTTGCGACGGGAGTTTTGGGTGCACTATGTCACTCACCGGCTGCGTATCGGAACAGTTCAAGTTAAGAGGAAGACTTCACTTCTCTCGAGGGTTCAATTCCCACCATTATAAGTACATGAGTTAACTATGTTATCTTCTGAGGGACTCATTACCCACCTTTCTATTTTAACGAGGTCACTATACCTTCACTATATTGACATACTCAAATATACCTGTCAGTCCCATTGTGTGGACCCGACTATTATCAAAGGATTACAGTTCTTCTAACTTGACCTTCTGAAGTCTTGTTCTATGTGACATTGTTGTCCTTGTATGGATACTTGTTATATTATCATGCTATGCTTGTTTACAGCTTCATAAAAATGAACTGCATGTATTCAACAAAGTAGTTGGTGTGGCCCGGTAGCCGATGGGCTGCACGTTTTCCATACCAGCATTGTTTGCAGAGCCCCTTTGGGGGCACCCCCATTTTTCAGGTACCTGAAGTTGCAGATATTACCACTCCGAGTGTAGGTGGGGTAGATCAAGCTATGGGAGTTCATCTCTAGATATTTGTTTTACTTAATGATTGTACCTTTGAGTTTGATTCCTAGTATCTCGGATTGTATTCGTATTCGGACCGTGACTTTTGGAGATTTGTATTTGGAGTTAGCCTTGTTGGTCACAAGGGTGGCCAACGGCATTGTAATACCGCCCGAATATTGTATTTTATTCCGCTGCAGTTTATGTTCTATTAGGAGTGATCGTCGTACAGGTTATTGGATTTCGGGTTGGGGTGTTACAAAAAGTGGTATCAGAGCATAGTTACGCTCTGGATACAAGGATATACCGAGATTAGGATTTCTAAAGCTTTAGGTTACGGGTTGAGAGATAGTATAGAAAGGAGCTTAAGTTAGTTTTTACTTAGACTACTATCCAAGACCAAGATTGTGACCACTGTATCTAATATACATCAACTCCTGCAGATGTCAGGAAGAGGTGGACGCCGCGGACAGACAGCAGAGGAGTCGCCCGTCAGGCTGGCTGATATTGCCACTTTGATAGCTCAAGCATTTGCTCAAGCGGGAGTTGCGCAACAACATCAGCAGCATCAACCTCCACCACCACCACCCAGAGAGAAGGATGGGTGAAGAGTTTGGCTGATCTCAGGCCAACTGTGTTCAAAGGACAGACTGACCATGTACACTTGGAGAACTTATATCATGGAGATGGAAACAGAATTGAGACACTTGCAGTCCCAGCTACGGAAAAAAGTGAGGCTCGCTGCCTTACCCTGAAAGATGCAGCAAGAGATTGGTGGAATATGGTGAAGGCCGACCACCTGGACGATCCAGCTTTCACTGGGGAGCCTACACCGCACTACTTAGGGGCAAGTACTACCCGGCCCACACCAGGATGGTGAAAACTAGGGAGTTTGACGCACTGAACAGACTGGTAAGATGACCGTGGATGAATACTATGCAAAGTTTACTTCCCTACTCGACGACTACCCGGATTAGGATACTCGGACCAGATTTTGGTCGACCGGTTTCTATGGGGGACTGAGTCTCGGCTCCAATTGGGATGGGACCAGTCATTCCCACCAGCTTACAGGTAAACCAAGAAAAATATAGACCAGTTGAAATTTTACTACCTATATACTCCGTCATGGGAGATTTGGAAACTGATACCTTGAGATTTCAGGAATGTACCATGCTACTCCGTTGTGGAGATCACATGCAAAAGAAGGGATGCTTTGAGCTCCCAAAAGAGAAAGGATGACCTGGCAGTGAAGATGCCAAGTGGGGAAACTCCAACAGAAGCAACAAACCTTTTCAAAAAGGCCAGGGGTCCTATCAAGGGAAGGGGAACCAGACTACTGGGAACCCCAGTCAGGAACCAACAGAGCAAGCAAACTCACAGAAAACCTACCCATCTAAGATTAGGCACTCTAACCAAATAGTTAAATTTGAAACTTATGTGATTACTTCAGTGCCGTTGGAATATACAATTGACCTCGATTGTATTAGGTTCTGGACATGGCTCAAACAGGCCAGAGGTTCGTCCGCCACTTCAACTGTAGACAATGTGGAAAGGATCACCCCGGCATGGACTGCCAAGGGGAGAAAGTCCAGTGCCGCCACTGTCAGATATGGGGACACCGAGCCTTCGAGTGCATTAAGAACCCGGAGAGCAGGAACTACCGCCTGGGAGCAAAGGCAAACACCGGCCATAGAGTGGAGCAAGCGATACTCGCCCTCCAACAAAAACAAGCTCAGGGAGCTAAGGGCAAAGCCCAGCATCGGGACCCGCCCTGCATGTTATGGACCGCTCAGATGAAGCTGGTACTTCTAAAACCCAGGTAATTCTAAACCATACGAACATGTCATTGAGCAGTGAATGTTGTGAATGAGTGCTTGCATGCCTTAAGTGCCTAATTGAGTATGAAGAACTAATAAGACTCACTAGTAGAATTTTAAAACACGTAGGAAGCTATAAGATATGCTTTCCTATCCCCTCACCACCCTCCCTGGAAGAGAACATTATCAAAGTACAAGAACCAAAGAACGAACAATGTAAGTTATCCAACCAGGATTAATACTACTCAAAGGATACCTAACGCCGGAAACACAAATTGCAATCATCAGAAGATGCCAAGAACTGGGAGCAGGACCAGGAGGGTTCTACACTCCGAATTTCCAGGAGGATCAAAAATGAAGCTGAAAATGATGTGCTTAGGAAAGGATTGGAATCCTTACTAAGACCTACCAGGATACAGAAATGGAGATGAAGCGCAAGTACAAAAAATCCCAGAAGAGTTTTTACAAATTGTGGAACAAGCAGTTAGTACAGCTCAACAGTTAGAAGAAGATCCAGTTCCCAATCTAAGGGCTGTTCTATGTATCATCAATTTCTATGAAGAAGGAGGCCGCCTAGGACTACACCAGGACAAGGATGAAACACAAGGGTCCTCGAGTAGGGGATACCAGTATTATCTTTGTCAATTGGAGATGACGCAGAGTTCCTATATGGCGAGCAGAAGCGTGTGGACCTTGCGAAGAGAAAATCATATTGAAGTCAGGAGATGTTTTAATAATGGGTGGAAAGTCAAGATTGCTATACCATGGAATTAAAAGGATTAAAATGAACTCAGCACCTTCGACAGTGATAAACGCCACCCACATGAAACCAGGAAGATTAAGTTTGACTTTTAGAAAATACTAGCATTGTAATTGTCTTAGACAACTGAAAGGAGATCATCTCATCAATGAAACATTATTGTTATGTCTTTCGACCTCCATCATATGTCAAAGTACGTACCCAGATTCTGTTGTTAGGTTGTGCTAAGGAGACGGAAGGTGCCTTAAGTATATTTACTGAGCAGGAGGCCAGCAAGGGCGGCACGATCCTCACTAGTATCTTTCCTGTCAACGGAGTGGATGCATCAGTACTGTTCGACTCCGAGCCTCACATACTTTCATTTCGCCTTCACTTGCGGGGAAGTTGGGGCTAGACGTGTAGAGTTACCTGATTTTAAGGTGGCACTCCCGTCTAAGGAGAAGGTCAGTTGCACTCGTCTTTATAGAGGAGCCACTATCCATATTAAGGAGGAGGAATTCCCATTGACCTAATTGAGTTCAGAGGTCTAGAATTCGACGTTATAGCCAGGATGGATTGGTTGGGGCGGCACAGAGGCCGCATCCTTTGTGCAGAGCGCAGACTGTTGCTTAAGAGCCCATCAGGAATGACAGTGTCTTACCGACAGAGTCCCAGAGCACCGTCAATAAAAGTGATATCTGCTATGTCCATGTACAAAGAAGTCAGAAAGCAGAAGGAAGTATATTTATGCTATGTTCAGGATGTAGAGCACGACCCAGATTTTGATTCAGATATGCCAGTGGTGTCAGAATTCTGGATATTTCCGAAAGGAACTTCTAGGCTTACCGCCATCCAGAGAGGTAGAGAGTCTCCATTGAATTACTACCAGGTACCGGTCCCAAGCTAAGGCACCGTACCGTATGGCACCAGCAGAGATGGCTGAGTTGAAGGAACAGTTGAAGGATTTATTAGACAAGGGATACATACGACCTAGCGTATCGCCTTGGGGAGCACCAGTTCTTTTGTGAAGAAGAAGGATGGAAGCCTTCGGTTATGTATCGATTACAGAGAGCTTAATGCAGTGTCAGTGAAGAACAAATATCCACTACCACGAATGATGATTTATTGATTTGATCAATTAAGAGGAGCAAAGGTGTTTTTGAAGATCGATTTGAGATCAGGATACCATCAGATACCTATCAGGGAGCAAGACAGAGAAAAGACAGCATTCAGAACACGATATGGCCACTATGAGTTTACAGTTATGCCTTTTGGCTTGTCAAATGCACCGGCAGTCTTCATGGATTTAATGAACAGATTATTCAGAGAGCAGCTGGACAAGACAGTAGTCGTGTTCAACGATGATATCCTAATATATTCAAAGTCTAAGGAAGAGCATGAGAGTCACCTCCGACATGTACTCGAGATCTTAAGGGAGAACCAGCTTTATGCTAAGTTCTCCAAGTGTGAGTTTTGGCTAGACCGAGTTTCCTTTCTAGGACATGTTATCTCAGACGCTGGGATCGCAGTGGATCCAGCAAAAATAGAAGCAGTTCGCACCTGGCCCAGACCAAAGACAGTGACTGATATCAGGAGTTTCCTTGGGTAGCAGGTTACTACAGAAGGTTCGTCAGAGACTTCTCCAAAATAGTAAAACCTATGACAAATTTAATGAAGAAGAAGGACGCACCATTCACATGGACCACAGAATGTGAGACCTCATTCCAGTATTTAAAAGATGCTTTGACCTCAGCACCAGTTTTGACTATACCTGAAGGCACAGAGGGTTATGAAGTTTACTGTGATGCATCTGGCAGGGGATTAGGGTGTGTACTCATGCAGAATGGGAAGGTAGTCGCCTACGCTTCCCGACAGCTGAAGAAACATGAGGAGAATTATCCCACACTTGACTTGGAACTTGGAGCAATTGTTTTTGCATTGAAGATCTGGCGCCACTACCTGTATGGTGTCCAGATGACCGTATACTCGGATCACAAAAGTTTGAAATATGTATTCACCCAGAAGGAGTTAAACATGAGACAAAGAAGATGGGTGAATTTCTTAAGGATTACGACATCGATTTGCAGTACAAAGAAGGAAAAGCAAACGTAGTGGCAGACGCATTGAGTCGACGAGCACATTCCTTAAATGCCATTGTGGCTAGCTCGAGTCTTATAGACGACATACGTAGCGCCCAGCAGAATGATCAGCGAATGATGGAGATCAGTCAGGGTCGGACATGTGTGCTCTAAATCTCTGGAATGGTCCGACCCAGATGGTTGGGTCGGACATGGGTCGGACAGGTGTATTTAAAAGAGGGAAAAGTTTCTGGAACGGTCCGACCTAGTTGTGGGTCGGACGGTGGGTCGGACGGCCCAAAATTATGTAAAAAAAACAAAAACAAAACAATGTTTAAGGTTTGAGATGATGGGGATTATTAAGTAATGATGTTATAAGATCGTTAAGGACATGTTAAGTGAGTTATAATGACAATTAGTGGAGGAAAAATTGTATTAAAATGTAAAAGTAAAACAAGTTAAAATGTGAAGTTATATAACTAAATTAACGGGGATAAGTTATAAGCATTAGACTTTAAACAATCATGTTACCCCGATGTTAATAAAAATACATGTAATGTTATCAGTTGTTCGAGAATTGCTCGAGGAACATAAGTGGACATGGTAAAGTGGACTCCGGTGATAGGTATGGTTTTCTTGCAACCTGTGTCCTACCGGATTACACCGGCTTGTATGCCAATGTGTTTTTCTGTATGTTTGCCACGTTGTAAGATAATACATGTAATGAGTTTACAGTAATTTATATATGTGAAGTGTCTAATTCCAAAACCATTTAACCTCGGTAGTGTTAACCTTAGTTAACTGAGTCTAGGATCACATGAGGTTCGGTATTCGGATTAAACGACCCGAACCATGGGGCGTTCTAACCACGGCTATGCGTGTGAGTTGATTATGTGATTTGTATGTGAATGTAGGGATCTCCCTTGTGTGTTAACCCAGTTGTAATACTGTATGGTGTGTAGTTATGATAGACTCCATAGTGGGGTTCTAACTAATATCTAAAGTAGGTATGTACTAACAGTGGTGAGGAATCCGGTTTGGCCGGTCGCGCGTGTTTGGGAGAGGGTATCCTTCTTAGCCTTACCCTTCTCTTTGTTATGGTTGTTTCCCTCACGGGTTATGATCTCCCATTAGCTATTCCAAAGCTTAGCTATTCTGACTTAAGATCGGTTTAGGGGGAACATGTGTTTGTGTGGTGTGTTCGGGCCTCCAAACCCAAACCATCTTAACTTAAATTACTCATCCGACTATTAGGACAGTAATGAGTGTTGTTGTTGTTGTATAACGAGCTTATCATGAGGGTGACATCATTCTCTAGGCTCACCAGTGAATTATCAATGTTTGGGTCGGTTCCTAAGAGAGCCGCTCCCGTTATGTTATGTGTTGTTGTAATGCAATTTCTATTGCGATGTTATTATGTGCACGTTGAAACGTGAAAAGTGTTGTTATGTGTTGTTATGTGATGCATGTTATATGTTGTAAGATGTGGAGTATGTGGATCCTGGAAATGAATCCCAGTTTGTGATAAGAGGCGTTTAAGGATAACCCGATTTAAGGGTAAGTGTCGTCTATTAAGGAAGTAGCTCCATTAGAGGAGGAACACTCTAGGGATAATGAATTCCATGAGTGACTTATCAAATAAGGATGTATTATCGTTTGTTGAGCCATTGAGGCGAAATGTTATGTGTTGTGTGTTTACAGTTATATGCATGATTTAAATATAATCAACCGCATGCTAAGACGACAATTAGTTGTGCGTGGCCCGGTAGCATGTGGGCTGCGGGATTACCATACCAGCAAAGGTGCTGAGCCCCTTGGGGGCCACCCTTTCTCTTCTTTTCCTATTTCAGGTACAAGAGCTGGAAGCCATTCGAGAGTAGGACGGGGTAGTCGTTGTACATGGGAAATCATTTAAGTTGTATATATACAGTAGGTGTAGTAAGACCGGAATTGTTATCGGCATCAGGTTGTGAATACTCGGTACAGTTGGAAGGTATGTGTATGTTTGTTGTTAATGGAAAGGGATAATAATGCGTAGTCGCTCGGGAATCTAGTCCATCAGACCGGTACAATGTTATGTAATAGCCTTGTTAGCCACGTGGGTGGTTAACGGCGTGTAACACCGACGAGTTAAGTAATGTGAAGTAGTATATTTTCCGCTGTAGAATGTTGTTATGTGTTTGTTGTTGGATGGGTGTTACAA
Source organism: Limonium bicolor (assembly GCA_023374045.1). Classification (NCBI taxonomy): domain Eukaryota; kingdom Viridiplantae; phylum Streptophyta; class Magnoliopsida; order Caryophyllales; family Plumbaginaceae; genus Limonium; species Limonium bicolor. The sequence continues at coordinate 334,885,982 of CM041777.1, read as the reverse complement.
TATAAGTTTATATACATAAGTAGCTTATTAAAACCTATTCTTTACCTAGACCATTCGGCCATAATTAATAAGTTACCATATAGTATATAAAAGTGGATTTATATGTCAAAATAATTATACATAAATTCATATGAGTCATATAACTCATGTAAAAATTATTCTAATGTCTTATATTGATTCTTAGCTCAAAATAGAACTTATTTGCCCTTGACAATTCGGCATGAACTAAGATGTAACCTAGGTAACTTTTATGACATTAAAATGTGTCTTAAGGTAAATATTTTCCATATATGTTATAGATTATATTTTTGGTATATTATACCATATGGTTCGGTTTTAGTACCCTAGGATATGTACATAATTTTTGTATAATTTTAGAAGCTTAACCAAGCTTAAAACATAAAGATTGTCTTAGTAAACTTACTTCTTAATGAAGGATGGTTAAGTACTTGAACTCTTCTTGAATCTCCTAGCTTTCTCCAAAGGAATTTGATGCTCCACTTCGGTTTTTATGCAAGAGGTGGAGGAGTTAGGAGTAGATCTTTAACAAAGATCTTAAGTAGATTTGTAAGTAGTTTTTCAAGGCTTTACCTTAAGCTTTTCTCCTTTGGCTTTCGGCACACTTATGATGGATGAAGAACAAACTTTCCTTTATGAAAATGAAGAAGAAAAAAGCCTTAGAAGAAGTAGAAATCGGTTACACATAAAAATGTGCTTTAAGGATTTTCAAGCATGAAAAATACCTTAAGGTAACCTTGAGATGCTCCTTGGATTAATGTTGATTTAGACAACCTCCTTGGAGTATAATTGATGCCGAATCCTTGTAGGTATGCTAGGAAGAGTTTTGCTTCAAGGCTTGACAAGAAATGCTAGGAAATTACCTTAAAGATGAAGATAGAAGTTAAAACTCCATTAATGGACTTAAGAGCTTCAAAGGGAGAAGATGAAAGGAGAAGAGAGGAGCTTACACAACCGTTGCAAGGAGTGTGGGAAATGAGATTGCAACCGTGAGACTTAGGCAAGTTTGGAAAGGAATTTTGTTTTGTTTATTTTTGGACCATAATTGGCATGTTAGGTCATGTCTTTGTTTATTGTTTTCCTTTAGTTATTAGGCTCCAAAAGTCCTAAATTAAGGCACCCATTCGGCCATGTTACAAGGCAATGCAAGGTGGAAGGAATTATTGAAGCTAAATGACAAGGTAAGTTAGGTAAGGCATTATTCCTTTGATTTTTCAATGTTTGAAACTTGTCTCTTCTTCCCTTGTAGGTGGACGAATTCAAGGATGTTTGGAGGCTCTTCAATCGGCATTCACATGGCTTAGACAAGCATGGAGTTGTCACTTGAAATTAAGAAATCAAAAAGTAGAATCTAGATCGACTTTTTGCTTTAATCATTTTTGTTTTGGTCTAGCTAACATGGCCTTGTTTCCTTGCAGAATTTCGACAGCATGGAGGTCAAATGAGACCTACATTCTTTTGCCATTAAGTATTATAGCACATGGGAAGGTGAGTCACCATGTTTTATGCCTTTTATAAGTTTTAAATGTAAATTTTATACTAGTTTTTAGGTAGAAAATCGGCCCCTATAGAGCTCCTTGTTTGACACTGCCTTTAATTCATTTAGAGGGTCAATTCATCCCCATTTAATATTCGTAATTCATGGCATGTCAAAAACAACAAGGTAATTGCGTAAAACGCGTTTTAGTGACACCCGAAGGTGCGTTTTTGTGCTCTAAGGATATTTTGGGAAATAAGTTGTATTTATGAGTTCCAAGTGTTTATAAACATTTATTATAGTAAATAATGATATATTAAGGTGTTACATTGAGTCATATGGAGTTACATCAACTCATGACATAATTTTCGGGCTATCGGGACACTCCCGAGGCAAAAAGGAGCGTTAAGGAATTTCCCCCGAGGATTTTGTTGAATCTTGAGAAACTATCTCGTGGGTTCTCTTTAGAATGGTTATTAATGATGTTAGGAACTCTAGGAATGAATTATATAGGAGTTCGTGCCGCCTCGACACCTCTCGGGCTTTTCGTGCTTTAAGGGGCGTGCTGAGCACTCCCGAGCGTTTTGCATTTTTGACTAAATATAGCCTAGGGAATATGTTTGTATAATCATATAATGAGGGTATGACCATTTGGTTTGAGTTTTAGAAGGTCATACAAGGTCATGCTTAATCGCATGTTTCTAAGGCGTTTTAGCGTTTATGGTGAAACGATTATTTTTACGTACCGTTTTCATGCATGGTTTGCATGCGTACGTGAAATGGTTTATATTTGGATTATTTTCCATTAAATAATGGTTTTATAATGTTAATTAGATTTGGGGTATTTCAATCTACCCCCCTTAAAAAGGACTTCGCCCCGAAGTCTCATATCTAAATTATAAGGTTGTGGGGGAAACAAGTTCCGTTAAGTATCCACAACTCAATTTAGTTTTAGGGATCAAGTCCCAAGTCTCTATATTCCTAAGTTCATAGTGTACATCAAACACAACAGGAATACTTTGGAAGGTCATATCATATACCTACAATGTAGTGCAATGTAGTAAACACAATCACATTTCATTTCAAATAGTGCAGCGTAGTGCACATAATCTTTCCATTGTAGTGTAACGAAGTACACATCAGCAAGTAGAAGTACAAGGTACACTCAAATACAGTGTTACACAAGAACACATACAAGACAATGTGTCACAAAAATGCACCAAGGTGCAACAAAATGCGTAATAAACTCACAAACGAAAAAGGCTCTACCCCCCCAAAAAAGGGGTACGCCCACGTACCCTAGACTAAGGTGTCTAGTCGGTAAATAATGAGGGAAACTTTGCTCGCATATCCGCTTCTAATTCCCATGTGGCCTCTTCAACATCGTGGTTCGACCAAAGAACCTTTACGAGGCTCACAGACTTGTTTCGAGTATCTCGTGTCTTTCTATCTAAGATTCGTTGCGGTGTTTTCACGTACCGCATTGTTGGTTCTAATGATAGTGTCTCTGGTTGTAGAACATGAGAAGGATGAGGCATGTATTTCTTAAGCTGAGACACGTGAAAAACGTTGTGTACTTTGCCCAACTCTGCTGGCAAATCAAGTCGATATACCACAAGGCCCACCCGCTCTGTGATAGCGTAGGGTCCTACAAACTTCGGGCTTAGCTTGCCCTTCTGTCCAAATCTGAATACACCCTTCATCGGTGATACTCGTAGAAATACTTGGTCGCCAACTGCGAACTCAAGGTCTCGTCGTCTCTCATCAGCATACGATTTTTGTCTATCTTGTGCTGCTTTCATATTATTTCTAATCTGTTGTACTTCTGCCTGAACTTGCTCTAAGTACTTAGGCCTAATGATGATGGTCTCACTAGACTCGTCCCAGCACAATGGTGTGTGGCATGGTCTGCCATATAGTGCTTGAAAAGGTGACATCTGTATAGAGGCGTGATAGCTGTTATTGTATGCAAACTCAATCAGGTGTAACCTATCTATCCAGCTACCTTGAAAATCCAAGGCACAAGCTCGTAGCATGTCCTCTAAGGTCTGAATAGTCCTCTATGATTGACCATCTGTCTGAGGATGAAATGCTGTGCTAAGCTTCAGTTCAGTTCCTAGTGCTTCACGAGTAGGTCGCCAATATCGTGAGAGAAATCTGGTATCTCGATCTGAAACAATAGTCTTTGGTACTCCATGATGTCTGATAATCTCCTTCTCAAATAGTTTTGCCAACTTTGGTACCTTCCAAGTGTCTTTCATCGGTATAAATCTCGCCACTTTGGTCAGTCGATCAACAACAACCCAAATCATATTAGTGCTCCTCTCGTAGGTGGTAGTCCCACCATGAAGTCCATAGAGATATCATAAAACTTCCATTCAGGAACTGGCATAGACTGTACCATGCCTCCTGGTCGCTATGTTCGAATTTCACTTTTTGACAAGTGAGACATCGAATCACATATTCTGTCACGTCGCCCTTCATACCACTCCACCAGAAATACCTCTTTAGATTTTTGTACATCTTAGAAGGTCTTGGATGGACAGATGGGGAAGAAGTGTGGGACTCTCAAAGAATATGCTCTTTTATATCTGTGCTGTCTCTGGGAATACACAATCTGCCCTTTAATCTGATCAGCCCATCATCGTGTAACTGGAACTCATACTTCCCTCCTCAAATGTACCGTCAGACAACTTCTGACTGATCTCCATCATTCGCTGATCATTCTACTGGGCGCTACGTATGTCGTCTATAAGACTCGAGCTAGCCACAATGGCATTTAAGGAATGTGCTCGTCGACTCAATGCGTCTGCCACTACGTTTGCTTTTCCTTCTTTGTACTGCAAATCGATGTCGTAATCCTTAAGAAATTCAACCCATCTTCTTTGTCTCATGTTTAACTCCTTCTGGGTGAATACATATTTCAAACTTTTGTGATCCGAGTATACAGTCATCTGGACACCATACAGGTAGTGGCGCCAGATCTTCAATGCAAAAACAATTGCTCCAAGTTCCAAGTCATGTGTGGGATAATTCTCCTCATGTTTCTTCAGCTGTCGGGAAGCGTAGGCGACTACCTTCCCATTCTGCATGAGTACACACCCTAATCCCCTGCCTGATGCATCATAGTAAACTTCATAACCCTCTGTGCCTTCAAGTATAGTCAAAACTGGTGCTGAGGTAAAAGCATCTTTTAAATACTGGAATGAGGTCTCACATTCTGTGGTCCATGTGAAAGGTGCGTCCTTCTTCATTAAATTTGTCATAGGTTTTGCTATTTTGGAGAAGTCTCTGACGAACCTTCTGTAGTAACCTGCTAACCCAAGGAAACTCTTGATATCAGTCACTGTCTTTGGTCTAGGCCAGGTGCGAACTGCTTCTATTTTTGCTGGATCCACTGCGATCCCAGCGTCTGAGATAACATGTCCTAGAAAGGAAACTCGGTCTAGCCAAAACTCACACTTGGAGAACTTAGCATAAAGCTGGTTCTCCCTTAAGATCTCGAGTACATGTTGGAGGTGACTCTCATGCTCTTCCTTAGACTTTGAATAAATTAGGATATCATCGATGAATACGACTACTGTCTTGTCCAGCTGCTCTCTGAATAATCTGTTCATTAAATCCATGAAGACTGCCGGTGCGTTTGACAAGCCAAAAGGCATAACTGTAAACTCATAGTGGCCATATCGTGTTCTGAATGCTGTCTTTTCTCTGTCTTGCTCCCTGATAGGTATTTGATGGTATTCTGATCTTAAAACCGATCTTCGAAAACACCTTTGCTCCTCTTAATTGATCAAACAAATCGTCAATTCGTGGTAGTGGATATTTGTTCTTCACTGACACTACATTAAGCTCTCTGTAATCGATACATAACCGAAGGCTTCCATCCTTCTTCTTCACAAAAAGAACTGGGTGCTCCCCAAGGCGATACGCTAGGTCGTATGTATCCCTTGTCTAATAAATCCATCAACTGTTCCTTCAACTCAGCCATCTCTGCTGGTGCCATACGGTACAGTTCCTTAGCTATGGGACCGGTACCTGGTAGTAATTCAATGAAGAACTCTACCTCTCTGGATGACGGTAAGCCTGGAAGTTCCTTTGGGAAAATATCCAGAAATTCTGACACCACTGGCATATCTGGATCAAAATCTGGGTCGTGCTCTACATCATGAACATAGCATAAATATACTTCTTGTGCTTCCTGACTTCTTTGTACATGGACATAGCAAATATCACTTTTATTGACGGTGCTCTAGGACTCTGTCGGTAAGACACTGTCACTCATGATGGGCTCTTAAGCAACAGTCTACGCTCTGCACAAAGGATGCGGCCTCTGTGCCGCCCCAACCAATCCATCCGGCTATAACGTCGAATCCTAGACCTCTGAACTCAATTAGGTCAATGGGAAATTCCTCCTTCTTAATACGGATTGTGGCTCTTCTATAAAGACGAGTGCAATTGACCTTCTCCTTAGACGGGAGTGCCACCTTAAATTCAGGTAACTTTACAGCGTCTAGCCCCAACTTCCCGCAAGCGAAGGCGAAACGAAAGTATGTGAGGCTCCGGAGTCGAACAGTACTGATGCATCCACTCCGTTGACAGGAAAGGTACCAGTGAGGATCGTGCCGCCCTTGCTGGCCTCCTCCTCAGTAAGTATACTTAAGGCACCTTCCGTCTCCTTAGCACAACCTAACAACAGAATCTGGGTAAGTACTTTGACATATGATGGAGGTCGAAAGAGATAACAATAATGCTTCATTGATGAGATGATCTCCTTTCAGTTGTCTAAAGACAATTACAATGCTAGTATTTTCTAAAAGTCAAACTTAATCTTCCTGGTTTCATGTGGGTGGCGTTTATCACTGTCGAAGGTGCTGAGTTCATTTTAATCCTTTTAATTCCATGGTATAGCAATCTTGACTTTCACCCATATTAAAACATCTCCTGACTTCAATATGATTTTCTTCGCAAGGTCCACACGCTTCTGCTCGCCATATAGGAACTCTGCGTCATCTCCAATTGACAAAGATAATACTGGTATCCCCTGCTCGAGGGACCCTTGTGTTTCATCCTTGTCCTGGTGTAGTCCTAGGCGGCCTCCTTCTTCATAGAATTGATGATACATAGATCAGCCCTTAGATTGGGAACTGGATCTTCTTCTAACTGTTGAGCTGTACTAACTGCTTGTTCCACAATTTGTAAAAACTCTTATGGGATTTTTTGTACTTGCACTGCATCTCCATTTCTTGCATCCTGGTAGGTCTTAGAGTAAGGATTCCAATCCTTTCCTAAGCACATCATTTTCAGCTTCATTTTTTATCCTCCTGGAAATTCGGGAGTGTAGAACCCTCCTGGTCCTGCTCCCAGTTCTTGGCATCTTCTGATGGTTGCAATTTGTGTTTCCGGCGTTAGGTATCCTTTGAGTAGTATTAATCCTGGTTGGATAACCTTACATTGTTCGTTCTCTGGTTCTTGTACTTTGATAATGTTCTCTCCAGGGAGGGCGGTGAGGGGTGAGGGATAGGAAGCATATCTTATAGCTTCCTACGTGGTTTAAAATTCTACTAGTGAGTCTTATTAGTTCTTCCTACTCAATTAGGCACTTAAGGCATGCAAGCACTCATTCACAACATTCACTGCTCAATGACATGTTCGTATGGGTTTAGAATTACCTAGGTTGGTAGAAGTACTAGCTTCATCTGAGCGGTCCATAACATGTAGGGCGGGTCCCGATGCTGGGCCTTTGCCCTTAGCTCCTGAGCTTGGTTTGTTGGTGGAGGGCGAGTATCGCTGGCTCCACTCTTATGGCGGTGTTTGCCTTTGCTCCCGGGTGGTAGTTCCTGCTCTCCAGGTTCTTAATGCAATCGAAGGCCCGGTGTCCCCATATCTGACAGTGGGGGCACTGGACTTTCTCCCTTGGCAGTCCACGCCGGGGTGATCCTTTCCACATTGTCTACAGTTGAAGTGGCAGAAGAACCTCTGGCCCGTGTTTGAGCCATGTCCAGAACCTAATACAATCGAGGTCAATTATATATTCCAACGGTACTGAAGTAATCACATAAGTTTCAAATTTAACTGTTTGGTTAGAGTGCCTACCCTTAGATGGGTAGGTTTTCTGTGAGTTTGCTGCTCCGTTGGTTCCTGACTGGGGGTTCCCAGTAGTCTGGTTCCCCTTCCCTTGATAGGACCCCTGGCCTTTTTGAAAAGGTTTGTTCCTTCTGTTGGAGTTTCCTGCTTGGCATCTTCACTGCCAGGTCCGTCCTTTCTCTTTTGGGAGCTCAAAGCATCCCTTCTTTTGCATGTGATCTCCACAACGGAGGTAGCATGGTAACATTCCTGAAATCTCAAGGTATCAGTTTCCAAATCTCCCATGACGGAGTATAATAGGAAGTAAAATTTAACTGGTCTATATTTTCCTTGGTTTACCTGTAAGCTGGTGGGAATGACTGGTCCCATCCCAAATTGGAGCCGAGGACTCAGTCCCCCATAGAACCGGTCGACCAAAATCTGGTCCGAGTATCCTAATCCGGGTAATAGTCGGAGTAGGGAAGTAAACTTTGCATAGTATTCATCCACGGTCATCTTACCAGTCTGTTCCAATGCGTCAAACTCCCTAGTTTTCACCATCCTGGTGTGGGCGGGTAGTACTTGCCCCTAAGTAGTGCGGTGTAGGCTCCCCAAGTGAAAGCTGGATCGTCCAGGTGGTCGGCCTTCACCATATTCCACCAATATCTTGCTGCATCTTTCAGGTAAAAGGCAGCGAGCCTCACTTTTTCCGTAGCTGGGACTGCAAGTGTCTCAAATGCTGTTTCCATCTCCATGATATAAGTCTCCAAGTGTACAGGGTCAGTTGGCCTGAGATCAGCCACACTCTTCACCCAATCCTTCTCTCTAGGTGGTGGTGGTGGAGGTTACTGCTGCTGATGTTGTTGCGCAACTCCAGCTTGAGCAAATGCTTGAGCTATCAAAGTGGCAATATCAGCCAGCCTGACGGGCGACTCCTCTACTGTCTGTCTGCGGCGTCCACCTCTTCCTGACATCTGCAGGAGTTGATGTATATTAGATACAGTGGTCACAATCTTGTTCTTGGATAGTAGTCTAGGTAAAAACTAACTTAAGCTCCTTTCTATACTATCTCTCAACCCGCAACCTAAAGCTTTAGAAATCCTAATCTTGGTATATCCTTGTATCCAGAGCGTAACTATGCTCTGATACCACTTTTTGTAACACCCCAACCCGAAATCCAATAACCTGTACGACGATCACTCCAAATAAAACATAAACTGCAGCGGAAAAAAATACAATAAACGGGCGGAATTACAATGCCGTTGGCCACCCTTGTGACCAACAAGGCTAACTCCAAATACAAATCTCCAAAAGTCACGGTCCGAATACGAATACAATCCGAGATACTAGGAATCAAACTCAAAGGTACAATGATTAAGTAAAACAAATAGCTAGTGATGAACTCCCATAGCTTGATCTACCCCACCTACACTCGGAGGAGTGGTAATATCTGCAACTTCAGGTACCTGAAAAATGGGGGTGCCCCCAAAGAGGCTCAGCAAACAATGCTGGTATGGAAAACGTGCAGCCCATCGGCTACCGGACCACACCAACTACTTTGTCGAATACATGCAGTTCATTTTTATGAAGCTGTAAACAAGCATGGCATGATAATAACAAGTATCCATACAAGGACAACAATGTCACATAGAACAAGACTTCAGAAGGTCAAGTTAGAAGAACTGTAATCCTTTGATAATAGTTGGGTCCACACAATGGGACTGACAGGTATATATGAGTATGTCAATATAGTGAAGGTATAGTGACCTCGTTAAAATAGAAAGGTGGGTAATGAGTCCCTCAGAAGATAACGTAGTTAACTCCTGTACTTATAATTAGGGCTGGCAAAACGGGTTGGCGGGTCGGGTTGAGCTTAACCCGAACACGACACGATTAATAAACGGGTTGACACGAACACGACCCATTTAATTAATCGGGTCATGTACATCAACCCGAACACGAATATACTTTAACCCGACCCGACCCGTTTAACATGATTAGTTTTTCGTGTCAACCCGATTAACCTAGTAGAACACGACTAATCTGATATTTACATGCGGCTATTCTCTCAATTCAAAATCCAAATATGGTTTGAATTTTGACGTATTAGTTTTCCTTGCCATAAAGATTAAAGAGCACTATTACAACAATATAATTTAAAATTCAATGGGTTAAGTAAAAAAATTAAAATCAATGGGAATTGGGATGTCATCATGTGCCGATTTGGGTGTTTGGCTGTGTGGTTGGATAAAAGAGGAGAGTAGGTGCTGTAATTTTAATTGGTAATGGGTTTGGATATATCTATATATATATATAACTTCAACTTAAAAGTTAAACGGGTTGGCGGGTTACACTAGTTAAACCCGAACCCGACCCGATTATTAAACAGGTCAACCCGGACACGACCCGTTTATTTAATCGTGTCAAATTATAAAACCCAAACCCGTAAATTTCGTGTCGGGTTCGTGTTGGTCAAACGGGTCGTGTTGAAATTGCCAGCCCTACTTATAATGGTGGGAATTGAACCCTCGAGAGAAGTGAATTCTTCCTCTTAACTTGAACTGTTCCGGTACGCAGCCGGTGAGTGACATAGTGCACCCAAAACTCCCGTCGCGACGTAAATTGAATAGGGGACGACCTGAGACAGGTACAACTCCTGTAGCATGCATGGCCAGATCCAACTGGGCTCCTCGTTCTCGTAGTATAGAATTGTTAGGTGTCAACCAAGTATGTTAAGCAAGGACACAATGTATATTGTCAGTTATCACGTTTAGGATAACGACGTTTGTTATAAAGTGAAGTTAGTGAGAAACTTGAGTACAAGTTCTCGGTATAATAAAGCACAGGTATTTAATCCACTGGTGATGTAGTGTGTATGCGTGGGACATACACATTACAGTTAGCATCAACACGCACATAAAATATCACAACAGTGTATAAGAGTAATACAACATTTTACATTTAATTATCTTGGTCGTTATTTTAAACAACAGATAGCACACAAGCCGGTGTAATCCGGTAGCAAACAGGTTGCAAGAATCCCATACCGTTCATCGTAGATTGCAGTTGAATATATCCTGGTCAACGTCTGGTCAAGTGTTGTCCTATATTAGGATTAATTGAGAGGGTTAATTTATGTTACCCTTGTATAATAATTTTACTGGATCATTCAACAATTTTATTATTTCACGTGAGGTTTATTTCTTCACACTTAGATAGTTTCTTTAACCTCTTAACTTATTGATAATCAAGGTGTCTATATACATTCTAATTTATATAGTCTTAATGAATAACTTATATTGTGTGGTAATTTCTTTTAATTACCTTAGGATTTAATGTATAACTTATCTTGTTATCCTCTTCGATTTAATTATAAATCCTTTAATGTACATATATGTATTTATTTATTCATGTACTATTTATGTTACTTGTTTTTAATTGTCTGGGTGACATAACAACTTTATAATTCCTCTACTATATTTATATGCCATACATGGACATAATATTCTTATAGTTTTTATTATTCCCTTTTACCATAAATAATATTTATTGGTTACCTTTAAATTCCTTATAACTATATAAGCCGTAGTTTTAATCCCATAATTCTGTAAATCAAAATTCTTCTTTCTAATTCCTCCAAATATCCACATGGGACCTATATTTATTTAAAACTAAATCATTACCCTTATATTTCGGTTATTTACAAACCAACCACATTAATTCATAAACTTAACATTTAAATTCTAATTTCATTATACTATATAGTTTTAATTCCTTATTTAATTAAATTACAAATACACCATTTATATTTTGATATATAACTTTTGAATATTGTAATTTTCGAAAATTACAGTTTAGCCCCTCAAACTTTTGGCTTTTACATATTCTTTTCCATAATTACAATTTAACCTCAAAATCTTATAACCTTTACATAATGTCTTATAAACTATAGTTTTAATTTTAATTCTCCTTAATTGCCGAATATATATATATATATATATATATAAAAATATATGTATTCTTAATTATGGATTCGCCCCATATTAAATTCCAAACTTTCATAATAACTTTTATAAATTACATAATAGCCCAAAAACTTTATAAATTGTTATTTTAACACTTGTTTAATTTATCTAAAATTCATAAACTTAATTCCTAACCTTATATTATACCATAATTACTCCAAGGACACCCTTAACTCTCGACTTTCATAATATATACACCAAACTTTGTAAAAATTGCATTTTAGCCACATAACTTAATTAATTAGTCATTTAAGCACAAATAAAATATTTTTAACTTTCCAACCTTTATGATATAAGTTTATATACATAAGTAGCTCATTAAAACCTATTCTTTACCTAGACCATTCGGCCATAATTAATAAGTTACCACATAGTATATAAAAGTGGATTTATATGTCAAAATAATTATACATAAATTCATATGAGTCATATAACTCATGTAAAAATTATTGTAATGTCTAATATTGATTCTTAGCTCAAAATAGAACTTATTTGCCCTTGACAATTTGGCATGAACTAAGATGTAACCTAGGTAACTTTTATGACATTAAAATGTGTCTTAAGGTAAATATTTTCCATATATGTTATAGATTATATTTTTGGTATATTATACCATATGGTTTCGGTTTTGATACCCTAGGAGATGTACATAATTTTTGTATAATTTTTAGAAGCTTAACCAAGCTTAAAACATAAAGATTGTCTTAGTAAACTTACTTCTTAATGAAGGATGGTTAAGTGCTTGAACTCTTCTTGAATCTCCAAGCTTTCTCCAAAGGAATTTGATGCTCCACTTCGGTTTTTATGCAAGAGGTGGAGGATTTTAGGAGTTAGATCTTTAACAAAGATCTTAAGTAGATTTGTAAGTAGTTTTTCAAGGCTTTACCTTAAGCTTTTCTCCTTAGGCTTTCGGCACACTTATGATGGATGAAGAACAAACTTTCCTTCATGAAAATGAAGAAGAAAAGAGCCTTAGAAGAAGTAGAAATCGGTTACACATAAAAATGTGCTTTAAGGATTTTCAAGCATGAAAAATACCTTAAGGTAACCTTGAGATGCTCCTTGGATTAATGTTGATTTAGACAACCTCCTTGGAGTATTAATTGATGCCGAATCCTTGTAGGTATGCTAGGAAGAGTTTTGCTTCAAGGCTTGACAAGAAATGCTAGGAAATTACCTTAAAGATGAAGATAGAAGTTAAAACTCCATCAATGGACTTAAGAGCTTCAAAGGGAGATGATGAAAGGAGAAGAGAGGAGCTTACCCAACCGGTTGCAAGGAGTGTGGGAAATGAGATTGCAACCGTGAGACTTAGGCAAGTTTGGAAAGGAATTTTGTTTTGTTTATTTTTGGACCATAATTGGCATGTTAGGTCATGTCTTTGTTTATTGTTTTCCTTTAGTTTATTAGGCTCCAAAGTCCCTAAATTAAGGCACCCATTCGGACATGTTACAAGGCAATGCAGGTGGTGGAAGGAATTATTGAAGCTAAATGACAAGGTAAGTTAGGTAAGGCTTTTTCCTTTGATTTTTCCATGTTAGAAAATTTGTCTTCTTCTTCCTTGTAGGTGGACGAATTCAAGGCTGTTTGGAGGCTCTTCAATCGGAATTCACATGGCTTAGACAAGCATGGAGTTGTCACTTGAAATTAAGAAATCAAAAAGTAGAATCTAGATCTACTTTTTGCTTTAATCATTTTGTTTTTGTCTAGCTAACATGGCCTTGTTTCCTTGCAGAATTTCGACAGCATGAAGGTCAAATTAGACCTACATTCTTTTGCCATTAAGTATTATAGCACATGGGAAGGTGAGTCACCATGTTTTATGCCTTTTACAGGTTTTAAATGTAAATTTTATACTAGTTTTTAGGTAGAAAATCGGCCCCTATAGAGCTCCTTGTTTGACACTGCCTTTAATTGATTTAGAGGGTCAATTCATCCCCATTTAAGATTCCTAATTCTTGGCATGTCAAAAACTACAAGGTAATTGTGTAAAACGCGTTTTAGTGACACGGGAAGGTGCGTTTTTGTGCTCTAAGGATATTTTGGGAAATAAGTTGTCTTTATGAGTTCCAAGTGTTTATAAATATTATTATAGTAAATAATGATATATTAAGGTGTTACATTGAGTCATATGGAGTTACATCAACTCATGACATAATTTTCGGCGGCTATCGGGACACTCCCGAGGCAAAAAGGAGCGTTAAGGCTTTCCCCCGAGGATTTGTGAATCTGAGAGAAGAAAATGCTCGTGGGTTCTCTTTAGAATGGTTATAATGATGTTAGGAACTCTAGGAAGAATTATATAGGAGTTCGTGCCGCATCAGCACCTCTCGGGCTTTTCGTGCTTTAAGGGGCGTGTGTGAGCACTCCCGAGCGTTTGCGTTTTTGACTAAAATAGGCCTAGGGACTATGTTTGTATAATCATATAATGAGGGTAGGGTATGACCATTTGGTTTGAGTTTTAGAAGGTCATACAAGGTCATGCTTAATCGCATGTTTCTAAGGCGTTTAGCGTTTATGGTGAAACGATTATTTTACGTACCGTTTTCATGCATGTGTTTGCATGCGTATGTGAAATGGTTTATATTTGGATTATTTTCCATTAAATAATAGTTTTATAATGTTAATTAGATTTTGGGTATTTCAAGTTCTGTTTCGGGGTTGTTTAATTTAATTGGGGTCCGTGGTCTCGGACAGTGGGTCCGTGGTCTCGGACAGTGGGTCCGTGGCCACGGACAAAATTAAAATTTGACCTTATCTGCCTCCGAAACCCTAGTTTAGGTAATTCAACTTTCACTTTTATTTTCTGTCAAAAAATGCTAAAAACACACACAAAAATAGAAGCGTGCACTTAGGTTAAAACGACTCGTAATAAGCCGTAATTAAACTAAGTAGAGGAAAATGACTTTAGGGGTAATGAAAGTAATTGAACCCTAATTAAGTCGAATATCAAGCCCCCGAACCCGAACTCTCCTTTCCTAATTTGATCTAGGTGAAAATTAGGTGGCGACTCATAATAGGTTCCAATGAGCTAGCTTAGGTATTAATAATTAATGTTATATGACATAGTTATTAATCTTAGGTTATAAGTGGACCTAAAACCTGACTAGATCCCAGTCAATCTAATCCACATAGGATAGGGTTTAAAATCGAGGCTCACAGACTGGCGACTCTACTGGGGATAAATTCTTAATTTTAACTTGTCTAATTTAATAAAGAGGGCTTAACTCGAAAAATTGTTTATTTATGGCTTTATTACTTTGTTTGTTTACTTTCGTGCGCACTTTAAATTTTTGCACCCTTGCATCATATGAGAGCGAGGGTCCACGCAAACCGACTTCACCCGGGACCCGTTTGAGAGTCCCCTGTCAGGGACTCACACCTTTCAGGTGATGTGAATAAGCGGGGAAAAGAGGAGGGTGTCGTCTAACCACACCCCCTTAATACCTGGGCATTAGCCCCAAGCGTTTTCCTGGCAGTGCCCTTACCTAGCCCATTGTTTGGTCAGTCAAAGACCCGACCGTAGACGCACACCTTCAGGTGATGTGAAAAGAGTGGGAAGCCCAAATAGAATAGCGTGCAAGCCCTATTCCTTTGTGGTGACCTGGGCCCATGCCCCATGCACCTCTCCGGATCGATCCATACCCAGCTTGATTAAATGTCTAGTGAGGACATGTTGAATTTGTGGGCTTTGTTTGCTTGTGTGATCGGCCCACTACCCAGCCTAGAGATTGATAGGAACTTCTCCTACATCAGCCTAGCCCAACCCGAATTGGCAGCTCTATTTGTTTGCGGCCCAGAGGCCCTGTTTGGTTTATATGTGAGTCGTTCGGGCTTCGGCCTAAAAGCCTAGACTTAGGTGATTTCTTTTCCGCCCAATTTGAATTATCCAATTAGTTTTAGGCCCATAAAAAGAAATCAACCTGAACTTGGAATAACTCACAAGTCCTGAAATAAAATCTTTTCGGCTTAGCAACCATCTTCTCTGACCCAAAGAAAGTTAGGCCCATTTGTGATTTAGGGACCATTCCAGCCATGTGCTTTACTTCAGGCCCAAACACATTCCGGCCCAAGGGCTCATTCTAGTCTAGGTAGACTTCTTATCATGACCCTAACCCAAAACCCTAGATCTAGATGTCACCTCTCAGGCACAATCAAGGCCGTCCAGTCCAAATTCCAATTCACAGACTGAAAAATACCCCGGCCCAAACACCTCATTTTCTGGGTATCTTAGCCCACTTGCATTCAGTCCAAGCCTGTTCCGGTCTTCGATCTACCTTGTGAAGCGTCATTTTCACCCTAGTTCATTCAGCCCACTTCCTCTTGTTAGCTAATAATGGACACCTTGGAAACAGGTAGGCCCGAATCCCAAGCATGGCAGAAGGAGGAAGTCCAATCAATACGGATGCCCAGTTAGCCGTAGAATTCAATGAGATGTTGAAAAAGATTGAGCGCATGGAGAAGGCCAATAAGCCAGCCGGTTTCGACTACTTTTCCACTGGACTGTATCCCGAGGTTGATCTCCCGCCAAAGTTGAAGTTGCCAACACTTCCTCTGTACAAGGGTTCCTCTGACCCACAGCTTCATTTGGCAATGTTCGATCGAGAAATGTCTATCCTTATGCTGAACAATATGCAAAAGGCCAAGGTATTTGCTCGCTATCTTGATGAGACCCCTCAGCGTTGGTACGTAACTCGAAGGATGAATACCAAGACCTACGAGGAGGTCTGTGAAGCTTTTCTGCATCATTTTGAGTACGCAAGAAGTTTTGGAGTCACCAGGACTGATCTTGCAAGCACACGACAAACAGAAGGTGAGTCAATGACCGACTTCGTCAAGCGTTGGAGGACGAAGGCAGCCGCTATGCTCACAAAGATGGACGAACAGGAGCAAATCCGAATGGTAATCGAGAATATGCAGAAGCAATACAATGACAAGCTGAAATTCACATACTTTCCTAATTTCGACTTGTTGATGGGACAAGTTGGTGTCCTAGAGGAATTGATCCATAAGGGAGAATTAAAGCTTGGGAACTCAGAAAACACCGGAAATGGTTCAAGGACAGCAACTTTCATCCAAAGAGGCATCCAAAAGAGAACCAGGCAGCATGAGGTAAACACCGTTCGACGGCTAAGAGAGTCAGGTTGGGCCATTGGAGCATCTGAGCCACCTAGAAAGAAACTCCGTCAGAGAGAGTTCACAGACATTGGTCAACCGTTGAGCCAGGCTTTTAAAAGGCTCTAGGAGCGAAGCATACAACAACCTCTCACCCCCGGCCCGGGGTCCCTCAGAAAGGAAGGAACTTAAGTCAGTTTTGCCAGTACCACCAATTACCCGGTCACGACACCGATGATTGCAAGGCTTTGAGGCACACGATCCAGGACCTCTTTGACCAGGGATTTCAATGCGACGGTATTTAGGAGAATGTTTTTGTTAGAAATCACTTTAAGTTCACAGCTCTTGGTTTAGACTTTAGAATATTTCGTTTACATTCTGTTTTCCTTTTTAGTGTGCTTTGAGTAGCTTTTCGATGTATGTACTCAGTATTGTTCAATTTATTTGCCATTATAAAGCTTTTGCATCCTTCACATCTTTAAGAAAGTCATGTACAAATGTTTCGTAATAAAATGCTTTTTCTCTAACAAAACAAAAAATGGTTTGAGTATGTCTTCTGATAAAGGCACATGAAACAATCATCTTCTGGCAATAGAACAAGACGAGTCGTCATTTTGCTTCCAAAAGGGTGAACATGTCCGTCCAAACACCATCACAATACACCCAAAACAATCCACAAAGCGGTCCAAACTCTACATTTGTTTAAGTGTTGTCATAAACCCTAAATCAATACTGGGGGCAATCTGAGCTCGGGATCGTCGTCTTTAATCTTTCGTTTAAGCGTGTGAACTAGTCTCTGAGTGAAATTCACGAGAATGTCTTGAGCGGAAAAACCATGAGTGAACAAGCGTGTCATTTTTACATGACTCCAGTGAGACCACATTCAAAGGTAAGGTAAACGGCATAACTCCGACCGAAGGAGATATTTTGTAAATTTAGGCTTAAACCTTTGAAAAGTAACAAAGAACGGATACACAACTATCAGGGATGACGAAGCACCTAGGTACAGCACCACACAGCCAAAGCTTGTGAACCCTGACATTACACCCTAGGCACCCCGCTGAGCTTTTCGTATACATCCTCTTTTACAACATTAGAAACTCCACAAACAAGCCAGCCAACGATGAACAACCGACCCGGTGACCAAAGGAAGCAAGGAGCCCGACTTCCGAACAGCAACTTCACAAGTCCAAAGAAGCAACGCCGTTACCAAGACAATGAAATGATCTGCAAATGGTCCCAAAGCGACATAGGATCCCATGAGCTCACATCAAAAAACAACTCTCAAAGTTCAAAACCGGGAAAACAAAGAACCCCGAAGAAAAAGAGTTTCAAAGAAAGGTAAATCTGGAAAGCCTAGAAGTGATCCAAAATCAGAAGAAAGAGAGAAGGTGCAAGGAACAATTCAAAAGTTTCAAGTTCCAAGCTCACAAGCGAAGTCATCACGAAGTAGCCAAACGACTTCAAGACAAAGAAGGCAAGTTCGAGAGAAGGTGCAAGTTGCAACTTTGGTCACCCTTATAGCTCCCCATATCCTAAACATTCTTCCATCATCCCATTGTCTTTCATCACACCCCATAGCCACGTTATAAACTTAAAAGACTTCCTACTTGGTAGTTGTGTATCCAATCACGTGAAAGTAGCAGGTTGAACGCGTAAATCGAACAAATGTCAAATTCAATGGTTGAGATGTTTTGAGAGCACGACTGTAAGCATCAAACACTTGAGTGTAGGGTAGAAAGCACCACATCAAGACATAATCCTTGACCATGTGAGGATAGGATTTGTTCGCATGTTTAATCAAAGAAAATACTGGGGGCAATCGATCGTTCCGATCGATTGCCATGAACTCTAGCTCAGATTGTCTTAATGGAAAATACTGGGGGCAATTATTGGTTCCAACAATTGCTATGACAACACCAATCGAAACTCAAACATTAAGCACCACCGACACCATCACACCACAGGCCCATATAAGCCTATACCTCCACATCATACCACACAGGCCCATAAGCATATGCCTCCACATCATACCACACAGGTCCCACATAAGCCCATACCTCCACATCATATACCATGGGCACCTCATAAGCCTTCACCTCCACATAAATTCCATAGCCCTTCATAAGCCTTGATCACCACTCAAGAGATCTCCACATCAAACATCACACCACACCAGTGGCATGTTCATCTCCTAGGAGATAAATTACGAATCTGAAATCTTTAGTCAGGAAACGATAATTTCACTTTCCTTTTCAGTAGACAGAACTTTTTTTAAACATTACCATGTTTGGCACCTTTTGCAGCAACTTCTTGTCCTAGGCAATTTCCTTCAAACATTTCGATTTCATAAATCTCATCATGGCCGTGTTTGGCATATTTCCAGCAATTTCTTACTTTGGACAATTTTCAGCCTTTTCAAGCAATCTCATTTCGCAATACCCATGTAAACCTCTTCATTTCCATGTTTGGAACTTTGACTATTTGCTTTTTGCCACAATCATTTGCATAAAGCATACTTCACATCCTTGCATTATCAAACATACTACATTCCTCAATTAGCCTAGTTAAGAGTAGAACGGATCTCGGTCTCCATAAGCAACCGAGTAGAACGGGTCTCGGTCTCCATAAGCAACCGAGTAGAACGGATCTCAGTCTCCATAAGCAACTGAGCAAGATGGATCTCGGTATCCATAAGCAACCGAGTAGAACAGATCTCGGTCTCCATAAGAAACCGAGTAGAACGGGTCTCGGTCTCCATAAGCAACCGAGTAGAATGGATCTCAGTCTCCATAAGCAACTGAGTTAGGTGGATCTCGATCTCCATAAGCAACGAGAGTAAAATGGATCTCAGTCTCCATAAGCAACTGAGTAAAACGGATCTCAGTCTCCATAAGCAACTGAGTTAGACGGATCTCAGTCTCCATAAGCAACTGAGTTAGGTGGGTCTCGGTCTCCATAAGCAACCGAGTTAGGATGGGTTTCACCTCCAAACCTTAGGCATACATAAGTCCTATCACCACAAAAAACAATTTCAGGCACCCATAAGACCTCCCTTACATTTAATCCTTTAGGCTCGTCATAAGACCTAGATCCAACCTTTAGGCTCGTCATAAGACCTAGTTCCAACCTTTAGGCTCGTCATAAGACCTAGTTCCACCTTTAGGCTCGTCATAAGACCTAGATCCAACCTTTAGGCTCGTCATAAGACCTAGTTCCAACCTTCAGGCTCGTCATAAGACCTAGTTCCAACCTTTAAGCTTGTCATAAGACCTAGAATCATCCCTTTAGGCTCGTAGTAAGACCTAGCATCACTCTTCGATTTACCTGCTTCCATCAAAGATTTTGCATTCATTCATTATAGGAAGTCAACGCCTTATAATAGCTTGACATCATTTCCTTCATTATAGGTAGTCGGCGCCTTAGAATAGTCTGACATTACTTCATTTTTACCTTTAGGTGGTCGACGCCTTAGAATCGCTCGACATCCTTCCACTTTACTCATAGGTAGTCAGCGCCTTAGAACAACTCGTCACAACTTGTCGGATTTCAATTGCTTGTGGGGTCTTTTAGGATCCAAAATTTTGGGGTATCACTCAAGCATCAACTAGCCTTTTCATTACCATTACAAAGTCTAGTCGACGGGGGGCAATCTGTTATACCCAAAATTTCAACCCCCCGGAAGGGAGTCTCTACTAATAGGCTAGTAGCGAGGGTTCCCAGTTCGATCGACACATTTCAGAGTACTAGGGACAACTTAGTCATCTCCAGGGGCATTTTCGTAATTTTCAAGGCTCCTAAGCCCCTATAGGCTTTCTCTCTCCTCCAAATAAGGGTCAAACCAATTCAAAATGCTTTGAAATTTTAACCCATGATAGAGGATGACATTTGAAGCGTAATGGCGTTGGAAATTTGATTTTTTGAATTTCCAATAATTTTCTAGCAATTTCTGATTGAATCTGACGAGAAATTGAATTTAAAAATATTCCAATATCCAAAAATTCGATTCCACTTTTGAAAAATCAGAAATATCATCCTTTGCTCATATGTAAAATTTCATAATCAAATTCCTTTTGGAAGCCCTTGAGCAAAAACGTCGGTAAATCTTGGTTTTCACCGGATTTTTCTATCTTTAAGGAAGCCTATATAAGGAACCTTATCCCATGATCAAAGGAGAACCTCAAGAACCCTAGACTCTCAAAGAAGGCAGCCGTCTCATTCTCCTCACGTTTTTACACATCCAAGCACCAAAATCACATCAAAAATGCCCCGAAATCACCATCTAAACATTTTTCAACTCCCAACACATCAATAATCATCAAACATCAACCAAACCACCTCTAAAACGTGAAGAACACCTTCAACAATCAATAACCAGAAGCTCGGGTCGAACTCAATCCGGAATCGGCACCATCGGAGCCTCCGAAGAATCCCGACGCAAAGAATCCTCTTGCATTCGAAGGTAAAATAGGTTACAATTCTACTTTTCTAACTCCCCACGACCATATTAACTCTCTGTTAAATTTGGGCTCAAACTAACCCTTTTTGGCTTCTGTATTGCTGTTTACTTAAGCTTCTGTTCAATTACTTGTTCGCTAAGTTTCGCATTGAATTCGATTTCAAATTGAACACTTTCAATCACTAACGTCTTGTAAATCTTTCAGGCCACACGCCCATAAAATTTGAGCTCAAAACACCGTCAGGAACCATCAAAAACCCACCGTCCGTGGGTGGTCCATGACCTCGGACGCCTTGTCCGGGACCACGGACGGGTTGTCCGTGACCACGGACACCCACGGACGGCGGCAAGATTTTAATTTTTTAAAAATTTAGGTTTTGCTAAACTGTGTCTGGGCCTACGGACATCCTGTCCGTGGCCCCGGACTTTCAAATTTGCATTTTTATTTGAGTTCTGTTTTGGGTTATTTAATTTAATTGGGGTCCGTGGTCTCGGACAGTGGGTCCGTGGCCACGGTCAAAATTAAAATTTGACCTAATTCTGCCTCTGAACCCTAGTTTAGGTAATTTCAACTTTCACTTTTATTTTCTGTCAAAAATGTAAAAAACACAAAAAAAAAAAAACAGAAGCTCGCACACTTAGGTTAAAACAACTCGTAATAAGCCGTAATTAAACTAAGTAGAGGAAAAACGACTTCTAGAGGTAATGAAAGTAATTGAACCCTAATTAAGTCGAATATCAAGCCCCCGAACCCGAACTCTCCTTTCCTAATTTAATCTAGGTGAAAATTAGGTGGCGACTCATAATAGGTTCCAGTGAGCTAGCTTAGGTATTAATAATTAATGTTATATGACATAGTTATTAATCTTAGGTTATAAGTGGACCTAAAACCGACTAGATCCCAGTCAATCTAATCCACATAGGATAGGGTTTAAAATCGAGGCTCACAGTTCGGTATATTCTGTTAGTCAGACCGTGGCAAGGTCCTGGAATGTATTAGAATCCGCTGCAACGTTTGTATATATGGTGATAAGTTTACGATAACCACGTTTGGATCGAGATGGGGTGTTACAAAAGTGGTATCAGAGCGTAGTTACGCTCTGAAGACAAGAATTACCGAACTTAGGAGAATACTGAGGTTGAATTGAGATATGGGTTAGGGTTAAGGGTTGAGAGATAGAGTGGGAGGTGCGTTAGTCAGGACTTCCTGGTGATTACCAGATATCTATAGTACCTAAACCCACCTCCACATCCCTTGCTTGAAGTACGGGGAACAAACGCCAGAGAGAAGAAAGCCTTCTCTTACTCGGGAAAAACCGATCTGGCAGTTAGTTAACAGTAAGCAATACGAGAAACATCTTGTTGAACAACAGTTTATGAGAACTTGAACGTTTTAACTGGGGCGCAGCGGTGAAACAGCGCTACCAAGGGAATTCTACCAGTAAGGGAACGGAAGTTACCGGCAACATGGGTCGACATGCTATGCAGTCGAAATAACCCGCCATATAAATGGTAAGAAAAACACTATAAGTGCAATGGTTAAGAAAGAATAAGCGACATGAGTACCGGCAGTGGTCCGAGTGAGCATAACAGTGGGATAATACAATGCATGAGAATTAAGACTACCTGAATGTCTAGTTAAAAACGGGGACTCCAAACCCCATACAATGAGGGGGGTTACACACCTGGCAGATATGGCGCAGACGACGTAAAAACTTATACAAACTGTATACCGAAATAGGACTACGAGGTAGTGCCTAAAGGAGAACCATTATTAGTAACCACGACAAAATGTGTGAAACGGGAGTGAGAGTCAAAACATAAGAGAATAACGAGGGGTTTCCTCAGAAAGAGGAACGCCCTGATGAGTGACGGTAATGTCAAGACAACAAGGAAACTGCCGGATGGCTAGTTATCCTAAATAAGAGAACGTCGAAGGAGTCTTGAGGACTACCAAATATATAGAAATTAGTGGAAGTACCAATACTGACGACACAGTACCGGAAGCCCATCTTGCATGGCGCACTTGCCATAGCAAGTGCTACCACGGTTAAGCTACATGGAAAGCCATCATGGCGAGATAGTAGAATGCTACAGTTGTAGTGTAATACCCCAAACCTTAGTATGTTGTTTAAACATTTAAATATGGTATATTAAGACTAAAAAGAGTCTTAGAAACATTAGTAAGCAAATTAAACCATAGAAAACACAAAATGTGCTTTAAGGTCAATAAGAGCCAAAATGTGCTCTAAGCTTGGGATAAGCTTGATTAAGACCTAATGAACTTACCAAGACCTTATTTATATACTAATGAACATATTAAACCAATTACCAAAGAAAACCAAGCTTGAAAACAAGTTAAACACAAAATGTGCTTTAAGGAGTTACAGCACATTTTGAAAAATTGTCTTGTAAATGAGTTTTGAATGGCTAAATGTCCATCATTACTCTTAATTAACATGTGTACTATATAGTATCACATTTAGAAGTCTATATTAATGGGAATCAAAAATTTCACTTCTATGTGCCTTGTTTATGAATAGTAACTTTAATAAGCTAGTTTGTAACATATGTTGTTATAAGTAATTAAATGAGTCATCAAAGACTAAAATACCCTTGTTATAATAATAGGGGCTGGATTTTAAGTGTGGTGACTCACCACTCTTGTAACTTGTTAAGTAAATAAAGATGACTCTTAAGTTACTATTTGCTTTAAGGTATAAATATCTTCTAAAAAGCAAAACAAACTCACTTATCTCATTCTCTCATTTCCCTTCTTCATTTCCCACGGTTCCAAGTCTTCTCAACCTCTCTTCTTTCTTCCATTCACGATTTGCAATAGTACTACACAAACTCTATCTTTGACCTCTTGTAATTCCTAGCTCACTTAACCAAACCAAAAACAAACACCACCATTCTCTTCCTCTCATCAAGCTCTTCATTCCTATCTTCTCAAAACTTCAAGACCACCATTTCGGTGCCATGGAGTTCCACCATTGAAGGAGCTTGAGCTTATATTTCTACATATTATTGATCTCCTTTGCTTCTAGGTAAGGAATCAAAGAAAAAAATGATGTTTCTCCATGTTTTATCTTGACCGAGAATCACCATTAATGGTGCTCATTATATTGGTTTGTTCTAGCTTCATTCCAACCTTTCAAGGACTAGGCGGAGTCCTCTCTTGATAGATATTCAAACTCTCTTCAAATCCACGGTAAAAAAACTATCTTAATGCTTTTGAAAACAATGTAAAACCTAGGGTTACAATGAGATTAAGCTTGGAGCTTGTATACTCATTACATTGCTTGTGTAATGTTTAGAAGTTGACAAGCAACTAAGCCTAGCCGGTTTTACAAGGAAACAAGAAAGAAGTTTGTGAGGAAAAAGAGGTAAAATATACTAACCTAATGTAGTTTAATGCCTTAGGAGAAATGAGCTTATAATGCTTGTAAAACTACCTAAAGAGCAAATGGTAAATGACTTAGCGAAATGTTCTCAAGGAGACTAGTAAAAGGACATATGTGTTGTTGTATGTATTTGCAGGTCAAAGGCATATATATGTGGAAATTCAGTGTTTAAGGTTTAAGCATTTTAAGGGCCTAAGTGCCATGCAATTTAAATTATGCACTATATGTAATGTAGTGTAATTGGGTGAAACTTTGTGTGTGAGAGTGTTCTTGGTGAATTTAGGTGTTCTTGTGTGCTTAATGGAGAAAACAATGTGTTTTGGCTTAGTAATGTTCTAGGAGAACCCATGTCAAAAATTGGGTAATGTATAGGAGGTTATAAGTGTTTAAGAGAATTTTGGAAACTAGGAAGTCTTGTGAAGGGCTAGGTATTTTACTAGGAAAGAAACTATGTATTAAGATGTTTTAGAGTGCAAAAGGACTTAGACACTGTCTTGAAGGTTTTAGAATACAGTGGGTGTTTAGGAATACACTAAAGTCATTTTGGAGTTGTTCTAGGATTCATGCAACTTTGGTAAACAAAGAGAAGGAGTAAACTTGTAAGAGGAACTACAAGAATGACATAAGGGTTTAGGTGTAAGAAAAGATGCTGAGAGATGATGTGTAAATGGTGAGGAAATATTTTGGTATAATGGCTATAATAGGCATGAAACACCATTTAGAAACTTAAGGAGAAAATACTATAAGTGTTAGAGGTTTGGGTGGAAATTGGTTAAGTATTTAAAGGCTTAGAAAATGAGTGTTTTGCCTTGTCCGAACATCCGTCCGGACATGGACGTTCGGACAGGCCTGTTGCGTAAAAAAATTTCAGAGTCTCGACTTGTGTCCGACCATGGGAAGTCCGGACACAAGTTCGGACGTACCTGCTTCTACTTTGAAATTTTCTCGACCCGTCCGAACTTCCGAAGTCCGGACACAAGTTCGGACAGGCGTCTGTTTTCAGTTTTGAGTCTCGACTTGTGTCCGAACTTGGGAAGTCCGGACACAAGTTCGGACAGGCCACTGTATGGACCAAAAACTTTGTTTTAAAGTAGAAAAAGTTGTCTAAAAATGGTGATTAGTTAGTAATGATGATATGAGGTTAATTAAGACATGTTAGGAGTGTTATAATGACAATAAAAAAGTGAAAATAATAACAAGTGTGAAAATGAAATAACTAGATATGTGAAGTAACAAGATAACAATGGACTAGTGCGTTAATTAACCGACGTTACTAATGGTTTAGGATTCTCTCAAGGTGGAAACCAGTCGAAGCAAGGACCAAGGTATGGTTTTCTTGAAGTCTGTTGCCTACCGGTTTACACCGGCTTGTGTGTTGTTTGTTTTTCTGTGTGTAATGACTTTGTAAGATTAAACCATGTAAAGAGTTTACAGTTGTTAAATATTATTATGTTGTTAAGTATGACTCTCTCTTCCCTTGTGTGTGTCTAACAAGACTTGACCTATTATTATGAATTGTTTACTGAGTTCAAAGTTGAACTACTAACAAGTGCTAACGGGGGAAGTGAGGAGTCCGGTCTGTTCCGGCCACGCGTGTGAGTATGGGAGTCGATGTCATAACCGGTTCGATTCTCTTTGTATGTTATGGTTGTTTTCCAATTTGGTTTTCAACCTTCCTTTAGCTTAACCAAGGCTATTTTACTGACTCACGTCGGGCCACAGGGGCATACTATGTGTTGTTTTGGTGTGCTTGGATCACTATATCCGAGGCACTTGTGTTAAGTTACCCGTTCAATCTAACAGGACGGTAACGAGTTATGTAACGAGCTTAGCATGAGCATGGCAACATTCTCTAGGCTCTCCATGGGGAACTAATTGTATTGGTTCACTTCCTAAATGGAATTGTTCTTGTGTGTTATGTGTGATGTTGTGTACAATACCTATGTTATGATAAATGTATATGTTGTGTTGTAAAATGAATGCCATGTCACCATGACAATTAGTTGCGCGTATCCCGGTAGTCGATGGGCTGCGCGTCAACCATACCAGCCAAGGGTTGCTGACCCCCTCGGGGGCTCCATATTTCTTTACTGCAAGATGAGGATCGAAGAAGCGGAATGGCTTTAGATTCTAGGATGCAGGTTACTTTTGATTACTTTTGGATGTTGGGCCCGGGATGCGCCTGTGCTCCCGTGGCGTTATATATTTTGGTTGTGAACAGTTTACAGTGACAGTATATAGTGAAGGATGTAAGTAAATACTCGGTATTATGTTAATGTATATGTGGTTATTAGTTCTATGCTCGGGAGTCTGATCATCAGACCGATACACTTGTATTTATTCAGCCTTGTTAACCACGGGGTGGTTGACGGCGTTGTAGCACCAATCGTTTAGTTACTGTTTAGATGTTTAAATTCCGCTGCGATTTCAAGTAATGTTATGTGCGTAGTAGGGGTGTTACATGTAGTAATACCGGATTGTAAATCCATAAGAACGAGAAAATGAGACCTTGGAAAGGCCGAACGGCCTGACCATATAAGATGAGTCGACACACCAGTCAGCAGGGAGCTGAACTTAGACGATATATTAAGGGATAAAAAAAAATTAACCACAGTACAACCTACTACAACAACAACAACCGACAGTACGGTAAGAACACAAAACTCGGATCTCAAGAGAAGAAACCTAGGAGATCGCTTAGTAATCCAAGCAAAACATTACGTGTAAGCAACAAATACAAGGAATGTATTATAAGATATGTTGAGACTGTTGACAAAATGTCTTCCAACGAGAACGGGATAGAACTCCCGAGGTGATCATTGAGAATACCAGTAATAAAATTCTTCATTAAAGATGTTGGTAAGCCCCGGAAACAGGGATAAAGGAAGTAAAACCTAAGTTATAACCTACCAAGGGTTAAGGTCATACGATCCGACAGAGGAAGCTCAGAGGACTATCCCACAGTGCGGGCATAGTCGAGCGAACAAACTGATGAATGACAGTTAATGCTGTTTGCCTAACTCATTAACACCGAAGTATTGATTGATCATCAACGGGTGGCGTAGTCAAAGAAAGTTGAACGAGGCGTTGAGATGGAAGTATAAGATGACAGGATGATATCCAACTTGGACACCGTAAGGCAAACGCCTAATACGAACGTGTCCGTAATTGTTTAAAAACACACAAGTCTATGAAGACGACATAATTGTCACAGACACTAAGTAACCTCAGATCACCCGAATAAACTTCCATAGCGGGGAAGCAGGATGGAGCAACTTACCATGATACCCGGTATACATTTAAAATGTAACCTAATGGTGGATAGTGTTCAAAGAACCAGAGACTTATGAGGATAACCTATAGATGAGTAAGAATACAAGGAGAGAACCGAGCACCGGCTCTCACCCAATGACATTAAGCACTAAGAACCTACGAGCCAAAGATGTTAACTACATCAGAGCCCGAGGCGCGGTAGTTGTAAGAGACCTTATTTAAGCCATGAAGGAACTACAATTTGTAGACGTGAACGTTTACCAAACCCGTAAGTTAATTGTGGAAAATATTGCCAGGAAAGGGCACCAATGAGAATAATGAGATAGTACATTGTCAGGGGCGGAGAACGAACCATTCCTTTTTTTTTAGGGTGGGGATACCTCTCCTTGTGGTGAGGCCATGAGTGGAATAAACCCCTCAAAAAGGGCTTTCACTATTAGAGATGTAATACGCTTTGGTTAGAGAATGAAAAAATGTGAACCTTGAGACTACCTTTAAACATACTAGATACACTGAGTAATAAGGAAGGCTGCAGAGACAGACCTTATCCAACACCCAGGATGTAAGAATCAGTAATCGTAAGAGGGACTAACCTACATACGAGACCGAAATTGAGGTAGAAACACCTTCATGTTTAGAGACAACCACTTACAACACGGTACGGCAACCGCCATACACCGAAGTTGGAGAAACCCCAGTGTGCTTACACCAGGAAGGAATTGAAAAAGATAAAATGTTAAAATAAGTGAGTAAGTAGTTGCACATCAATGGGCAACATGGTAAAGGCCAACTACCACCATAGCAGAGGTCATTAAGGGCAATACCTTTATAAGTGGATAAGTCATGGTCCGCGGTTAAAGCGACCATTATGTATGAGCCATCAAATATTGACACTGAGGCAACTAGATTTATGAGCTAAGACCAGTATAAGTAAGAGAATAAGATGGAAGATGAACTGCGCATTGATGCCAGTAGTCTGGACCTGGTTAGGTAGATTTCACAGAAAGCACACTACCCATTCCTCAAGGAACTGGAAGTGCATTCCTAGTAGACCAAATATGACAAACAAGATAAGAGGCTCTATGGAAAGAGACCTCAGTCACTAAGAGACCGAATCAGTAGGGGATACAGAAAGAACTGAGCATACAATACCCAAGAACATAGTAAATGGATTTTCCTTGATTAAGTTCAAGAAGAACAATAAGTGTTATTATAGGACAATGAAAGAGGAGATCGACAACAGAATACTTCATAGTTAGCAATGGTTAAACGTGTGACGGACATTACGAGTTTACTAAAACGAGATGTGGGACGATTGCACCCCACAGGGGCTTGCAGGCTGACACGCTCATTTATGAGTTAGTCGGGTAAGTAGTAATGTACCAGTAAGGTACCCCATGCATGTGGACGAGTGGTGTAAGGAACACGGGAAGTAGTCGACTCCGTACCACGGTCAACGACGCAAGATCAGACAAGAGCAGCTACTACCCCAAACAGTCGAAGAGAAGATTCGGTTGAACCAACAACACAAATGAATCAAGAGAACAAATAATTAAGGACTATGAAGTGCGATGAGCACAGATTGTAAGTACAGACATTGGACATGTCTTAAGATGTAAGAGATTAAACGTAAAGCGTTAATAAGCACTAAACAGTAGTTTCAGATCAAGAATCATCCTTAGACCAAAGGTCAGATGGAAAAAAATGATTTAGACAGTGAGAAAACACTAGAATACAAACATTAGATCTCCAGGGAGACTGGATAGACGAGCTACAACTCATTAAGGCCGTGTATATATAAAGATACACGTGTCCATTAAAAGACTTTAGTACACAAATATAAGCATGCAAGAGAAGAATAATAATACTATAAAAGGATAAGGAAAGGCAAACTAAGCCTAAATTTATCAGAGTCGTGCAGTGGACAGGTAACTTAAAAGAGGTTTCACATACCTGATGAACGCGGAAAGGGAATGATATACCACACATCTTCCAATGGAACAAATATAAGATTTAGCAACTAAATGCTTTAGTATCTTTGAGATTAGACCAAACTAAGTTAAGAATATGGATAAGTACCGTTAGAATCCTCGATACAGAGACTAAGTCATTAGCATAGTTATGACCCTCTGATCGAATTATAGTGAGATATAGATGACATGGAAGCTAGAATGCTTGGTGAGAATTAGAAATCTTGAACCTATGTTCAAGAATGATATAGTGTTGATTACGTGGGCGTAATCAATTTTAAGGGGGGGTAGAGCGAAAACCGCTTAGCGTATGTTTATGTACTGAGTACGTAACTACGATGTGCATAGCACAAAAGAATTGGAGAATTTGTTTTACATAAACATTTTGAGATAATCATGGTAATTGCACACAGAAGATGTGAATACCATACATATTAAGTACCTACCTTGTTAACTCCGGTGTGAGTACAAGTTAAGAGAACTGGTGAGGATTAATGAGACTTAAGGAATATGGAATATATGAGATATGGGTCGGTATGAAACTACATGTGAGATAAGATAAGATAACACTATGAGATA
This sequence comes from Limonium bicolor, assembly GCA_023374045.1. Lineage (NCBI taxonomy): Eukaryota > Viridiplantae > Streptophyta > Magnoliopsida > Caryophyllales > Plumbaginaceae > Limonium > Limonium bicolor. The sequence continues at coordinate 334,855,593 of CM041777.1, read as the reverse complement.
TTATTTGATAGAGTGTGAGGAAGAAGATAGTAATGCTATGAGATATAAGATGGTGAGAATGATATGAGACTGATATAGAACTTAGTAAAAATGAGAGCCTTAGGTAATTACTAAAAGATGAACTGGGAATGATTAATAGACTGAGTCCACACTTGGAGATGTATTGATTACGAGTAGGAAGACTAAAAAGATAGAAAATTGGACATGAGTGAATTATTTGATGTTTGAAAATGACGTGGGAGGTGGAACTTGATTTTCTAGGGATCAAGGAAACTAAACACAAATTGGGGTGGAAGGATAGTTTACACTAAATGTGATCACATCAGGGTTGGATGACTTGAAACTCCTAAAGTGGTCACAATAAATCACGCTATGGATAGAGGCTTTAGGATAAACGAAATTGGAGTTAATTGTATTTTCTTATAAAGGGAATTATCCCTCACTTGACCTCGTAAAGAGAAATAGAGTGTTTGTAGTCTGGCCCATGGTGACGAGGGACGAACGAGCCATTGTCTACGGACTGGTGGTGACATGGGAGAATACGTGAAAATTATGTGATGTTTTAATCATCAAAAGGAACAAAGGGAATTTTGAGTGCTATACATGCTTAAGCATGTTGTGTGATATTCGAGTATAATAATATGACAGACCTAAGGGGTCAATAAGTTAAGAATGTACAAGTGTGATCTATATGATCTTGGAATGAGGTAAGACATTGTATTATAATAGAAAAGATGCATGGGAACTTTGGGGACAAAGTTCTTTTAAGGGGGGTAGATTGAAATACCCAAACCTAAGTATGCTAATTAAACATCAATTTATGATGTAGTAAGGCTACAATATGCCTTAGGAGATTGGTAGACAATTTAAACCAAGAAAAAAACACAAGAAAAATGCCTTAAGGGCAATAAGGCAAAAATGTGCTCTAAGCTTGGAGTGACTGGATTAGCTCCCAAATACCATTATAAGACTTTATTAACATGCTAATGGACATGTTAAATCAATTACCAAAGAAAACCAAGCTCACAAACAAGCTTAAACATAAAATGTGCTTTAAGACTCTTAAAAGCACCTTTTTGAGAAATGTCTTAGAATGGGTTTTGAGTGCTAAATGCCTATTATTACATCTTAATCAACATGTGTGCTAATTAGTATCACATTAGGATGTCTAAATCAATGGAAAACCAAAAATTTCACAAATATGTGCACTAATTTGTGAATAGTGCCAAATAGTGACTATTTTAAGTTTTAGTCAATATAAGTCAATTAGTTGGTCACCAAGACCATTAAATCTTGGTTATAAAGGGGGTTCCGTTTTGATGTGGGGAGTCACCACATGACTAAGAAACTAAGGAAAAGAAGAGGAAAAGAGAGAATATACTATTACTTTTAAAAAGAAAATCTTACCTTTTAAGCCTACCTTCTCTCCTCTTCTTCATTCCTTCTTTCTTCCACGGTTTTCTTCTTCTTCTTTCTGTTCCAAGCCGTCCAAGCAGCACCCATGGCACCACCACCTTCATTTGTCCATAACTTGCTCATTTTAGCTCCAATCAAAAAACTAAACACATATATCTCTTAGTTAGCTCAGCTCTAGCTTTCTATCTTTACAAATTGGAAAAGCTTCATTTTAGAGCCATGGGAAATCTCCATTGAAGGGGGAAAAAAATAGCTTGGAGGGTGCATTAGCTTCTCCAATCTCTTAAGGTAAAGAATATGCAAGAAAAATCAAGTTTTCATCACTTCTTCACATGTCCGAAAATACACTCATGGGGCTCATTTATGCCTTGTTCTAGCTTGTTTTCTATTCTCTAAGGGCTAGAGGAGGTCCTTCTTGATTCATATCCAAGCCTATCTTAAGACCCAAGGTAAAATATTCATTTTAATACCTTAGAACACATTTTTAACCTAGGGTTTACTCTTAAGGTTAGTGTATTATTTAGCACTCATGAGAGTCAATGTATATTGATTAGAAACATGGCAAGGGAAATTAAAATGGTGGCGAGATTTCCAAGGGAAGAAGCCAAGGAGAAAGTTAAAAGAAACTTGAGAAAAACAAGGTAAATTGCTTACCTAATGGTGGTTTAAGATTTAAGGAATGAGTTTTTAGATAAGCACTAATGTAGCTTAAAGCTTACATTAAGTAAAGAGTATATAACCCAGGAAAAAGGAATTTAAACAAGCTTGTGAACTTGTGACTAAGGAGCAATGAGAATGAGTTAGTAAGATAAGTTTAAAGATGGATTTTAAGAGCATTATAACTACTATGAGATTGATGGGTGTATTTGCAGGTTGAAAGCTTTTATATATGGGAAATTCAGCGTTTAAATTCATGTCATTTAAGGGCCTAAGAGCCAGGTCATTTAAGGCTAAGAGCCATGTTATTAAGAGCCTTAGTGCTATGCAATTTAAGATATTGCATTATATTGAGTTTGTGTGAATGAGTTGATTGGGTGAGAAAATATGATGAGAAAGAACTTGGTGTGTGTGAGATGGTTGAATGAGGAAAACAATGCATTTGGGCATGATAATATACTAGAGGAGCTATGGCGAAATTTGAGTAGAAAACAAGTGTTTAAGTGATGGTTGTGAGTTAATATGACCTAGGGTTTACTATGAGACATTAAAAAGGAATTTGAGTGGAAATGAGCTAATTAAGGAGTTATTGAGGTTTAGTTTGGCCTAGAGATGTCTAGGAGGAATTAGAGGATTGGTGGGTATATTGAACCCACCAAAATCATGTTAAGAGGATATTAAGACTTGAGCAAAAATCTGGATGAAAATGTGTATTATGCTTTAAGGTGATTTAGGTATGAACTTGAGCATATAACAATGAGAGATCTTGGTAGCTTGTATAAGTAGTGAAGATGCTAGTGATGGATTAATGAGGTTCTAGTATTGATGGTAAGGAGTGGACTTGGAGATGGAAGAGAAAATGTAAGAGAATGTTGTAAATGTCAAGGAAAAAGACTAGGAATGTATAAGAGTGTATGATTATGAGAATGGTGGGTAAGTGAGTGAAAGAGATGTAGATGTCTAAGAGGGACTAGGGGATCCAATGTGAAATTAAGGCACCAAAACGGGGAAGGAAGCAAGGAAACTTGTACAAAGTTTGAAGGAAAAATAAGGTATAATGACTTGTAAGGATGTAAGCATGTGCTAGATTATATATAGCTTTGAGAAGTGTGAGTAAAGCCAAATGGGTTGTGCATGATGATGCTTGAGGAGTAGTAAGATGGTGGTAAGAAACACTTTGGTTAGTTGAAGTTTTAGACAAAGTTTACATGTCGGAAATGTAAGGAATTAAGTTATAAGTTTTAAGAGTTTAGTAAGAACTTGAATAATGATCAAGGAATTTAGAGGTGAGTTAATCCATGAGTTAGGAGGATTTTAAGTGCTAAAATGGTGTTGGAACAAGTGTTAATACATGGGGAAAGATTAGAAGAAGATTGGACAAAAAAACAAGTGTGGAAAGAGGTTCAAAACTGTAAAATTAACAGTTTAAGATTTGGTCCGGGACTTAGTCCTTGGATAAAGTCCCGGACCAGCACTAAAACAGGTCGAGAATGTACCCAGGGGTTGGTCCGGGACCTTGGGTAAGTACCAAGTCCCGGACCATAGCTAAAATAGGCCGAGACTAAGGACCAAACATTGGTCCGGGACCTAAGTCTGGACCATGTCCCGGACTAGACCAATTTACAAAGGAAATGTGTTTTCAGGTGGTAAATGGAGGGGGCTTGTTGGGTAATGTTATTATAAGGTGTTAAGAGTGTTTTGGTGGAGTTTTAAGGCCAATGGAGGTGTGAACAAGTGTGAGGTAAAATGAGAAATAAGTAACATAAGAGGTTAAGCTTAAACTACAATGATAGTGGTATTTAGTTGGAAATCATTAGTGATTAAGTAAGCTAGGTTAATGAAAAAGTAATTACCCACCCAATTCGGTGAATGTTTTAGGGTTGAGAATTTGGACTCCGGAGGAGAGGAGAGGTAAGCGAGACCGAGTACGACCAACGGTGACCGTTACGTCTTCTTGTGACCTGCTTGCTAACGAGGTGTCCCTCGGCTTGGTACTATTTGTTTTTGTGTGGCTCACTAAACAAGATAAAGCATGCAAACTGGAACATTATTGTTTTTTGTATTGTTGTGTGATGTTTGAAAACTAACACAACTTACCGTGAGAACCTACTAACTAACATTTAGTAAGGAATCGAGTGAGACTAAGGAACACTCCCTAATATTAGTTTGTTAAAAAACCGAAAGAGGTTTAACCAACATACTTGTCTGAGACTTTATACTAACTGGTACTTGTGGGAGCGAGGAACCCGGGACTGACTCCGGTCATGCATGCTAAGGAAAAGGGGATCGGTATCAAAAGCAGATCCGACTTCCGCTTAAGGACTTGTCTTCAGACTTGTTGCCTAGGGTCGGTTGCCGGCTCAGCTACATGGGACATCCAGTCCAGGTAGGAGGCATTAAGATGGTGCGGTAGGATCACCTAAATCCTAAATTTTAAGATAAGTGTTTATTCAACCAATGGAGTTAATAGCTCATTGGCTAGGGTGCTTTTGACCCGACAAAAATAAACATTGAGATAAGATACAATCATTTCTATTTTTAGAGTGGTCTGTATTCTAAGATTAAGATAAGGTTTGAGATAAGTTGCAACCATTTCTATTTAAAGGATTGTTTGTATTCTAAGACTGAGATAAGCTACATCCATTTCTATTTAAAGAATGGTTTGTTTTCTAAGACTAAGATAAGGACTAAGATTGAGGTAAGATAAGGTTGGATTGAGAATAAGAGGAAACATAATTTAAGGAGTTAAATAATTGACTCATTAATTAAGGGAACACGTTTAAGTCGTTCATTGTGTGTGAACTTTGATTGTTCATATTTGGCTTGTTGTTTATTGCACTTTCTATTATGTTGTGCATCTAATCAACCTCCATGCTATCGACAATTAGTCATCGTAGCCACGTTAGCTTGGGGGCCATGAGAGGATCGTACCAGCAATTTTGCTGACCCCCTTTGGGGGCTGTTTTTACTACGCAGGTGAACGTCAGAAGGCGACCGTCATGAGAGTAAGATGGGGTAGACGTGTTACGGGTTAAGTGTGGCCTACGAGTTGTGCATGTACTCTCGTATGGTAATTTGAGTTAGTAAGTTGTATAGGATGTGAGGGGACTGTAAGAATGATATGTATTTGGTTAAGACTTGTAAGTACTAATGTTCGGTATATTCTGTTAGTCAGACCGGGCAAGGTCCTGGAATGTAATAGAATCTGCTGCAACATTTGTATATATGGTGATAAGTTTACGATAACCAAGTTTGGATCGAGATGGGGTGTTACATACCGGTGCAAGCAAGGTCGAGGAGTTTCGACCATTAGCATGATTGGATCAGTATACAAAGTTATTGTGAAGATACTATCCTCTCGCCTGAGTAGTGTACTGAGCAATCTGGTACAAGGCATACAAACTAGTTTCATAAGGGGATGACACATTGCGGAAGGGCCCCTAATCACTAATGAGGTAATCTCGTGGCTGAAATGCAAGCAGAAAAGTGGAGTACTACTCAAGTTAGACTTCTCAAAAGCTTTTGACTACATATCGTGGGATTTTATATCACTCGCATGCTACATATATATGGTTTCAATCAAGTTTGGGTGGGCTGGATAGAAGAAGGTATCTCAACGGCCAGCATCTACATTCTTATAAATGGCGTACCGTCTGCTCCCATCAAACCCAAGAGAGGATTCAGGCAAGGAGACCCTCTCTCTCTCCCTTGTTATTTGTATTAAGCGTGGAATGCCTTGGCTGGATACTTGACGAAGCCATAAGATGTAGGCTCAGAGCAGGTCTTGTCATTAGGACACATAAGACTGTAGTGTCACACCTGCAGTATGCAGATGACACAATGATTTTCTGTAATGATGATAATAATGAATTGGATGCGGTAAGGCAATGTATTGATGTCTTCACAGAAATGTCGGGGTTGGAAGTCAATTGGCATAAATCAGCTGCAACAATCATCAACCCGGGGCCAGATATTGCAGAAAATATCAGTAACATCTTTAGATGCCAAAGTCAGCAGCTTCCGATCAACTACCTAGGTTTTGTGATTGGCGCAAGCCCAAAAAGGCTGAGTACCTGGCGCCCGATTCTTGACAAAATATCTAGGCGACTCTCGGGCTGGAAAGCTTCCACCATATTCAAAGCAGGGCGACTAATATTGATAAGGTTAGTACTGGAAAGCTTACTCTTGCACTATCTAAGCTTATTTAAAATACCGAAAGGAGTCATCAAGGAGATAAACAGAATGCAGCGTAATTTCCTCTGGAGCAATGGTAATCGACGCAGTACTCCACTGATATCTTGGAGTGCGATTTCGAAACCCAAATCAAAGGGGGCCTGGGAATTACAGATATAGAAACAAGAAATGCGGCACTCTTATTCAAATGGTGGTGGGAGTTCCAAAAGGATGATGGGAAATTATGGAAAAAACATCATCTGTTCGATATATAACATAATATCCAGCTCCCATTACTGATGATCGGTGGGCAAGAGTTAAAGGCAAAGAAGTGTGGAAGAATATTCTCTCCATCGGACAATGGCGCCCAAGCCATGAGACCACCATGCAGAATCACCTACGCTGGCTAGTTTTTAATGGAAAGAATGTCCAATTCTGGCTGGACAAATGGGTAAGCAATCAAACTTTTAAAGAACTCTTCCAACGACTGTATTTGATAAACGAACAAAAATATGCAAAGGTGGACGATATTGGCACCTGGAACGGATACGACTGGTCATGGAGTTTGTTATGGCGGAGACCCCTTTTCTTATATGAGCGCACACAGGTTGAGCATTTGATGGAATTTCTAGGCTCAGCTGCTCAACTTTCTTCAATCCAGTCAACAGAAGCGGATAGACTGGTCTGAACTGCAGAGAATGATGGTAAGTATTATGTTGCATCGTTTTACAGCAAGGTGGTTGAATATGAAGAACCCAATAGCGTTGTTTAGTGCCAAATTTTTGGCACAAGTTTGTCTCTCCTCGGATCGAGCTGTTTGTCTGGTTGTTTCTCCCAGGAAAACTGCATACCAAGGACATATTATTCGAGCGTAACATCATCCCATTGCAGCAACTCCTGTGTGTTTTCTGCGGTAAGGCATGTGAATCGGTTCCACATTTTTTTACACTGTACCGAGACAAAAAAATTGTGGGCCTTAATTCTTAGATGGTTGGGTTTACTTTTACCCCACCTTACTCCCCACTCGATTTCTTCCTCACCTGGCATGGTATGGCTCCTCGCTCGGTTGCATCTAATCTTTGGCAAGCCACCTTGTTTAACACTCTATGGGAAATATGGAAGCAAAGGAACATGTTGATTTTTGAAGGATCATCTCAACAGTGGGTAGATTTAGCTGAATCAATTAAACACACTAGTTTAGATTGGTGTCGCAAGGATATTCACCTTCATTCACATGTAGTGCTCTCTTATACTAGTTTGTACGATCTCTTTTTTTGTTAACTAGTTCTCCTCTATCTTCTTTTATGTTTTTCTCCTCTGGCAAGAAGGGCTTCTAGCCAAAGTATTGCCTTGTAATTGGCTCTGCCAGTAACTATAAAAAAAACACGTAAGAAGGTACTATAACGCAATGAGGGTTAGGTTTAACGTTTCTCGTGTCAGGGCCTCTAAGGCCGTTGTTCATTTTCTTATGTGTAATTGAATTCTCAACTTATTCCTTTCCTTATTCCACTTCTTAACTCTTCCACTTTATCATCACACTCTTACTCAGTTTACAAATTCTGGGCGTCAATGCCCCTACACTGGCGGCGATTCCTCCGTCCAACAAAGTTTACGTTTTTTGGAAATCCACAACTTAAAGTCGTAGGATATAATGTTACTGGGCCACAATTACCCATTTCACCAACAACGGTGTCTCTGACCAAGTAACCATTCGGTACTTGGAATTTCCTTCAGCGGACCCGTTGTCAGTCATCCCCTTGCGATCACAATGCGCAACCAGACGGTCCTAGATTTCTCACCATATTCAATACCTCTTACTATAACCAACCTCTCACTGAATTGATTAAGTTCACTTAATCTAATTGCCTAAGATTCAATCTTAGGTTATCCAGTGATTAACTTCACGAATGTATGTGGACCTTTTAGGTCTGTAACGTATACCTAGAAGTCATATAGTATATTTTCGTACTTGAGTTCGTTTCCTCTTGGGAGCGGTATTCCCGTATCTTCTTAGGTTATCTTAGGATAATTCAATTATATTATTACCCTTCCATGCGTGATGTTGTTAAGACAAGATCCTTTAGTTTTGATGATATCGAACCTTGTGTTGTTTATCTAATGCGCTTGTCAAGATTCATGATTTCAGATAGACAGGTGAATAAGTGGCTTAGCACGCAAGGTTGCAAGAGCGCTCAATCCACGACATGTTCTATACCAGTCGGGCACCTGTCGGCGAGAGCTTCAGAGGACTTCTAGCAAGACACAGGCAGTCAAGAACCACACCACCACATATCTTTTATATCAGACATTAAACAACAACCAAACGGAGTTAGCAACATCGACAAAGTCACTCAGATTATTCACATCCACACAAGCAACTTACTCATGACAAGCACATGACAAAAGGTGTACCTCATTAATTAATGCAAGATAACAAGATAAACAAAGGCTATTGATGAACATCATTACATATCCGTAATACTTCAGAAGAGAGCATTTATGAGCATTAATGAGCCGGACAAGTTCAGAAAAGTTGAAGTGTGCAAGTGGTGACCGACCAACTTGGGAGACGCGCCACCAAATTGCCCATTCACAAGGCAACGCGTGTGCTGGTGGCTCCAGATCAAATTGAATGAAAGTATGCAGTAGGGTGCGGATATTATATTTGTAGAAGAATGAGTATTCTACTCTTAGAGTCTACAACTCCTAGGTTGTTAGTTGGCATCTCAACTAACTTGTATAAATAGGTGCATTAATGTTCCTTGTAACACAGGCCCTGTATGAGAGAAAAGATAGAGATGATCTGGGCAAGTGTGGATCAGACTTAGGAGTGTGTGTAAGTGCTAGCGAGTTAGTGAGCTAGTAAGGACTGTGTTGAGTATCAATACATTGGGTATTTTGATAGGACGACAGGTCGGAGAACGGTGGGGAACCGTAGGTCGATAGTCAGGAGAGGGTTGACGAATTTAGGGGTAAAGTCGAAACTATCCCGGGAGTCCGTGTGTGGGGCAAGGGTGGTTGAGTGAATTTCGTGTGTGTAAATTCTCAATCGAAATATGTTTTCCAGTTTAATTGTTGCCTCTCATCTATCAAGTTTTATTAGACTCCACGATACGTCCACGACACGTCGGGGACGCATCAGGAGCGCTTGCATAGTTTCAATTGGTATCAGAGCGGGTCTCTTCTAAAAAGCTAACTGCTTTGGAAGATGATCAAGATGTCTCATGCAAGCATTCTAGCAGTAGAAGAAGGTTCTGCACCGAATCGACCACCACTCTTCAATGGAGACAACTACACTCACTGGAAGAACTAGATGAAGTTTCACATCAAGTCTGACGATCCAAGAGTGTGGAGGGTGATAAAACATGGAGAGCACACCTTCTAGAATCCTCAAGGACAAGACATATCTATCGACAGCATGACGGATGAGCAAATCAAGAAGCTGGTATTCAACGCTCGAGCTGTAAGAATACTTCACTGTGCATTACTACCTGAGCAATACTCAAAGATTGCTTCAGCTAAAACATCCCAAGAGAATTGGAAAACTCTTGAGGTTACCTATGACGGGAATGATGAGATCAAAAAGATTCGCATTGAGCTGTTACTCACTCGTTGGGAGCTATAAAAGAAGGAAGAAAAGGAGAGCATTTCTGAAATGCATACAAGGTTCACTAAGCTAATCAACGAAATGTTGGTGCTTGGAAGAACAATCTCTAACGAGGATCCAATTCGGAAATTCCTTAGGTCTCTTCCTGCCTCCTTTGATAGCAAAGTCAATGCCATGCAAGAAGTGCAGGATCTCTCCAAGATGTCTCTAGCAGACATGCTAGGATCTCTAATGGCTTTCGAGTTAAAGCTACTACACAGAAACTCGGAAAGCTCTTCAAGAGATAGAGGAAAAGGCATAGCCCTTCAAGTAGCTGAAAATGAAAGGTCTGA